>JAODKN010000063.1:24333920-24357741 GCA_026774425.1 Petrocephalus zakoni
GCGAGCAGACGTGGGAGGCACCACAACAGACCCGCCCGATTACCCTTATGGACCCCTGCCCCCGCCGTCCCTCCGCAACACGTCCTCCGCCCACCACCCCCTCCCCACCCGGATGCCCCCCCCCCCACTATTTTTTAATTATAGCTATAAAAGCCATAACCAGTGATAATTAGCTTACATTTCACTAATAGGGGAATAATTATATCAGTGACTGATGTGAACAGTAGACTGGTGCATCAAACGCATGTTTGCTGTGTTGTGTGCCTACAGGAAGCTGTCACGGTAAAAATGAACATTATATGAACCAGGGTGTTGCCATGGGCCTGCCACAGCCCAGGCCTCTAAATCATTATGCTCCATGTACTATTCTACAATGTACTGTATAATGCACCATACAAGCAAACCACGTTTCGATTTTTGTACTGCAGCATAATACGTCACACCCGGCACCTTGTACTCCATAATGTACCAGACTTTCTGTGGGGCCGGTGCTGAAACAGGCTGGGGCGTGGTAGACTGGCACTTTTTCTTCTGGGTGGAGTCCCTCTTGGTAAATTTTCAAGTGGTCCCCCTGGTGAGATCTTGTCAGTTGGTTATTGAGAACACAGCGGCTGTTGTTCCATCCCACTTGCCAAGCTGAGTGTAGAAAGGTATCATTAGAGTTAGCCTGATGTGATCATTAACCCTGTGCGGCCTCAGTGGCAAAGCCTGAATAAGCCCCCTTGTCTGGGAGGAGAGGCCTGATATGGTGAGAGCCAATCAGATGGCAAGGGCAAACTGGCTCAGAACAGTGTGGTGATGGCTTCAGCCTGGCCGTGACTCCTTTAATCATTTATTTCAGCATGCTCTACATGAGAGACACAAGTTAAAGCAAGTTTTCAGGTCAGAGCACAGAGTTGGCCAACATTCCTGGAGCTATTATTAAGGTTAAAGGCCCTACAGAAGCATTATTCTGCCCAGCATGGGATCTGAACCCAGCAACCTTCCAATCACAGGCAGGCAGGCGTAACCCGCAGAGCTATGCACCACCTTATCACCTTTTTCCCTTTCGTAGCCACCGCAGACTGGATTTTCAAAGAGGCAACATCAAAAGCATTTTCACAGAGTGCCAAAAAACAAAACAAATAAGAGGAAGTCAAAGTAACAGCAAATACTGACTCATATTCCCCACTTATATCAACCTCAGTAATGCCCTCCTGGAAAATGTCTCATCTTGAGTCACACGCTCACTCTCCCCTGTAAGAGAGTGTAGGTGCAAGCCCTTGGCATTTGCCTGGTAGCAGCTTCCCATCTTTCAGTGATGCTTTTCCGTTTCCTTTAAAACACTGTGGTATTTCTCGTTCTCTTCTAGTTAGTCGCCTTTTCTCTTGCTTTTCGATTATGTGTGAATTTGTTACAGCGCTTGGAACTGAGCCGCTTCAAGGTCTAGATTTGCAGGGGTTTATATAACGCAGTCCCTGTGAGCCTGGCCGTGTCCTTCCCACAATGCACTGCTCTGATTATAGAAGCAATTCATGTATAAAACATTATTTCTATGTAAACTGGAACTGGGGGAATTTAAAGATTTTAATTTGCATTCTCGTCCCTAATAATGGTATTTGCTATTGTTTTGAGTGAGTATTTGCAAAACTGTATGGCAGATCGTAGGTGCGTACATGTATCCCCTATTTAATCAAAAAGGGCTTCTGAGGTCTAAGCAGACAAATGTTTTAAAGGAGTTTTTAAATACTGATTTCTTTTTTTTTTTGCGTGACTGTCTGTCACCCCAGTAGTGTCTCTTGTCTGTTCTGCTGTTTCTGCAGTCGTGGTTAACCTCGGTGTGCTGACTAGATTATAAAACAGGACATGATAGAGGACTCAGACAGCGGGATAATGTGCCTGTAATGAAAGGATGAAAGGGACGTGGTGACAAAGATAGATTGCTCTGAGGACCCCAGGGTCCATGTTCCATGGGTGACACGGCTGTGGAGGGACTGTGCCCAGAGAGATAGCCGTTTTTTTATTGAGTTTGGAGTTTGATCCATTTAGATTTGAGCTGTGACCTGAGCCTTAAAAGTAAAGTGTGGCTATCACTGTGCAGTTCTGCACACGTACTGGTGTGCATGCCATCCCCGTGCCACGACACGTGTTTGTAAACGAGGAAAGCTGCCTGGCGTTTCCTGTCTGTGACGATCCTGAGAAACCGGTGACCTGCCTCTGAATCGACACAGACTGTGTCTCAGCTGCAGTAAAAAAATGCACATATTCACACTCCCATGTATAGCACAGCAAAAACAAATAAATATATGGGCATTATGTTTGCTTTGGGGGATGTGCCTCATATAAATATGTGCAATTAAGTTTATCATATAAAATAATAAAATAATATTAGTTATTTTATATTATATATATATATCAATAATGGTATAACTTGAGTCTTTTGTTCCAGTGCAGCCTGTGCTGGCTACACTAGTTACAACAATGATTAGCACTCTCGCATTGACCTTACCGCCTTCCAATGGCGGTATTGATGTCTTTGACATTGCTGGAGCTGGCTGACCTTGTATCGCACTCTAAAGCTAGCATGGCTCCCCACGGGAATGCACAGCGGTGAATGGCAAAGGCTCACGCATTTCCTTCTGTTATTGCTAACAGGAATCCCATCACTCTGCCGTCAGGTGTTTCACTGTTCATGGAGGACTTAAATGGGTCTAAATCTGACTGTCAGATGAGGCTTTGGTCTGCTGTGTTTGAACAACTCTGATTAAACATTACTAGATATACAAATATTTTATATCAGTTCAATCCTGGGTTATGACCCAATACCCTTCCAGTAACCTTGACCCTAAACACCTGGAGCTAACCTCTGACTTTGTTTCATGTGTTTTTCTTCACCGTCTCCCAACAGCAACCGCACTGCATAGTGCAACGGCGCCTCCTAGAGGGAAACATACCGCGACTGCGCGGCGAGGCCCGGGACACCTCTGCGCGGGTGCGCTCCCCGCTGGCGGACAGCAAGGAGGGGGCGGAGCCCGAGGAGAAGAGCGAGAGCACGGCGGACGACTCGACGGAAGAGAGGGAGTCCCCCGAGGAGAGTGAGAGGAGCCTGAAGTCCGAGGAGGAGGAAGAGGAGGAGGATGAAGAAGAGGAGGCCGGCAAGGTCGTGAGCAAATCTGATGGGCGGTGGCAGAGTGAGAAGACAGCCAATAAGAAATCAGATGTTGGCAGGAGAGGCGAGAGCCCAAGAACCGAGGAGAGGAAGACAGCGCCGACCCTCACTGCTTTGGTGGTCCAGTGCAAGGTAAGGAAAGCCTCCAGTGTAGCATCAGTCTGTATTCAAGCCTAGCTTTTAAGAGGAAGTCCCTAATGTTCAAGAGCCTGTAATCTATGGCGCCATCCATCCATCC
Source organism: Petrocephalus zakoni (assembly GCA_026774425.1). Lineage (NCBI taxonomy): Eukaryota > Metazoa > Chordata > Actinopteri > Osteoglossiformes > Mormyridae > Petrocephalus > Petrocephalus zakoni. The sequence goes on from JAODKN010000063.1 coordinate 24,337,307, forward strand.
ATTTTCCAACAGGTTATCTAGAACAGGTTTATGTCGACGTCTGAAACCTGAAACTTACTCTCAGCAGCAAGGCTGAGGAGCACCCTGGACAGAATGCCTGTCCACTCTATGGGAATATTCACATTCACAGTAATAGTGGCACACAATATCACTGATGCCATCATGGGCTTTGCTTCTGTTCATAAATTACACATCCTGAAGGCTGCAGGAGCTTCTTCTCCATTTATCAAATACAAGTGAAATTGTGAGGAAAACAGTGGGTCTGACTCAAGAGACACTGATTTATTTTACATTTGTGATTATGAAGACAAAAAGTGATGTGCCATTGATTTCTTAATAGTGTCCAGTCATCTGGACCTTTTTAAAGTCACTTACACATTTAATGGCAAGAAGCTACCAGTATGAATCATCCTGCTACTCAAAGACAAACCTTACAAAGCTGAGGCTGACAAAAAAAAATCCTCAATATCCACAAGTCTATTCAATGACTAAAAGCACAAAGACATAACAGCCAGTGGCTGTAAATAGGCAGAAAACCTCAGACTTAATGCCACCTGATTCTTCAGATTGAAACCCCCCCCTCGTATGGAAAATGATGAAAGACGAAACAGACAAGAAACAGAAATGAAAAGGATGAAAAAGACATTATGAAATTAATGAGAGCCTTTGACGTAATGCTGCGTATTGTATGCGCAGGATGGAGACTGTTTCAGAGAGTGGTACACTCTATTAACTAGACCTACATAAAAGCTAGATGTTGTACAACAGCTTGTTGTAACCAGATGAAGTCTGCAAAGCATGCAGAATAAAATTTGACAGGAGAATCTTTTAAGGGTCCAATCAGTGGGCCCATCCAAGATTCTGTCAAAATCCACACTATCCAGTTGCCACCTGAGGGAGATGTCACTGAACTTTCCTCACCTGAGCATCACAGCTGGCTGTGTGACGTATACGGTCACACAAGTGACAGTGCGTAAACAGACCACCTAAAATCCACAGTAGTCTCCTCGAGCTGTACCGGGCCTGGTCTTGGCTGGTTGTAGTCTGGTATTAACAAGCCGCTCACAAACACGCCAGCAAATCTGTTTAGCTCCCTTCAGAGTGCATCTGTGATATAATGAAAGATGGGAAACCTGCTCCACAGTCTGCTTTAATACAGCCTTAATAACATACCAACAATGGCAACAAGGACAGCCACAGTGATGAAAACTCGATTTTTTTACGCAGACAATTTTTCCTCTAACATACAAATGGCACGCAAATAGCAACAGAGTATCTGCGTTAGCGAAATTGCTTGATTTGATTCATGTAATTGTTTTTCAATGCATTACAGAACTAAAAGCTTTGTCTTTCATATGTAATCAGTTTACACAGATTGGTCTTCTACACAATCACACAAAGTGCTTTCTTTAAGGGTATAGACCATTCGCAAAACCTTACACAGACTAAGGCAACAAAGAATCAGTCCTGTGAGTCAAACTGTCCAGGTCAGAAGTTCTCGGTTATCCTGAATTACCTAATGTGTTCTATAGCTACATTGATTTTATCTGAAAATCAACAGGGTTGTGTTACTACACAAAAAAGTTCCCTAATTTTAGAGATCCTTTAAATGCAGAGTATGTACCATATATTGTATAAGAACCTAGAGAGAACCTAGAACCTAGAGACCAGTTCCAGCTGGTTTTTAAATACATTACAATCTTCACCTAATTTGCACCTGATTTTGCACATGAACTTACTTGTTAGCAGCATATATAACATTTTGAATTTTAAAAATCATGATTTGTGGTTGTATTATGTTTTTTTTTTTGTTTGATAATGTCCAGCATCCCATTAGTCAAGTAAATTTTTTTTGCATAATATTTTAGAAGGGCTGGATGAAAACTAACTAAGTAGGTACAGTTTGAGTGAACTCTGGGTGGGTGTGGTTTCAGTGTTAATGTCAGCGGAGTGTAAAGCTGAATCTGAGAGGACTGTGCTCAACATCTAACAGAACAATATCTCACCGACATTATGTTACTCTACAAATAATTTATTTTCTAGTAGAATTCCACGGGTGTCTGTTCTAATATGCATCACACTCTGTAACTGTGACTCATCCCTAATTAATGAAAAATTAGCCAGTCAATGAAACGTCAGCTGATTTTTTATGGATTTTTAAAAAAATAATGATAAGCAGAATGATGCTTCCTGTGAAGTTTCTATTTGTGCTTAATGAGTAACTTCAGCATTTTCTTTTGTCAGCTGGACCCCAAGTTAAACTGTTCTGTGCTTGCTTGCAGATTGCTAAATGTTAATTTAAAAAATTCCATTCAATTAATAATCCTCAAGCTATTTTCAGACTTCACAGCCGAGCAGTGTAAGCTGAATATTTACACAGCAGCCAGACAGATAATTGCACACTGCCGGCTGGCTGGCAAAGCTGTGAAGTTTAGGGGGAACGGAGCAAGTTCGATAATGATAGCTCCATTTGCTCTGGAGGACGACCCCATCCCTGTGGGCCATGACCTGCCCTAGTTAGGGACTGACTGAAAGCTGCAGGAAAAACATAACTGGACAAGACACTTCTGTGTGGGCTGAGCTGGGATTCAAGTGGGTGATAAACACAGAGCGGCAACAGTGTAAAGTCTACCAGCATGGACAGCCTGGAGGGAAGGCTGGAGGGAAGGCTGGGAAGCAGTTATCTGTGCTCACGTCACACCTGCTGCTGCTCTCTCCGAGGTGGCAGAGGGTCACAGTACAGCATCAGGTTTAATAAGAGCCGCCCCCCTGCCTCCTGTGTCATGGCAGTGTGGAAGTTTACCTACTGATTAGTTGAATATTAAGCCCCATTGTTTAGAATGAGGACAGAAACTGTAAAACCTTCTCTGTCAACAGTGATAGTCGATGGCAAAGAGAATTAATTGTATTAAGGGCACAATGACAGCTGTGTGGACACAGAGCCGGGAGATATGCAATAATCCCTTTAGCATTACAGTAGCTCAATTTAAATATAAACCTGCTTTATAAATATACATAAGACAGCTGCAGGTTACACATCCCTAATTATTAACCATAATCTGCTTCTTATTTGGTTATTTTGTTGGTGTAGACTTGTCCTTCAAGAGTCCCTGCAATGCATTTGTGTGCTATACCGAGATTTATATTTAGCTACAATTTTCTGACGTTCAATAATTAAATTCATAATTTACGTCTCAAATACTATATAAACCCATAAATACATTATGAAAACTAAATGTAAAAAGTAAAACATGAGATAAAATAAGTATACCATATACATTATAAAGCTATAGTCTATACGACTAAATTGATTTCCATTTGGTCTTACCGATGCTCCGGCTGATTCCCATTTGGTCTTACTGCTGCTCCGGTTGATTCCCGTTTGGTCTTACCGATGCTCCGGCTGATTCCCGTTTGGTCTTACCGATGCTCGGGATTGATTCCCGTTTAGTCTTACTGATGCTTGGGCTAATTCCCATTTGGTCTTACTGATGCTTCGGCTGATTCCCGTTTGGGCTTACTGATGCTCGGGCCTATTCCCATTTGGTCTTACCGATGCTCCAGCTGATTTCTGTTTGGTCTTACCGCTGCTCCAGCTGATTCCCGTTTGGGCTTACCGATGCTCGGGCTGATTCCCATTTGGGCTTACCGATGCTCCAGCTGATTCCCATTTGGTCTTACCACTGCTCCGGCTGGTTGTCGTGGCCACATGTTCCGCCTGAGGCAGATTATACAATAGGGAAGAAGACGGAGACAGGTTTCAGTAATAATGTAGCATTTTGTAGTGCTTGATCACCTGACAGACACATGGATCCAAATTTTCAGCTTGTAGTTACTCTCATTCCGGAAAAAAAACGAAATGCTCAGTGCCCTTTATATGATTAAATATAACGGTAAAATTCTGGCAATGTGAAAATCTATATTCTCATTAATAATGGTCCTAAAGAAAACACTTTCAAATCTTAATATGGGATGGCATGTAGACACAGTTTGATTAACTAACTATGGTGAAACTGCTGTCATAGTTGCTGTCTGCTGCCTGTATCTGCTTGGACCTCACAATGCATACATCTCACTGAATTTTGTGCTTTTGTAATCTGCAGTGTCGTGAGAAGGAAGTGAAGGCCTCAATAAATACCGGCTGTCAAGTCAATCATATCTCCTACGCTTGCTGCCGAAGACTCGGGTGAGAGTTCTGGCCAATACCGCGGGCACACCTGTGCATTGAATAACATGCAGAGAGTTCTGGCCACTGCCGCGGGCACACCTGAGCATTGAATAACATGCAGAGAGTTCTGGCCACTGCCGTGGGCACACCTGTGCATTGAATAACATGCAGAGAGTTCTGGCCACTGCCGTGGGCACACCTGTGCATTGAATAGCATGCAGAAAGCTCTGGCCATTGCAGGCTCACCTCTGCATTGAATAGCATGCAGAGAGCTCTGGCCACTGCAGGCACACCTGTGCATTGAATAGTATGCAGAAAGCTCTGGCCATTGCAGGCTCACCTCTGCATTGAATAGCATGCAGAAAGCTCTGGCCATTGCAGGCACACCTGTGCATTGAATAGCATGCAGAAAGCTCTGGCCATTGCAGGCACACCAGTGCATTGAATAGCATGCAGCTGAAATCTATGCAGCGCCAGACCTCCCGATCTACTTCTGTCACTTTAATGTGCAAAGGATCCAGCACAGACTGCAAATGCAATGACCATGCAAAATGCATTCAGTATGTGACATCCACAGCAGACAGCACTGTTAAGAATATCTCCAACCATAATTCTCAATGACAGTATTTTCAGATGGTTATGTACAGAAAGATTTGGTTAATGACAAATACTCCCTCTGTGTGAATTTCCATTATTTGTATATTTTTTCTTTGTGGTTGAGTTCTAGATGTCATCGGTCTTTGTCATGTATTCTGTTTCCATCTGTGTTCCTCCTTTCCTCCTATTTCTGATATGTTCCTGTTATATGATCCCTGCCCTGCTCATCCTGGTAGGCTGTTGCCCACTCCAGAGGGTCATACCTGTGACCAAAAGGATCACAGCTGCCCTGTGACCACACTGCCCCCTACAGTGCAGGACCTCCATCTGCAGCTAGGCAAAGAGAGGGTGCGGTGCTCTGCTCATGTTGTCGGTAAGGTCCTTGCGGGGTCATTTCACTATAAATTGTCAATTATATGTTTATCATTTGAAGGCAAAATGAACTACCAAAACAGAGACAGAGTAACAGCATAGTAATAGCATAGCATTATTGTTGCAACTGCAAGGCATTTTGTAAGTTTAATTTTGTGCATTTCTCCTTTAAAACTGACAAACACCTGCAGTCTCAGGACTTGAATGTGTAAGCTGACCATTTATGCTGAGCAGCTGACCTTCAAAATTTCTCATACACCTTTAAACCCACAGGGACACAGAATACAAATCAAGCAGTAACTGCTTCTGACTAAGTCTCAAGGTTACATAACAGTGGATTATTAAAAAACAACATGTAGAGGTTGTCAATGGGACCTCACCTCCTCAGTACTTCTTCAGTCCAACCATCTACCACCAGCGGTACTCAGCATGGGTGCCCCCTCTATTCTCTGTTTTCTCTTCTTTAGAGGAGGACGTGTTTGATCTGTGCCTGGGTCTCCAGACTCTGCTGGAACTGAAAGTAAGCCTTTCCGCTTTTTAAATATCCAATTACTACATAGTCTGAATTGCCTTTGCCTCCAGCACGGTCCTACACTGGGACCGATTAATTTGGTTTTCCTGTTAAGCCCCGAGTCCTGCTGACTAGCCTCCTTAACCTGAATCACTCCATTAAAATACAGCATGATGTGATAAATATGTCAGAAATGGCTATGACCCAGACAGGAAATCTATTTTGAAATGTCAATATATTGCACAAAAAAGGAAAAAAAAAAAGATTTGAACAGAGCTCTTGTTGCCCACGGAGGGCTCACAGTACTTCTCCATCATTCTGGGCAGCTCCTTTTGAGAATTTAATCTAATTTAATCATGGAGTATGTTTTCAGACATTCTTAAAATAGCGTGCTGACATGAATCTGGCTGAATTAACTCTGGCGTGCAGTGGAGGAAGCTGCATCGCTATCTCGAGAGCTGCTGACTTTCAAAAACAAAACTGACCGCATCGCGAAACCTCTGGTGACTTGAAGGAAAAGCACCAGTGGTAGAGATTTGTCCAGAGCCACTTTATTTCCATGCGGTGTGTACAACAGTGAAGCTGATCCTTTAGAGTGTAAAGCTAGCCAGATGTTTAGCCAAGCAGCACAGCCGAATCCCTTGGGGCTGCCTCGTTGAGGTTCTTGGTGACCAGATTAGTGAAATGGCTTTAAGGGCCTGGCACCTTAAATGTCTCCTTCTGTTCAGGTTCATTTGTCACTCTGGCACCACATGAAATAACTGCTTTCAATAGCTGATAATCTCACCTTTTGAAATGTCAAACATCTCTGGCTGGATGATTAATGGAAACTTTCACAAAGATTTAACGGTATATTTCCAGTAAAATCACATATGGAGCATACTTATTACTAAGATTATTTAGCTACTTAACAGATATTTATCTAAGCCAGCTTAAAGATTTTATTTCTTATACTTTTATGTGAAAGGAGTAATTTGGGTGAAATACATTACTCATTGGTACAGTATACACTATGTTTTGAGCCTGATAACAGGCGAATCACATGTTTGCTCTGTTTTGCTAAATTCCAACATGCCCCTCTCTTTCCCAGTGTTGTGTGGATCTCCATGGCAGAGTGCTGAGGATCTATGGCTCTGCAGAGGAGCTGCCATTCCTGGAAACCTACGTGGAGAGTCTCTGCCATCCAGACAATAACAAGAACCCGACCATGTGACCTTTTCCGTGCTCCCTGGGTCTCGAGCGTTTGCTCTCTCCCTCCATATGGTTCCACACCTTGCTGGCCCACCCGTGGCTTCTAGGATGGGGTCTTTATCTTGAGTTTTCATCTAAACCTGTGGTTTCCAAACGTCCCCTTCAGTACTCCTAGCCATTCCATATAATACCACCACCAGATAATCTGATCAAACTAATCAACTAGCCTAATCAAGCCCATAATTAGTAGATTCAGTACTGGCGGTAAAATGGCTAGTGGTGCCCAAGAGGTTTGGGATGTTTTAGTAGGGTCATATCCTTTCCCCTCTTTCTGATTTTCTGTGTTCTAAATTGTATTCATGGACAGAACCAATGAAGTGCAGGGTGGGGTGTTGTACTGTAGCTGTTGAATCATTGTTGGCATGTAGTACAAAAAGCTAATTTCCCCGTACTTTGCCAAAACTTTTTGAATCTGTACAGTTACACTAGTGACAAAGTGGGGCCCCAAGCTGTTGTGTCCTCTTTGCTTGCCACTTTGCTGAATGATCTTCAGTCCGGTGAAACATCTTCCCCTCACCCCAAGGTCTCATAGACAAGAAGTCCACTAAAAGCTGATTTTCAGTACATTATTTCAGTACAGATTTCCAGAGATCTGAGAAAACTCATTTTGTCTGTCAAATGGAAAAGTAGAGCATTGAAATATTTTTAGAGTTGCCTTAGTGACATTTATTGATTATGCCCTTAGTGGACAGTAGATGTTTCCTATTTTGAACACAGTTTTCTAGTTGTTAGCCTTTGTATCGATATGTGTGTGTGCAAAGAAGGAGCCATTATCATGTTTCACTGATATTAGCATTGCACAAGGGAAAGAGGTAATAGCCCCAGCTCTGCTTGTACATGCCAACCAGAGAAGCCTGCCACAACAAGGCCCCAGCTGGCCTTCCTTTGCCCTTTTCGGGGGATAACACTCCAGGCTGGTGCTCTTACTCTTCTTTGGATTAAAGCAGTCACTATGGACAGTACATGCTGACTGATGTGCTAATCAATGTTTCTATTCAGAATTGAGTTTGGCTCTTCTCTGCTATTGCCCTACCAGAGAAGAGCCAGAGAAGAGCCACCTATCCTTAATTCTCACCCAAAGTGTCTGATATGATTCCCAGATGATTTCCTGATTGTATGGATGACTGATGAGCACATAGACTACTCGCAACCAGATTTATGACCCCTCGTGCAGTATCTGTTGGTCTGTTTATTCCTGTGGTTATCCACTGACATGTAACAGTTCTTTATTTTCCTCTGATGTTCTGTAGCAGTGATGCAACACGCAAGACGAAGGACTCATGGGACGAGATGTGCTGTTTGTGTTTTTTCTCTGAGCAGTATTTTATCAGCCTAATAAAGATGTATTCTGGCTAGAAAGTGTCTTCCTCTTTCTGTGTATCTGACCAAAACGGTTGTCCTTCATGCAACGAAGAAATAAGAAAAAGATCTCCCTATAGTGGACTGGTTCCATATGCTAGTGACTAGCTACTGGCCAGTGAGGACATCTTAATGGCAGACTCAACGGAGGCACTGTTACTACTGCAGTAACAGCGGTAATACCGTGGATATTGGTGGTAATCAATTCCCACGGTAACACCAAGAATGGTACAGAGATGACCTTCACAGTATTCCCCCCAGGGATGGTAATTAAATGTGTGGTAACACCGCGGCAACAGTAATATGCATATATATTCTTACAGGCCTATCTGCTATAGTGATTGTAAGTTCTGGTGTTCAGTTTTGTTCTGTTGTTTTGGTGCATGTGGGGTGTGGATAGTTTCGGTGTATGCGGAGGGTGGGGGCGGTTATGGTGCATGCGAGGACAGGGTGGGGATGGTTTCGGTGCATACGGGGATGGTGGGGACGGTTTTGGTGAATGTGGGGATGGTGTGGGGATGGATTAGATGTTCACGGGTAGGAATGCAGATGGGGATAGATATGATCCACATGCAGCTCTCCCACCGCCACACATTGCATGATCCAAGCTGAGGCCTTCCTAAGCAGAACTCCTCCCATAAAGATAATGAAGCCCTGTGGTCTGGTCAAGAGTTGAGTGATGTGAAGGTCTGCTCGTCAGCGAAATGCACACCTTCCTGCTGAGAATCCCCCACACATTGGCTCCATGTAGAGGATTATTAGGGCAGCCATTTTGCTTTGAAGTATATCCCGTCAGTCAGCATCTCAGCTCTCATGTTAACCAGTCCATGAGTGATGCTTCAAAGCAGATGTCCCCACAGTGGGCCAGAGCTCAAGGGCTGGCCTCCTTAATACCCCCACCCAATGAAATCAGACAAGTCACACGTCAGAGAAGCCAGACCAGCTCCGACGTGCTCTATCTTGTATCACATATGTCAATGCTCACACACATGTGCCCAAACACAAGCCACCTCACCAAGCATTTGCCAGAACCCGTCCCAGTGTCACTGTGCCATTTTCACCAGCAACAACTGAGCCCCACAGCTTTGGTTTTAACCCAGAGAGTGGTTCTCTGCACAGGACAACAAATATCATCCCTGTGCTGGAAATGCCAGAGTGTAACGCAGTAGCTCCCGCAAGATCCTTACGGTCGGAGAATAACACATCCCTCACACCCCCACCCCCCTCCGGAGACCCTATTTCAGGAAACTGCAGGAGGCCGAACCCAAGCCCATCCGAGAGAGACTTTTGCGTGATGAGTGATTTCACAGGATGATTATAATGCAGACGTGCTAAAAGAAATACAGTTTTCATACGTGACATCCCCACATTGGGACATCTGTTTCAGCCGGCACTTTGATTCTGGTTTGACTCTTATTAGAGTATTTATTAAAATTAATTCCCTTATACCATTCCAGACTGTGCTGCAATGAATCATCTGAAAATACAGTGCTCACTAAGAGTATCAAACGCTAAGTAGCACTGTGTATGTATTTAATGTTGCAGTATGCAGTACTGTTGAGGGTCTTGTGTGGCTTAGCAGGATAGGGTGCTGCATCTAAGGGAGAGAGTTTGACATGGGGGGGTACAACTTAATATTTTAAATGCAATGATCTATTTATTGGAGGGGCTGAAGCTAGTTCCCCCATCCCACTGTCCCCTCCCCAGTTACAATGCCCCCGGCTTTGCCTGTGATCGGAATGTCATTGGTTCAAATCCCAGAATCAGCAGAGTGATGTCACCGTCGGACCCTTCAGCAAGGCCCTTAATCCCTAATTGCTCCAGAGACTATTTGACCTTGACTTCTCATTTGGATTAAAGCATCTGTTAAATAAATAAAATGTAAATACATCAGCCAATATATAATCCAGCATATACAATATATGTCACATGTCTGTTTAATGACCGGCTTGAACTGATGGCCATCGCCTTTGGATTTCCCTTTTGAGCCTGAACTCGAAGATAGCATATGGAAGAGCTGCATGACCGCATTCTGCCGTCCTTCTGCTCTCCACTGCCGGCCCGCGGTGCCCCAGCTCCGTCCCCCCGTGGCCCGCAGCTCGTGATGTACATTTGATCTTCACGTACACCCAGAGACGCCTCCTGATTCTCCGCACCCGTTTGGACAGGGGGGTGGAAAAATGCTGAGAACCACGGGGCAGCGCCGGTACTGCTGGTGCCAAGCTGTGAAGAGCCAGCAGGGGTGTGAATGAAGGAGGCCATGGGAACAGGGTAAGAGTGTAACATGAGCACAAAGTCCTCAGGGATGGGGGATGACTGAAGGCTCCGACAGGACCAAAGAACTGCTAAGATTCCTTCTGTAAACAAGACGAATCTGGGGCACATGGTCCACCATAGCGATCCCCATCAAAGAGTCAAAGAAAGTGCATCCCTCTAACTCACTCTCCTTACATATGTCAAAGCTACATTAAGTATACATTTTGGCAAGACTCACTGTCACTATCAGTATTGTGCTTTTCCACAATTAGCTGCCTCATTCCAGGAGTCAGTGCTCCACTACACAGTCTCCCTCAGCAGGTAAGGAAAATACAAAACGCTCTTATATACTGAAGGCTACTGAGCACTATTTTGAAAATGAAACCTCATCCATAGTCACTGCAGCACTCGCATTTCTATCAATGCGTCGGCAGTGCAGCAGTGACAGCCCCCGCCAGGGGACATCTCCACATGCGTCACTCACCAAATAACCGTAAATAAATCGTGTGATGATGAAACAGTGAGGGATTACGTCTGACAGTGTCAGAACTGGGTGCGTTAATCAGCCCTGTCAACCACAGAGTGTGCTGGGGCATTGAAGATTAAGGCTGATACACGAGGAAGATCCAGTGCAGGCTGGAAGTCCAGCAGAGGATGTCTGAGATCAGCACTGCTTGCTTTACATGAGAGGAAATGGTACAGAGACTGACCTTTCTAACCAAAATAATCTGATGTCTTGAATTAAGGCATGGTTACAGCTTACACGGTAAACATAGTAACTGTCTATGGTAGGTATCCATATTTATTTCAATATGTGTTTTTGCCTATTTCCACATATACAGCTTCACCGGTGGGCAGTGGACCAGTATAAAGCTGGATACACACTAAGCTGATGGCGAAAGACCAGCACCAACCAAGACTGATGAACAGTCGGCCCCCGTCGCCCGCAGTCAGCTCCCGTTGTTTGTGAAAATTTGCGACGCACCAGCATGACTAGAGGTGATGGCTGACTTACAGATGGTTGACCAATCAGAGAGCTCAATTCCGCTGACTAACTGTGACACAGATTCAACACGCTTCATTGGGCAGAACAGCGCCGACCGCGACTGCCCGCGACTCACCGTGCGGCACGCAGGCCAATCACCGACTCTCACTGACACCCCAATGGCTTCCAACGGCCGAATATCGGTGGGGAGTCTTCCAGGCTTAAAACCTGAGGGTAGGTGGTGGGGGCTAAAGGGGGGGGGGGTAATAACAGGCAGCTGGAACTCTGCTGAACAGAGACTTGAGGAGCCCACAAGGGCAGAGCTGGAAGGCAAACTGATTTGAAGGCCCGGAGGCCTTGACTCTGTCGGCTGCAGATGACTCCTGGGGGCTCACAAGGGGCCAAACGCCACCCAGCCCCAGGGATGAGGGACATTTCTCAAAGCTGTGACACCGTGACAAAATGAGTGTAACAGCAACAAGGCTGCAAATCTGATTGGCCCGTACACGCCATAAGAGTCAGTCCAAAGCCCTGTAAACGCCTTTCCATTTCGTTGTGAGGACTGAGGTATGTTGTTTTCAGCTTGGTTCCGCACTGGTAAATTTATTCCCTCATTTGCATAACTAAGATTGCATTTGACCTTTTTTCTCCAGCAATTGCTTCATGTCTTAGCAATTCCTCCTAAATAACACTTAAGATGTTTGGTAACTTTCTATGCAGCCCACATTCATAAAGCCTAATATAAACTAAATAACTGTTCTTATAATTCATTGTAATACATTCATAAAGTATTATAAGCGCAGATATAACTATTTTTAAAAAGGCATATCACAATTTAGCCATGTGTATTATGAATTATGAATGCTTTATGAAGGTCTCGTTTATAATGCAGTGCAAAGCATCCTTAATGCTTATACCAGCCATTATAATGCATTATGAAGGTATCTATAGTGCATCGTAGACTGTAGCTTCAAAAAGCATTAATAATGCATAATATTCATGGATATAATGTACTATGCCTTTTGCTACATATTTATAGCCATGTATATAATGTTTTATGAATGCATTAACACTTGTTATGAATGTATTTATAAATTACTAAAAACTGCACACTGTTACACTTACACTGTTACTGTTACACACTGCACACTGTTATACTTGAATACACTGTTACTGTTACACACTGCACACTGTTATACATTGCACACTGTTACACTTGAATACACTGTTACTGTTACACACTGTACACTGTTACACTTACACTGTTACTGTTACACACTGCACACTGTTACACTTGAATACACTGCCAGAACCAAACTGGGCAGCACGATGTAAGCAGTGCCTCGTGTAAACGCCCCCCCCCCCCCCAGGACGCAAACAGGCCGACCGTCTGAATGAGCGCCTAGTTTCAGGCCATCGGCTGCGACAGACTCGGGCCCCCGTGGCGAGTCCTAGAGTGCGGGGTTTATTTCCGCTGCTTCTACACTTTTTCTTTCCACTAATGCCAGCGTTGCTAAAGAAGGGGACACTCAGGTGCCATTCCTGTGGCATTCTGTGGCTGGAGAAGTAGCACAGCTTGCTTCCCATTGGCCGTCTGACCCCGACTGACAAAAACACACTCGCGTTACGTTTTTGTGATGGAAGTCAGACTGTTGGCAGAAATGTGTCTTTTCCCCTCAGGGTCATTACCCTCTCCACTGTGCATTAGCGTCTATTTGCCCATACATGGGAAAAAAATGAGGGCAAAAGCTACCCTACGTGACATCAGTCTGTGAAAAACTCGGTCTTTAGAATAGTGTAGAGATCTATGAGATAGAGGGACTGGAACGAGGGATTTTAGTGGCTCTCTCGGGATTCAAAGGCGTAGGCAAACTGGGCAAACAATCAAGTAACCCTTTGCTTACTATCCAAAAATGAACAAACTGGAATCCCCAAGACTGGGAAAAGTTCCCCGGACTCTCTCTCCTGAAAGAAGGAAGGAAATTTACTGAATGAGTGCAGGTATGTAGAGGGGCTTTTTCCCAAACTCACCCCCACTCCCAAAACATCCACATCGTTGGCGCATCTCTCGCAGTCAACATTGCGTCGTTTTATAGGAACAGGGCTTGAGATCGATGTGGGACGATATTTATAACCATTGGCCCTGGAACCGATGGAGCTGCAGCTCCAATTCCACGGCACACACATGGCATAATGTAATTCCCAGACTCAGGGCTTGAGGGTCATGGGTGAGTTCAAGCAAAGCACTGTGTGAGAACGGGCCCCGCGCGACCTGGAAGGCCTCCTGCTTACTCGCTCTCAGACAGGTCCTGGGAAACGGCGTGACACTGTCGCAGGATGCTGTCTCTCTCACCATTAACGGTCAAAGCAGGGGAACCAGGCAACACAGAGCACACTAGTATTCGGGTTCACACTAGTGAGTTTGCTCGCTTATGGCGCATACGAACAAAACAGTGAACAGGACCCACTCCCGCCCTGCCCGACAATTTCATGTTTATGTATTAATATGATTTGCAAACATTCATTTATTTCTATAATACTACAATAGTCGGCTTTCCAGATATTCTACTTGTGTACTGTACACTTTTTAGTTTGTTTACACCATGTTTACTTAGTTTGCACTATGTATACTGTCTTGCACTTTGTCTTTGTCTGTGTTTGTCATATTTTGGATGTATATTCGCCTTTGAACTGCATGATTGCTGCTCTATGCTCATGAATCTCCTACTGGGATCAGCCTTTTTGAACTCTAGAATGGTGGTGGAACAGCACCTCAAAACACGAAGACTTATGTACCTCTGTGTCAGTACGTCCCGTGTAGCTAGGATCATATTCTAGTCACAGAACCGGCCTCATCCAGGTTATATTTGAGACCAGCCATCTACGAGGTGCACTGAAATAGGACTGTTGAAACAACGGAACCATCAGAATCAGAAATACCCCCAAAGCACTTTTCTCTTTGACAAAGTAAATGATTCATCAAAGTGTTCATCACTGCAAGTCCTCCTTATACTGTGTGGCGACTTTGACGTGACCCGAAATCCAGCTCAGTCAAGAATAACTAATAAACTGCTCAGCTGGAACAAAACTAGCGAACCCACTGGGTCCCCAGTATTAAGAAACCCAGTTATGAGATGAATCATTTACCAGCCCTATTAATGGAACTAGTTAAAATGTAACCGGTAAATCTGCAGCGATGGCAATGACACTGTAAAATGAAGCTGTCAGCTACTGACATTGACAATTTTGCTTCTACCTTGTTGGGTTCCAAACTTCGGACTGAAAATATAAAATCAGTCAGCCTCTATATGCCCCACGACTCTTTGTCTGGCACTCAGCTTCCCACACACGTCAAGAGCAACATTTGATTTCTTAACCTGTAAACTACTGGTTTAAACCTCACACAAGCCTTAACCGCGGAGATTGGCCTTTAGCTTGGGACTATTTTAGTCCCTTAGTGATAAGCCACACAGGCAGCTTAAGGCTGCCTATGTGAGCGATTCTGTAACCCAGATGAATAGTTAATCACAAGGCAGCCTTAGACATCCTGCTGCTCTGATGCCATTCAAGCTGAGCTCCTGAAAACTCCCCCTTTAGGCCACCCACTTCTCATTGTCTACCAGCCAAGCAGATCCTCAGGTAAGGGCTCTTTCCTCACTTTGCCACACTTTAGGATTAGAGTCCAACTTGACACCAGTAGGGCGATGGCGGCACATTTTGGGGGATTGTTTCACTGGGTCACCAGGGGGCGCCGGAACCCCTTACTTGATACGAGGCTTTCGGAACCACATCAAAAGTCACAGTATTACGGCATCTGCAACTTTATTTGGACCTATACTTGGACATTATCTCCATTTCCGATGCCGACGTACCCAACCTAACAGCAATGGGTAGGACTAGTTCCGAATCCTTCAGTTGTACACTTCTGCACTGCAGATTTTCTGAGGAAAGCAGAACAGAGACTGCCAAATGGTTTTCACTTCAGCACATGACGGTGGGCCTTAATCCGGGGGCCGCGAGGCGTCTGCTCCTTCTGTCAGCCACTGATCTACTGTCTAAAGAGAGGACTGTAGCAGAGGGCTAAAGACAGGCAGCACCTGGGACGCGGAGCATTATAGAGGGGTCAGCAAGATGACTCACAAAGCGTGTCACACACCAGCTCTCTCACACGCACACACACAGCCACATACACCAGCAGACAGACACACACATGCCAGGGCTGTAAGAGGGATCAGAATCCCAAAAGATAAGTGTTACCTACAGCCCCCCCCCGACAGCCTTGAACCTTCTTGACCCCTGCGTGCTTTACCACTCGCTCCTGCTGGTTCTGTGTGATCCCGTAAGAGAAGGCATGAGAACACGTCAGGTCACATGACCTTGGCAGATGCGCCATCACTTCCCCTCTGAGGACCACATGAATATACCTCGTTTTAAGCTTTTTAATGTGTACAGGTTTGTACTAGATATTCTATCAAGCATGACACCATACAAATGACAGGAAACGAGAGGAAATGACAGAATGAGAGACTGAGGGAGAGAAAGAGACGTCCTGGTACGGGCCAGGGGTGACGTGCCCTTCCTGCTGAGCATAAATATATGCAAAACCAACACCCCTCACCCCGGATGCTTTCTGAGCAGGGGAGAGAAAAAGAGACAAAGATGGATGTCCAAGGCAGAAGAAAAGGTCGACATCTCACCTGTGGAACCACCCCAGACGCATCACCTGCTGCTCGGCAACACGCAGGAAACACAACTCAGCTGGGGGGCCCGCCGTCACGAGGACGCGATTGAGCGAGCCAGCCCAGGGGTCAAGGAGGTTCAGCGGTCACCCCCCAGCCGGCCCAGCGCTAAAGAAGCTAAGGGCTAATCAGCTGGCCGCACTTGTCGATGGCTGGCGATGATTATGGTGCCATCTGCTTCGGGCGGCGTCTGGCTGGGCCTCGGCAGCACGATGTTTGCAGGGCTCCGATGAGCCTGCGGCCCTCGGTGCCAGAGGGGAGTGCTGCTGGGTCACGACCATGCTAATGCCACGTGAATCACGATGCTGAGCACTAACTAACTGCTCCATTTGCATGTATGTGCTAGGGCTGAGCAGCCCTCTGCTCGCCTGTGTGTGCTGCTGCCATCACCAAGATACACGCTGTGCTCAGCTCAGTACCAGCCATCATATCACACAGTGCTACGGGATATTCACTGTTATTAGTTTTATGGCCAAATGCATGTCAAACACTTATGTTTTATCAAATTAAGGATCCCATGCTCTGTTTCCTGCTCCTCCAGGAAGGTCCTGCATTGGATCGCCGGTTAGCAAGCTTACAGCAAACCCTGCGCCCACAGTTAACACCCATATTTAACTGTTCCCTCAAAGCCACTGAGTCAACCCTAACACGGACACTGTGTTAACGCGCACGGCCTGCCGCGGGCGGAGAGGGAAGTCAAGGGATGGCGTCTGGCTCAGCAGAGTGGATTACGCTGACGTGAAGAACCAGAATGCCCCCCCCTATCCCTTGCTTCTGATCCTCTTATACCTGCACTGACAGCACAGGGAGGAAGTGTTTAAGAAAGCGAGAGAAGAAAGGTGTGAGGAAGAGGCAGAAGGAGGCAGCACTCTGAACTGGGTAAGACGTGCGTGATGGGAAAAAGGGACCCGGGAAAAACTGAGCCGTTTCGAGGTCTCGTATGCACCAAATAATCGCTCCCATTTATATATGCGTCACCCTGACACATTTGTAGATTAATTCATTGCTTAAAAAAGACTTTTTAGGATTGTGCACAAAGGGCTGATAGTCTCCCTCTAGAGGCCAAAAGAGTAGGTAGCAGTCTAAATTTCTTATGTATGACTGCCACCTTGTGGCAAATCCACAAAATCGATCACCTGTTTTACAGCCAGGCTTTATATCAGGGGTGGCCAATCTTACCCGCAAAGGGCCAGTGTGTATGCAGGTTTTTGGGATAACCCTAAGGTCAGGTGTTCAAACCCAGGTGTGAGGACTCTTCGGTAAATCAGTCCTCTAATTAGTAACCTAACTAGGGAGCTGCAGTGAAAACCCGCATATACAGCAGCCCTTTGCAGATAAGATTGGCCACCCCTGTTTTATGTGATGGAGGAGTGCTATTTCTGCGAGCACATTTTCATCTTCAAAATGAGAAGAATCTCGTTTCAGAAAACACAGGTTGATTTGAGATTTCGTCGACCGCGGGGCAGTGGTGAGGTAGGGGGTGTCACACTAATGATTTTACTACCAGGCTACAGTGAATGATGGTAGGATGGTAGCAAAAAGAAATTCAGGGGGTTCAATCCCATTGCATCACTATGTAGCTATGTGCCTTTTTGAGATACCAGCATAACAAGGCCAGCGGCATCGGACTGGCATGGGTACCCTGCAGACTCAGGGGAGCCGGTACTTTACAAGGACCCTTGCATACATAGCACTATACATAGACTTGGGCTGGGGCATCAGGCTGGCATGATGTCACGTGGGCAGGAATTTCTAGGTACGCCCCTGCCTCCCTCCAGTGGCCTTTTCAGGTAATACGGAGTACAGATCCCCCTCGGTGGAACCACATGAAGAGAGCATCACAAACACAAAAGGGTGTAAAAGAAACCCACACCAGCGCTGACGAGCAGATGAAGACCCCCAAGTTCCCCACACACGTCTGCTCATGAGGCTCATAATTACTGGTAATATGTTCTGGAGCTGAGCCCCCAGGGTGGCTCCCAGCCTCTCTCCCTCTCTCCCCAGGCCGGGGGGGGCTTCTGTCAGCATGATATAGCCATTAGGTAAGGCGAAGGGGAAGGCGACGGTGCACCGAGTGGGGATGGCGAAGGGGAAGGCGAAGGTGCACCGAGTGGGGATGGCGAAGGGAAGACGAAGGTGCACCGAGTGGGGAAGGGGAAGGCGAAGGTGCACCAAGCGGGGAATGCGAAGGGGAAGGCGCACCGAGCGGGGAAGGCGAAGCTGCACCGAGTGGGGAAGGGGAAGGCGAAGATGCACCAAGCGGGGAAGGCGAAGGGGAAGGCGCACTGAGCGGGGAAGGCGAAGCTGCACCGAGTGAGGAAGGCGAAGGGGAAGGCGAAGGTGCACCAAGCGGGGAAGGAGGAGGGGAAAGTGAAGGCGGAGGTGCATCGAGCGGCGCTCCTCAGGTGGCCAAAGGTACCTCACACACCCCACTTCCGTGCCCCCTGCAGCTCGCTCTGCTCCATTAAGCTGCATTTTCAAAGCACTGGGGGGGAAGACAGTGACAAGCACCAAGGCTAATTTGAGGCCTTCATTTCCGCCAGCTACCCCCCCCAACCACCCCCCCTCCAGCTGACAAGCCAGCTAATTATGCCCCAGGTCCCGGGATGAAAGCGATGGGCGGAGCTGAGGACGGCAGATCGTCAGCGAGTTGGAAGGAGTGTGTGGCTGTGACAGGGACCTACGGCGGGGGGAGGGACGCCTCACAAGGGATTGTGCACATTTATTTATTCCACCTGTCCCTCACCCTCCCCCCCCCAGAAAGCAGCCATTTGTTCTGCTTTTGTTTATGCCTGAGCCAGCTGTCAGAACAACATGTGCAGTGTCCGTGTTTATTCTGTATCGCTGCTTTGTTTATTCTTTCTCTCTTGATTTTTATCCTGTACAAAAAGCACTTTGAGCTGCATTTCATGTATGAAAGGTGGTATATAAATAAAGATTTTTTTTCTTACTCTTTGCTGCGATCATATCTTTGTGTATCTGGACGGTCTTTGTTGCTTTGTCGTCCTGCCTCAATACTCCATTTGTTCCTGAAAAAAAGAACATTTACAATAAAACCCATCTCATATGGTTATGTTTGCCCAGCTGCACAGGCTTACCCCAAAACAGCTACATGGGGCTTACTGACTGTGCGGCCATCTGGGGGTTGCCAAAAGCCCTTCTGTACCCACCCAACAGTTTCACTTCATTAGATAGTTCATCATTTTCTCATTTAAAGCATGCACTCTGGAAATTCTTTGTCGTTTCCAATGAGGTCAGCCAAATTAGTGTTTCCACTTCAGATAGATATGAGATAGGTGATGTCTGGCCAACCTGAGGACTCTGGAACAACCAATGTCAAATGAACAAAGCCTCCAAGTTGCAGTGCTCCAAGGTCAAAAATTTAGTCCTCTCATGAATGTTCATCAGGGCCTCACCACAGCTTACCAGCTCAGGTGAATGTGCTGCCTGGTGTACCATGTTAGCAGAGCTTCGTATTGCTAGACTAAAAAAATGCACCTTAAAACTGAAATATTCAACGAATACTAGCACACAGAAATGCACATACACACATCTGCATATATGGTTTTATAAGAGTATAGGGTGTATATTATGAAAGACAAAACATTTCTCATTTTCCAGGGGTGTAAGGTGCTTCACTGAGGTTTAATGGCGCCCTCTGGTGTCCATTTTGCCCCATTACAGAGCCTGAACAGATATGAAGAGGTAGGCAGGAGGGAAGGTACGGGACATTTAGCAAAAGACAAACGAGAATGAGAGAAGGTTGGGGGAGACGCGTGTGTGGAAATTACTATCAAGGGGCCACAAAGGGGCATAGGTTCAGCATATTCAGGGGGCCCAACACTTTATGGAGGCCCTCAAACCTTACTGTCAGAGCCCACTCAACAAAATCTACCAAGGTGGACACCCCCCCCCCCACACACACACAGCAAATTATATAAATGTGGGGACTATATTTTTTCAGATTCCTAACAGAGGAGGGGAAGGAGGCCATATTATAACATATACACATACACATACACATTTTAATCCTTGTCAGTCATGCTGCCATAACTGAGGTATAGTCAACATAAAACCAATGTTTACCTGCTAAGATAGATAGATAGATAGATAGATACTTAATTCAGATATCCAGTAGCTCATTCTAAAATAAATAAAAATGCTAAATACTGATAAAAATAAATAAAAATAAATAAA
>JAODKN010000063.1:24381142-24397541 GCA_026774425.1 Petrocephalus zakoni
ACATTCAGTTTGGAGTTCAGGAGATTGTCTTGACCAGGACCACACCCCTAAATGCATTGAAGCAACTGCCATGTGATCGGTTGATTAGATAATTGCATTAAAGAGAAATTGAACAGGTGTTCCTCTAATAATCCTTTAGGTGAGTGTATAATATCAGCTGCAGATGATTCTGTGATCCTTGCCTTGTTGATTAATCAGCTGGGCCAGATGACATTCTGGTTTCCTGCTGCTATATCCATGCACAAACAGATAATTTACCCATCCATCCTGATCACTTATGTAGTACAGGGTCACAGGGCAGGAGTCTGTCAGCATAGCCAGGGAACAGCCTGGGTGGGACATGCACACAAACACACTTCAGGTAGTTTAGTGATGCGCGTTTAACTAACGGGCTTTGCAGTGTATGAGGAAACCAACATGGGGAGAACATGCAAACTCGGAGTAAGAGGAGGAATCAACCCCCCACCCTAACATAGGGAGAACATGCAAACTCGGAGTAAGAGGAGGAATCAACCCTCCCCCCCAACATGGGGAGAACATGCAAACTCGGAGTAAGAAGAGGAATCAACCCTCCCCCCCAACATGGGGAGAACATGCAAACTCGGAGTAAGAGGAGGAATCAACCCCCATTCTTCTCGCCTCTGACTCCAAAAACAAATACCAAAGTAACTGTATATGCTTATTATAAACGATTTAGTGGTTATCCCTTTCTGCTAATTTGGTAATAAATTCTTAATTATGTAACTATGTAATTCTGGCAACAGCATGGGATTGGCAGCTGGAGGTTGACCTGGGGAAACAACTGAAATTCCCAGACACCATAGTAACAACCAAGCTCAGGCCTGACATGGTCATTGTTCAGAGTCAACAAGGCAGGTGGTCCTCCTAGAGGTGACTGTGCCCTGGGAAGACCACATGGAGGAGGCATTTGAGGGCCATGTATGAGGGGCTCTTGGGTGAATGCCGAAGCAGGGGATGGAAGACCCGCTGCAACCCCATTGAGATTGGTTGCCGTGGATTTGCCAGCTAGTCCCTCTGCAGGGTAATAATAATAATAATACATTTTATTTGTGTGTGCCTTTCTAATACCTTACAGAGCATAGGCAATAAAAACAATTTAAAAATTAACAAAATAATTAAATCACATGAATAAAATTAAGCAGCGACTGAAGTGACTAAAGTGAGTAAGCCTGTCTGAAAAGATGGGTTTTGAGTTTACTCTTGAATATGGGAAGTGAGTCTAAATTCCTAATAGTGGGTGGGAGTGAGTTCCAGAGAAGGGGTGCAGAGTGACTAAAAGCTCGGTTTCCCATCGTGACAAGGCGGGCAGAGGAAGTAATAAGATGAGGGACGGACGAAGACCTGAGAGAGTGGGACGGAGTGGCAATGTGAATCAGATCACACAAGTAGGGAGGGGCCAGGTTATGGGTGCACTCGAAAGTAAGAAGTAGAATTTTGTATTTTATTCTGGCATCAGACTGGAAATGTTCGTAAAGATTGTGATTAGTGAGATAAGTGTGCAGCTGGGAAGCAACAACTTTCTCAAGGATTTTGGAAATAAAGGGGAGATTTGATATAGGGTGAAAGTTATTGAAATTAAAAGGATCTGTACCAGGTTTTTTAAGAATAGGCATAACAAGCAATTTTAAATGATGAGGGAACAATCCCAGTGTTAAGGGAAGAATGAATAATAGGGGTAATAAGAGGGGCCAATAAGGGGAGATAGGCTTTAACTAGCAGAGTAGGAAGAGGCTCGAGTGAGCAGGTGGAAGGTTTAGATTTTTGGATGATTATAGATACATCAGTTACTGATGGCAGAGTGAAATTAGAGAATGACTGAGAGGAGAACAAAGAGGAGAATAGGGAATCAAATTCAGGGAGCATCACCCCTCCAGAGTTAAGTTGCTGATGGATATCAGCAACTTTAGATGTAAAAAAGGACATGAGGGAGTTACAAAAACCAGCAGAGTACATTTGCGAGGGAAATTAAATGAAATGAACTTGTAATATTATTAAACAGAGGGAAGAGAGACTTGGAATTAGATTCATTAGAACAGATTATACTAGAATAATATGTGGATTTGGCTGAGGCAATGCAGTCCTTATAAAACAGAATATGATTAGAGTACATTTCCTTATGAATGGTAAGTCCAGTTTTCATAGCGAGACGTTCAAAATTGGCGTCCTTGAGCTTTGAGATGCCGCAAGGTGGGGGTGAACCATGGTGCTGAGCGGGAAAATGTAACAGATCGATATTTGAGTGGAGCAAATGTATCAAGAAGGTTATGGAGGTTGGTATCATAGTAGGAAACCAGTTCATCAGGGGTAGAGAGACTGTGGGTGCCTGGGAGTCCATTAATAGCAGATGAAAACAGATCTGAATTAATATTACCAATTTTCTTAAATGTAATGTCACGAGGAGTACAAATTTTGGAAAGTGTTAGGTTTATATTGAAGGAAATTAACAAATGATCAGAGAGGGGAAACAAATCAGCTTTGCAGTCAGAGGGGGCAATCCCGGAGCAGCAAAGCAGGTCCAGGGTATGGCCTTTGCAGTGCATGGGGAATGCAATATGCTGCTGAAGTCCAAAACTGTCCAGACAGGATGCAAAATCACTGGAGAGGGGGTTATTGTCCTTGTCCATATGAATGTCGCCAAGGATTATTATATTTTGGAGAGAGTACTGAGAAATGAGCAAGAAGAGCGCTAAAGTCAGTTAGGAAATCCTTATTTGGCCTGGGTGGTCGGTAAGCAGTACATATGATGGTAGGAGTAGATCCAGGGAGCTGAGATGCTGTGTTTTCTAATGAATGGAAGAGTGGAGCGGAGATGGTGGTGACTTTCCACTGTCTGCGGTGAATCATGGTGAGACCTCTGCCCCTTCCCGAGTCGCACGCTTTACTCACATAAAAACTCCGGTGGAGTGGAGTCGTTGAGTGAAATAAAGTCATTTGGCTGTTGCCGCGTTTCAGTGTAACACAGAAAGTTCAACTTACGGTCGGAGAGGAGATCCTGGACGAGATGCCCCTTGCCAGTGAGAGAGCGGGTGGTGAGGCTGTTTTGTAGTCTACGTGTCATGGCCAAGGCTCCATCCAAATATACGCTGAAATATAAGACGACAACCTAGCCAGGGTCGTGGATAGCTTCCAAGAAACATAGTGGTTCTGCACCTGGCCAACAAGCAGCTGAAAGGTGACCTACAGGGGAAGCACACATTGTATGATTTACGCGTTTCATAAATCACGTTACATGTAGGCAGTATCAGTCAAGCAGGGTCATATTGTTACTTATGTGTTTAAACTTTTTGTAACAGATTCAAAGGCTGCTATAAACAATCAAATTGTCAAGTGGGGTTTATTATTGTACCATCAAATCACTGTATCATGGTTCATACAATGATTCACACTCTGATTAAATTGGTGCAGCTGTCTGTTGTACATTGTCTTTTGTGTCTTCATGTACTATTCATGACCAATGGTCAGGCTGCCCAGACACTTGATACCTACAGAATTTCAGTTTGTTTCACTCAGGCTTTTGAAGGAGTATCAGCAAGCAAATAATAGACCAAAAGACTGCAAGGGTAAAACCTCACCCATTCCCCAGGCCATTGTACTAACATACTGCTACATTAAGCAAGGCGCCTTCCCAGATGTGCAAGCTGTCCAGGCTACAGGCACTAATGCACCCCCATACTATCACAGATGCTGATTTCCGGCTTTCCGCTGATAACAAGCTGGATGGTCTCCTCTTCAGCCCGAAGGGCATGGTGTCCGTGATTTCCACGGAAAATTCCGTTTCCATTGTCCATTTAGCCTCAGCCCATCTTAAATGAGCTTGGGCCAGAGAAGTTGGCTCATGTTCAGCATAGTTTCTTCTTTGCATGGTAAAGCTTCATCCTGCATTTGTGGATGCAGAGACTGTTAATAGGTAGTGGTTTTGTCCTGTGTTCCTGAGCCCATGCAGTGATTTCCAGTATAGACTTGTGTATATTTTTAATGCAGTGCCGTCTGAGAACCCAAAGATCACAGCTATCCAATATTGAATGGAAGCTTAGCCTCTTGCATAGAGATTTCAACCAATTCTCAGAATCTTTTAATGATATTATGTACCATAGATGATAAAATTCCCAAATTCTTTGCAATAGTATGTTGAGGAACATTATTCTTAAATTGTTGCATTATTTTTCCAGACTGGTGGTGAACCTCTCCCCATCCTCACTGAATTCCCAGTCATCTTACTTACCTGTTCCCACTAAACCTAATTGTGAGATATTCAGCTAGGGGTTTTGTTTCAGTATTACACTTCTTTTTCAGTCTTTTGTGGCCTGTCCCAACTTTTTGGAAACATGTTGCTGGCATTAAATGCACATTGAGCATATATTTGTCATAAAACAATACAATTTGTTTCAGCATTTGATATGTTGCCTTTGTTCCATTTCAATTAAATATGTCATGATCAGCCCCGCCCTGCATTTAGCTTTACCTCACCTTTCAATCCCCTTGGTTCCCCAGCACACCTGCCTCCTGTTGAACCCTGATTACCTACCCTTTATTAGTCAGTACAGTTACCCCTGTCGGATGTTGTTAGATTTATGTCTGCGTGGTGTGTTGTTCCTGGTTCCCCTATTTCCAAGAATAAACACCCCTTTGAGGGTCTAATTCCTCGCAGTCTGCATTATGGGTCGTTCCTCCCACCGGCAGCATAACAATATGGGTTTATATGATTTGCAGATCATTGCATTCCATTTTTATTTACACAGCGTTCCAACATTTTTGTAAATGGGGCAATGTACCAAAGTTTTAATTTAACATGCGACACAACCCCTTTAAGAGAAACACTGAAATGTTGGGGAAAAGATGCATAATTGGAAAGATAAATTACAATATTAACAGGTTTTTCCATAAAATTATATACTGGAGACTTCCATTTCAGACAACTGCTGTCTTTCGGCACATTGACCACTGATCATGCTCAGCCTACTTTACAAGAAGTGCACCTTCATGTTCATATCCAAATAGATATTCAACCAGATTTGCGGTTTAGGTCTCCATTTGAGTTGGCATGCTTTCCTAGAACTTGCTTATAGCTTTGAGGTAAAAAGCATTGATGAGCAGGATGACATCGGCACAAGCCAGGAAACGGACACCAAGGCCGCTGGGAACACGCATGTATTTCTCTTGACGCACTGCACTCGAGATATTTTGCCCAGAAACCTGTCCACACACAGCAATTAAAGATGATGAATACAAAAGCTGTTCTACTTATGGCAGTATTATTACAAATTAGGTACAGATGAAGTGATACATTTCTTAAAAAGCCACAAAAATGGACAACCTACAAAAAACTGTAGCCATTTAAAAATGGGCCATAAGGAGCCACGTCCTTCTCTAAAACCTTTAAAGTAGAGTCCTGATCACTATTTATGCACCTTTTAAATATCTGTGCTGCCTTTTCCGGTTGTGCTGTGATATTTATGCACACACAGCATAAGAAAAGCCGCTCCAAATGGTTCAATGAATGGAAGTTACCCAGGATTTCTGTGGCCCAAGCACAGTAGTGTCTTATTAGAGTCAATGTATAAATTTAAACTTTGAAATATGTAAATAAAATATATAGATTGTGCAAATAAAGATCTATTATATTTACATTTGTCAAAAGAAGAGAAGACAAGCAAATAAACACAGAACAACAAGCAAACTACTCTAAAGACAGCTCTCTAAAAACAGAACCAAGAGGCAGTGAAATGTTCCTTTCCTGTGGCAGTCAAAGAAAAGGCAGTTTAAGGACAATCCTTCCAGACATGAAAAGGGTGGAAGGTAACAACATGTGGGCGGGTTGAAAGAAGAGGAGCTTTAGTTCACTTAAGATCAGGGATAAATTGGGACCAGCTGATGTTGCCAATCCCCAGGTCTTCACCATCCAGCCCTGGGAAGCTAATGTCCACCAGGATTTTGCTCAGGCTGTCGTTTGTGGTGTCCAGAACCAGGCCCTCAGTGAATGAGCGGTTGGCTGGGGCTGAACCGGTGCCTCCCACCTGGGGCTCGTGGGAGAGCGGCGAGTCAGGCATGGCGTTCAGGAAGTCATAGGGGGGACTGTAAAATGACAGCTCCTTGAAGGCTGCACTTGACGTGTTGAAAAGGCCACGGCTGGGCCGTTGGGGCGTGAGGGCTGCCTGGATGGGGCTGACGTCCGGCAGGCTGTGGTCTTCCGAGCCTAGGGGCATGGCCTTCCCAGAGGTGGGTGGGGTATGGACGGGCCTGCTGGGGGTGGAGGACGCTGGGAGGCCACCCTTGACTGGAGTCTTATAGCTGCACTCTTTGCCCGGGCTGTCTGGTTCTGGGTGCGGCTCTTCCTTGATGTCCGGCATGTCGTGGAAGCTGGACAGGTCCGAGGCCAGGCCAGAATCAACGAAAGTGCTGTCAGGAAATAGAACAAGGGGCTCCTCGCTGGACGCCAGGACCAGGCACTGCTTGCGACGGGAGCTGCTAGCTTCTCGCTTGGGGTGGGACACTTGTTCCCCTGAAGTCTGGAGGCAGAAGGCGCATACATTAAACAAAGGCTGGCATTTTTGTAGAACTAAACAACAGATTCAGATTATCAACCCCATGGCTCAGCCTTACCTTCGGAGCAATACGAAGTTTCTTGCACCCACTGGGGGCTGAGATGCAGTTTTGCTGAGTGCCTGTAAGGGGCAAATTTATGGGTGACAGGAAGAGAGATGGGGCGAGAGGGAGCTGGACGGGGACCAGGAAGGAGTTTGTGCGAGGCAGAAGAGGCTTCATCTTCCTCTCTGAGAATCAGGTGATGGGGAAAAACAAGAAAACACACCAGAGGATTAATGGGAAAAACAAAAAACACTACAAAAGCTAGAAAAAAAATATCCACAAGCAGGACATGGGCTAGAGCTTTTACGGACGTCACAATCATTTCTGGCACTCACCAAAGCCGCCAGCAGCTGGCGCCTTCTTAACCTCAGCAGGAATTTGCCTCTTTTGCTGTGGAACGAGATCACATTCATACCCAGAGGGACTGCATGGTTCACGTTCCCTGCTCATCTGACGACATCAGTAACTGGTGACAAGAGTCTGATTTAAACCTGCTTTGTAGTAACCGGTTACTTTCAACTGTATAGTAGCGAAACCCATTGAAACTGCTAAAATCTGAACACTCCTTCCTGTTGCTACCTTCCATTAGTGCTATAAGGGAACTTTTAGACAGAGATGGTGTGAGGTTGGGCTGGACGCCGGGCCCGATGAGCTGCTGGAACAAGCCTTACATGTTGCCCAGAGACCTGTGGTGCGAGTGGCAGAGGTGATGCCGCCGAGTCCACTGCAAGCTACAGGGGAAGCAGGAAACAGGAAACAGAATGTTACACTGACTAATCATTTATTTAACATGCCAGGTACAATATAGGATTCACATGGTGACTGTCTGGAACATGAGCTACTAGCTCAAGTTCCAATAGGGGCCCCATTTAGGGAAACTGATGAAGGTGCTTAACTCTAATAAAACAAAGATCCAGCTGTATAAATTAGTATTCTAGGCTGATCTGAACCAAAGCACCAAAATGAGCAGACATCACTAAATTATTAAATGGTTTTTAAATAATAATCATCATCATCATCATCATCATAAAAATACTTATTCAGCATCATGGAGGCACTCTGAATAGTATGCAGTAATGCTGACCACACATTTGTAAAGTAACACTTACCCTATAGACCTGATCCAGTGTCAGGCACCGATTAGCCTCGGGACGAATGGTCCAGTATGATATCTTGCCGTCGTTAGAGGACTCGCGGACAAACATATCATGCAGGGAGAGATTGTGGCGGATGGAATTCTAAGCATCATGAAAATAAAATGAGAAGATTTATTGAAATCAACACAAGCCCCACATTCTCAATGCATCAAGCATATCAGTAAGCAGCGACAATTATAAGCCAATAATATACAATCAGCTGTCTGGTTCATCCTTTGAATACAATGTGTACCTTCCAACCAGGCTTGGCCACATTTCTGAAATAAGGAAAGTGATCCTCAATCCAGGTGTAGATCTCCTTCAAGGTCATTTTCCGGTTCTTCTTGCTGTTAATAGCGAACTGGATCATGGCCATGTATGAATATGGCGGTCTCTCCGACAGTGGATCTTTAGTAGTGGCAAGCACCACTTCTCCAGGAGACTATAGGAGGAAGGTATTTTTAGAGCTTCGGTGAAATTTTAGAAAATGATTGACCTGGGTGGTCTGGAATGTGATATTAAGCAAAATTAAAAACAACAATCCTTTGGAACACAGTTGGTCCTCTTTAAGAAAAGAGAAGGCCCAGGCTCAAGGACGCGTCTGGGTGAGAACTGAGCCTTGGGTGCTTTTAGATTGACACTGATACTGCCAGTATGCCATGTGCTCCAATGAAAATGCCCTCACAAAGTCCACTTTGGTCTTTACAGTCAAGGAAAAACAGCACAAGTATAGCGTCAACAAGCATGCTTACCTGAGGAAGTTTAGGGTTGCATGCCCCAGACTCCTTTCTGAAAACATTCTTATCTGAGTTTGGTTCCATGCCATCTGTACTCATCCTTCCCAGCCATTGGATGTTCGTCAGGCTGTCATCTAGGGGGGTGCAGTCCAGCACTTTGTTCACTATAACATGTTACTACATGAGTTATAGAGACATCCGAGGGCTTACAAGAAGCACACGCAACACAAGCTGTTGTAACATCTACATGTAACAATAACACACAAATGAATGCCAGGAGAGAGTAGTGAATTTTTTTGACTGACTCACATGGTTTTATTGCCGTTAGGGGCTTGGTTGCTTCTTGGCCATCTGTCCAAGTCTTTTCTGGGCGTTCATACCCTACCTGTGTGCTCAAAGGCCCTGAATTCCCCATGTCAAGCGATGGCTGGCAGAGAGACTCTGGTCTGCCTTCTGAACTATTTCTACTAAGCAAAATGAATTTGTTGGGTCCTTCTGGGCCACGTTCTTTGCCTTTGGCAGTGAGGGCATCAATAACACTTTGGAGATCAGCAGTCTTGGGGATGATCAACACTTGTGTGTCTGGCATGGAAGGGTGGTCCATGACATGGACATTCTCAGGGATGCACTTCGGCCTGTCGGGCCCATGATGTGAGACATGAACCTCTTTCTTTTCCAAGGGTAGCTTCTTCCTCCTGAGGATCAAGGGCCTTCTGGGGCTCTCTTCCATTCTACTCAGATGTCAATCACTGGCTGTGTGCTCTGATGGCCTGAATGAAGAATAAAATTAAGGTGACACGGTTTTACAGCATGACAACTTTTTTTTCTAATATATGTACATTAGATTAAGTCATTTAACTAAAAAACATTACAAAATGTCTAACATCAAAAAGCACAGTGCTTTAAGTGAAATTCACAAGCAACTGCTTTTCAAAAGCAGGCTGCTCCTAAATTTTGTCTTTTTGGCACATCGCGCAACTTCAGTGTTGGCTCACTGTGTCATAGATTAGGATTCCCGTATTTTAAAATTTTTAGATAAGGGTCCCACAAAAGACTATATTGCGTTCAGAAACCCATCTATGTTAAGTAGTTCTATAACATACAACATGTAAATAAAACTGCCTAACTCGGCACAAAAGCGGGTATATACCGGCTAATGCTCATTAAATCACAATAAGAATGACAGTTGAAATGAGAAAATAACGATCTAGAGCCGATATTCAACTTTTTAAATGCCAGCGCAGTTGGTCACGTATCGTCTAACAAAAAAAGAAACCGTTAAACTGATACCTTGTCCTACGGCTGGCAAAACTGAACGCCAAACTAGGCAAATGCACATCTGCTCGTTTCAGTGCGACGTCTTCATTTGACAACTGCTTAGTCAGCCACATAGACATATAAACCACTGTCCACACGCCATACAAATACTACGCAAATCCTGCTAACAGGCACAGCCACTGTAACCTTAGATGGAGGTAATAATCGTTTCTCGTTCACTATAATAGATGGCTAACTAGCAGCTTATGTTCCATGGCGAGCCATGGTCTCGCTAGCAGGCCGAGTTACTAAGGGCTCGCATTCACCAGCTACACTGAGCTGCCCGGATGATTCGTAGCCGTATTTTGCTCATTTCTAATAACGATACCGCTGGAAAACTCGCTGGCTAATTTACTTTACAGCATGACTGCGTGATTTACAGATAAACGCCTATTAGCATTTTAGCACCCGGCAGCACCGCTGCTGTATAGTGACAATGTTAGCACAAGCTGCTGTACTTAACGACGAACTCGGTAATGAATCGTGACCAAACCTTCATATTAGGAGTGTCCTTGCATAGCAATAATCTGCCGCTTCTTTACGCGGGGTCTTTATATAAGTTGCTATTCATTCATGTGTATCGCTAGCTAGTGATTTCAGCCACTATGGCATTCGTTTTGTATGGTCGTTTGAATTTTGGCGCAGTCCTACTTATGCAAGTCACATGACTAATATGTAGCCAATGAGGTCAGAGATGGGCGCTTCCGTGTTTAGCGCCGTCCAATTAGAATACACGGTATAACAGGCCAAAAGATGGGGAAGGAAATCCTTTGCGAAGCGTCTAGTTGCTTACGCTGAAGATCGCGGAAGTTTTCGAGTTAATAAAAGACATTTGATATTGATGTGCTCTCTTATTCGGTATGTGGGCTTTAGTATTTTAAACGAATGAATGATTTCGGCTCTTTCGTTAATACTTACAAAGAGGTTTTCTCTGCCTTCCTTGGGGAGATTATGTTATGTGCTTTGTGATTCTCACAGCGTGTTTTTGAATTTATTAGCTGGGTGCAGCAAGCTGGACAGCCTATGGAGTGTTATGAAGTTTTGTTGAACAACATACTGTAAAATAATTCAAAACGGCCATGGTGGCTGTTTCCGATGCCCCGCAATAAACCGAAGAAAGGATCGAACAGCCGAAAGCCTCAATTGCTATTCATTGAGCCACCGCTAAATGGAGCCAGGCACCACCATGGGCCAGAAGTACCGAGTGCTGCTAACCCCAAACTCGTATCAACAATCCAGCGTCAGAGTAGCACCCGCAGCTCTTCCTGGGTAATGCAAAACTACTCTTTAAAAAAATATATTATTAAACAAGCATGCAAATTATTTATTGTTCTGTTGATGCATGTGGCAGATTTTTGCTGCATTTATGCTACTGTGCAATTCCTGATTTTATGTCTTACGTTATGGTGTACATACATGCATATTATTGCCCAGTAACCCTGTCTTTCCCCGTTTCCCCTATGCATGTATTCAGGTAATGCCTCAATTTGATACCAACATGCAGCTGCAGAGCCTTGGACCTCAAGATAGAAGGCGAAGGAAAAGTCACAAATCTGGCAGGAGTATTCTGAATAGGAGTTCCACACTGTGTTTGCCTCAGCCCAAGAAGGCCAGTGTCTGCAAGTTTCCTCCACTTAACTTTGATTCTAGCATCTCTTCTCCACCTGAAGGTCCTGCTGTCACAAATAGGCTTCAGGTCACCCACTCCCACATGGATGAACCTGAGACCAATCATGTGGCAGGTCTTGTCAGTAGTGCAGAGCCTCCCTGCATCAATATTGGCGGTTTAATGGAAACACCTAAGCAGGTTGCATCTGTTAAGAGACGTAGTATTAGAGAAGCAGTCTGCAGAGTAATATCAACTGAGGTCGCAGCCTCCACTAGGGACATTGAAGCACAGCTGCCTGACAACTGTGGAAATACCGGTGGTCCAGCATATATGGTCACACCGAATAACTTGAAAGAAAACCACAGGGACAGTGTTTTCTCTCCTCCAGATTTAGATACTCCAGAAACTCAAGCAGTTAAAAGCTGCCAACTGTCATCCAATGTCCCTTTTTTGCTGCCAGACTCAACAGGGACTGTATCTTACAACCAGCCTGCAGCGATTTTAGTGACGGACACCCCTGAACAGGATTATGGAGTGAAGGTTACTTGGAGGAAGAGGAAACGGCTGATGAAGTTTCTCATGGAGCGAGGGCAACTGTCTAACACTGGGACAGCCATCAATAAGTAATAATGGACCTGTACTCATAGTCTACTCATTGTCTAGTGTCAGTGAATATGTATTATTCTGTCCCTGGTCAACGGACTGCAAAACTGGTTATTAATAGTTTATCAACTGACTGTAATAAAATGTAACGTGTCCAAACAGTACTAAACAAAGGGACTGTTCTGGATCTTTTTACATATTCATTTATTGTGTATTACGGTACTCAAATGTTCCACGATTTTTATTGTAAGAACAAATGCCATAGTGATTTACATACAGAGGTGGGTCAATTTTCAGATTAAGATTATCTTAATTCTTATAACTAAAGAATGTGCGCTGAAACCTTTGTGGAATATTGCATTCACGCCTGGAATATAAACTATAAGATTATATATTGCCAGGTTCACCGTTAAGCCTTGACAATGATAGTATGGGTATTGCAGTATGATTTTAGCCAAAACACTAAACCGTTTCTGTTTAGCGGTAGTGAATTTAAACACTTCGTTTTACAAGTGCGTTAGTAAATGTTTATGAAATACCTTAAGTTAAAGATCATCGCAAGGCATTTCAGGCAGCTCCCAGAGCAGAATATGAGAAAATCCATGCTCTTAAACAGCATTAAATTACTCTTTGAAAAGTTACTTCTGCGCCGTGTAGTCGACTGGAAGACTATCGCACATGCGTCACCGTTGCCTCCGGGCGAAGGCGTCACACTTTTCTAGCCAATCACAACAGGACTACAAAACCCGTCGACCAATGGGGCTGGCTGTTGCACGTTGGTACCGTTACCAGGGCCGAAGAACTTTCATCCTTTCAGCGTCGAGTACAGAGCGCTGCTCCGCGAGGCCGGCGCTGGGGGACCAATAGCAACCGCGCATAAACATGAGTTACTACAGCATCAGGTAAGCTAGCTAATGCGGGCAGCCGCGCACCCAGCTGCCGCCCGTTGGCGCCTCTTTGGTCTCCCTCGTGTACATTCTTCGCCAGTGAATTGAGAAAGAGCTCGGCGGCGTTCTAGCGGCAGCGGCGTGTCTTATGCGTGAGGCGCTGGGTGTCCGCGGACTTGCTTACATTTGCGAGTGGGCGCTGCGATCCCGGGGAGCCGGCGGGCGGCCGCCGCCTGCACGAACCGCACTAGCTGCCCCCTTTTCCACGTCTCTCGACGGAAACTGCTTTTTGAAATCAGTAAATAGTTCTGAGCATAATGCCATTATTCAGCAACAGCTCTCTGTCCGTTTAACTTCGCGAAAGTTGGCGGGATCCTGTTCGCCCGCTGATGCGCCCGAGTACGCGCGTAACTCACCCAGGATAAATAAAGCGCTACACAGTGTGTCTGCTGTGTCTGCGTAAGAAAGGCAGCGCTCGTGCGCACTTCTGCTGTGCTGCCTAGTTTGGAAAAGTTTATCCAAACAATGCAGAATTTTGTGGTTTGTAATGTAGATGCTTCTCCATCCTCGTCTGGCGATAATGTTCCCCGGGTACAGAGGTTAATATTTAAAGGACAGGGGATCACGGACAATCGGGGCGTCGGGTTGCTGCCGATCAATAATCCATTGAGCGTGTGGCGGTGTCGTGTCACTCGGAAGCTCGGTCCGATCCTGAGCTCGGGGAAGCGGGCAGAAGCCCGGGGTGAGCGCTCCTTACGCTGCGTGCCACACGACTGGGGTATTTCAAGGCGTGCCGTCCTACCCCCGCGCTCAGGGTGCGTTTGTGGTGGTCCGCTATGCAAAATGCGCTTCTCCTGCGCTCAGATTTTAGATTAGATTTATTGATCCCTGGGGGAAATTCTGTTGCATACAGAAGCAAGAACACAAAGTACAGACGAAGGTACATATAGTGCCAAAGAGACGTGGCGCAAACATTTAAAAAATACACAAGTAAGTGAAATATCCTGGAGATTCTTCAAATATAATAATTATTGTTATATTTAAATATGTGTAAAGCTGTGATACAAATTGTTGAAAATTGGGAAACGATTTTATAGTTCAGGATCAGAATAAATAGGTATGTGATCGTTATTTTTAGTCATGATCATAATGACCCCTGATGATTTTTAAAGAGAGGTACGTCAATTAAAGATGGGGCCAAATAAGATGGCAGAACCGAGAATGGTGGTTTAATATACCCAAAGCAGATAGATAAAGCAAAAACGTTTCCGTATTGTTTATTGCTGCCGACCCTAAAAAAAACCAAGACTCTCCTTGTTGTGGAATGTGTCAGCAACACCTGCCCCTGTTTTAAGGGGTATTCTGGCCAGCATTGCCTGTACCCACTGGATAAATGTCTTCAGTAAAGCTGACATGTAATGACTGGCAGCTAGGTGAAAGTGAGTCTTGCTCCATTATTCCAGAGATGCATGTTTGCAGGGGTCCTCTGACTCAAAATTTTTGACAGATTGTGGTCCTTGATTGTTAGTCATGTTTTGCATATCCTTGTCACTTCCCCCATCCCCTGAACATCTGTTAATTTCAAGTCCACTCCATTTACGACTGTGGACTGGAATGCAGATCTGTTAAGTTATGTAAGTAACTGGAAGCTGAATAGGATTTTGTGTTGCTGTATACTCAGTGCATGCATTTCTTTTAAGGAAATGGAATATTTTAGCTTTATTTTATTTTATCATGTAGCTGCCTGACTTTGTGTGCGTATTTGCAGTTTAAAGTTTTCTATCAGTTTTTTTGCAGGCTTTAGATGTCACACAGTGTTCCTTTTCTAAGAGCACTACAGTGATAGGGAAAAAAATAGCATTTTATTCACAGCTGACATGGTTTTCTGACAAGCGTATGTCCCCTGCAGTGTGGCTTCCTCTGATTAGGCGGGCAGGGGGGGGGGTGGTTGAGGGGTTGTAGTGAGGAAATTCCCTAGACGTTTCTTGAGTCGGCCTTCAGAGACGCACGTGGCCTTAGGTGTTGAGATTGAGAACAGGTGCCAGCCAGCTGAGACCTGCTGGTAGCCTTTGCCTGCTCAGTTTGCGATATGAGAGTGCATGAGGAAGTGTGACTATTTTTGTTTTTGTTTTTTTTTGGGGGGGGGTGCTAGGAATGAGGGGTAGCGCCAGCAGCTTTCCCTGACTCTCTGCCAGCCCTCTGTAAGTGGGACTTGACGATGCTGTTTGGCCAAATTGCCGGAAATGCACTCCTCAGTGGCTGTTACATTTCTGTGTGCTTTCTCTGCAGGAATGAGGCCCCTCCCTTCACATCGAGTGCCTTGCAAAATCACGAACTGGCCCTGATTAAGCCCCTCCCCAAACTTAAAACATCCCAAACCTTATATCCACATTGTACATTGTATTAATACATAGTCCTTTCTGAGCTGTAAAAGATTTGGTAATTTTTTTATATTGATCATGTATAAAGGTAATGTAAAGTATATTAAATATAATAACTGCATGATAATGTTGGCTTTTCTCTATATTGCTATGGCTTTTGCCTTGAAATTTCAGCTTATTACTTATGACTGGGTCCCAGTCTTAGGTCTGGGTTCCATTTCAAAAGACTTACTGGTGGGTCCCTGACTTACAGTTGGGTTCCTTTCCAGCAGAGTTACAACTGGGTCCACGACATGGGACTGGGTTCTGTTCCAACAGTCAGATCGTATGTCGAAACGGGCGTATGTTGGAATTTATATATACAATACAGTCTATACACAAGGGACACCTTTTTTATATTTTTCTTTTTTATTATTTTGGTTATATGTGCGAGTAGTTGTAAGTTGCTTATGTTGTTAGTCTGGAACAGTCTGCAGTATCTTGAGAAGACTAGCTGCTTTCCTCATTTTTTTTGTAGAATTTATATGATGCGTTTTCGTGGTTTAATGTGATCATTCCTGTATGTCAAACCGTTAGCTCCTCTTGCTTTAGTTGGCTGGATTGAAAATAACTGATTCAGGGACCCTTGTGAAGGGCCATGTTTGAGCAGGAGTGTCACCCAAGTCCGTTACCCTGCCTGAGAAGAGAGCCTAGCCTTGTACTTTGCAGTGTGGTCTGAGAAGGTCCCCACATCTTCTCCTGGTTGTGAAGCAGGTTATCTATTCCTTTGAGGAAGATAACCGGGGTGTGTATTATGAACCCGCATTTCTTGCTTAGCTATGTAACTTGCCAGATTTAAGGTAGTCTTGGCTACATGTAAGTGAACAAAGATGAAGTCCATTGAGCCCAAACCACCTTAAATCCAACAAGTTATCAGGCTAAGCAAGCAATGCAGTTGTGTGATACAGGCCCCAGGTGTGCGTTGAAGATGAGTGTTGTTTTTGCACGGTTTGGCTGGAGTTACTGAACCAATGTCTGAAGCGGAGTCTCTCAAATTTAGAAACTTCAGTCCCCTGGACTGCATCTGTTATATCTGCCCTTATTTGGTTTTGGAAAGTGTCCTATAATGGGAATTTTATATATA
>JAODKN010000063.1:24437755-24460097 GCA_026774425.1 Petrocephalus zakoni
CTAGGCAGGTAGAGTCCCTGGGGGAGGTGGCTGCAGCCATCTGTGTGAGGACACCTAGGCAGGTAGAGTCCCTGGGGGAGGTGGCTGCAGCCATCTGTGTGAGGACGATGCCACTGAAAACAACACAGTGGATCAGAGGTAAGATGCCTGAGATAAGAGGTCTCAGGGATGCCAGATGCATTCCTGCTTTCACATCTGGGCTGAGTTGTCAGCTGACACCACAGTGTGCCGATGACTTTGGTGACATCAGACCATCATCCAGATGTGCTCATGGGTCTCTGCTTTTAGCTCTGTGCAGTTCCTCCATGCACCACGTCTATGTCTCTCTCTCTCTATATTTACATGCATAAATAAATTATCTTTATGTTATTGTAACACCAGAATATGTCGTCTGTCCAAAGTGTGTAAGCTGAGCCTATTCAAAACCTCTCCTAAAATCACCCCAGCAGCTGCCTGATGTATTTTTCGACTGAATAACACCACACCATGTTTGGCTAATAAAAAAAAACCTAATTGAATCATTTAACTATTTAAGTTATCCCTAATTATCTAAGTGAGTGGTGGTGAAATTTAACAAATGCCAGGAATGTCAGGGGATACCTCTGAGGAGCGGTTTGGGACAAGATACCAGTAACTTTCTGGAGAAATGTGCATTTACAGTGTTTTTTGCCTTTGTAAAGCAGAATAGTAATATAAAATAGTGTAAAGTAACAAAGTAAAAATGGATTACAGCACCCTGCCATCTAGAAAAAACTGTGTAAGATCTTTTGGTCCGCTAATTGAGCGAAGCGAAAAGATACGAGAAACATGAGATCCACAGACTACTGTGAGATCATTGCGAAAATCCGCATGCGGGGCTGCTGGGAATGCGCTCGGCGCCCTCCAGCCCAGCACTGCACTGCATGTTACGCATTTATGAGCTACTAAACTTTTTGTGTGTTGTCTGCTGGCCTTAGGGTGTCGCGACTTTCGCAAAACTCCCAATAAATTCCCATTTAATTTCTTATGCTGATCCCGCGATATATCGAACACGCAGCTGGGAAAGTTGTGACGCAGAGCGGTCGACCATGCTTCGTTACTGTTCTTAAGTAGGTTTTTTTTTTTTAAACCAGATCTTTGCTTCACTTGAGTATTTTAAGTTTCTGCAACTTTACATTCACAATTCTGAGCCAAGATGACTTTTTACTGCGATATATTCTGCACGACCATCGTTATTTACCCAATAAAAAAATGCAGGCCTTCTATCATACAAGGAAGTGACCAGGTACAAACGGAGGTAAGGATGGACCGACCAGTTTAGGGTCAGGTTTTTTAGAGATACCAATCAAACAAACTGGCCAAATGAGTATGTTAGCTAAACGATTCACACCAGATATGCTGTAGTATAATCTGGGATCAAGGTATGGTCCTGGCCAGACACCCAAAGAAGACAGAGCAGCAACCTGACTGTTTATATAGCTACTAGAGCTCATTATCTGCTGATGCTTCCGGGGGTTGTAGTATTTGTTACCTCCTGGAACCCAATGGAGCCCACAGACACAGGCAACAGACAGGACATTCTGGAGGAATGCATCCATATTGTCCCCAGGAATCAACATCTTGACAACTTGACAGCACCTAGTAATAGAATTTAAAACGTATTTTTCAAGTAAAATCTTTATAGAGCTACAAGAATTGGAACACTGTTATCCGCTAGGTGGCCTACTCCATTGAACACCATGCTGGCTGAACCTGGCGGACTAAAAAGAAGCAGCTGTTTCAGCATTGGA
This sequence comes from Petrocephalus zakoni, assembly GCA_026774425.1. Classification (NCBI taxonomy): domain Eukaryota; kingdom Metazoa; phylum Chordata; class Actinopteri; order Osteoglossiformes; family Mormyridae; genus Petrocephalus; species Petrocephalus zakoni. The sequence continues at coordinate 24,439,525 of JAODKN010000063.1, forward strand.
CACAGCGTATCTAAAGACAGACACACTGTCTTCCAGATTACCAGAGAGCGGCCTCCATGTGCATTGCTATGTGTGATATTTTAGCTGTCTCAGTTACCTTTGGTCAGCTGCAATCTGCCATTTGAAAGATAGTGACGAAGAGGAGGATGCAATTAAATCAGAGCAGCTGGTACAAATCTTCTCTGTTGTTCTTGTCAGTATGTATATATATATATATATATATATCACCTGTCAGAGATACACTGTCTAAATTTTAAAAAGTAATTTACATCTCCGGGTTTATAAAGCATTATGTTTTCACTGATCGCTGAGACTCAGTGGTCATGACAAGGTGCCGTGTGCCGAAGCCAATTAGCAATGTTGGTGCCGGGAGGTGAGAATGTTTAAAGCGGGGGTGTGACATATGCTTTGGGCACACTCATTTCCGGCCTTCGAAGTTCAAAACCACCTGTGCTCGCCGCGCGCGGCACCTCTTTCCAGGTGCTGGAGATCAAACGTGTTATTTCGAGCGGGGACCCTCAGGTGAACTTCACAGGGTTACGGAACTCGAAGAAGAGGCTGCAGAATAAAGAGAAAATAAAGATAAGAATACGTCGTGCGTGGAGGAGACGGAATGTCCCTGGGTCGAAAAACAGCTCCAGCTGTCAGAGTTGGAAACATTGTCCTCTCTGGCATGAGTTAAACCCGGGGTAAATTGGGGGTGGGATTGCAGGTGCCAATCATCAAAGAAAAAGACAGATTAATGCCCATTGCTGTAAATGTAGGATGGAGCAGAAATAGGCAGAAGATGACGAGGGCCGTTCAAGGTCAACGACGGCTGAAGGTGTGCTATTTCATGCGTGTCTGCTTTTAAAGACCCAGATCTGAAATTATCGGTTAGAATAGATGACCTCACCAGATTCGCCACGTATCATTTACTGACTGGCTCAATATGTAGCTTTAAGGTGTACAGGTCTAAGGCCAACATGCAAGGTGATCTAGTGTTTTTGAAAGATGTAATATCCTAATAAGAAGGAAGGCTCAAATAGTCCAGGGCAGGATACAGTGCTATATTTGAAAAATGTACTAATATCTAAATGGTAGAAGCATTAGAAATAGCATTGTCAATGTTTCAATAACATTGAAAATATTGATGCAGTGGTGTTGACTGTTGCTTGAATAATAGTGAGTAAATTAGGCATGGGGCATTATGTGTAATATACACATTTTAGTCCAGGGAATTCACACAAGAAGATGTGTCGAGTAATGCTCATGCCATTTGGGTGAAGTTGGAGGTCTTCCTTCTGGGCATCTGCAACAGGCTTCCAAACTGAGATGCTGAGTGCAGGTGTGAGTCATCAAACCTGAAGTGTGAGCAGCTTCTGTGAGGCTGCGGTCATGGCCGACTTCACTATCGCCAAAATGAATTGGGATGCTGTTACAAAGACTGTGATTTACAGAAAATGATGGAAGTGACTGAAATTGCTTTTGATTAAATTTGTACCGTCTCTTGCTGAGGGGAATATGCTTATCAGCTGTATGGCCTCAAAAAATCGGGTCAGAGCAGGAATCGTTGATTGTACGGAGGTTTGTGGCTGTGGCGTGTGTGTAGGGTACGATGGGGTAAATCCAGCCGCCGTTTCACTATTCGCCTAGTTTTACAAGAATGTGAACAGCTAAAAAATGTCACTGCAAACACTCATACTGCCATCCAGGAACAGAATAAAGCAAATTCTATGGCTGGGGTGGATATTGTTATGAAACCAAGTTCAAAAATAAAATGGGTGATCAGAGGCTAGAATCTTGTCTTGACATAAACCAAAGGTGTAAATTTCTGGTCCAGGAAATATAAATCAAGACTAAGATTTTGTTTCAATCAGCAACTTGAGCACTCTGTGAGTGTGACTCTTTATGCTGAACTGGTCGGTTGAAACAAAATTTGGTCTGCATTGTTAATTTTTGGGCTTGAACTCTAAACTCAGTGACTTAATAAGAAGTTTCATTACAGTGATATATGATACATACAGTGATACATACAGTTGACTTGGAAGAAATAGCCTGTAAAAGGTGGCTGACTTTATCTAAAAACAGGGCTGGCAGAGCTGTCTCTAAATCTTATTTTAGGTATTGATGGAGTGGGTAAAATCACTGATTAGAAAATTGCAGATGTTGTGCTAATTTACAGTCCTGCAGCAATTGTCTTATTATTACCAGTAAATGTAAACTTGTTATTATTGCAAAGCAGCTGATAGTCACTGGTATTTCACCCACAGATGTTCTGGAAGTTGTCAGGAAACATTCCAAACAGAATGTCTGGCTCAAAAAACTAAACTGAGCAGCTGAGTAACTCGCAGGATCCATTCCAGCGAGTCTCACATCGTAAAAAGGCCCACACGGTCAAAATGAGATGAACCTCCATACGTTTCATCATCTCAGGTGCTTGCTTAGCCACGCTTCCACACAAGTGAGATTAAAGTCACAGTTTGACGAGGGGCCAGCGTCGGCCGCCCGCCAGATGACTGTGCTCTAATGGTCAGCCATTTCTCCTTAGTTTTGAAGGAATCGTTGCCGTTGCTATGAGCAGGTGATCCTGCAAGTAGGATGAAGGTGGGGTCCCGATAATGTGCTCCTGTGTGACCTCCCAGGGCTGCTGGGAGTTTTGATTATGAGAGCCATACTGGTACTATAGACAAGCTCTGGCTGTGGGTCGTGCCATTTGCAGGAGGGGGGACCAGGGGAGGTGGGTCATTTTTATTCATGACTATAAGATCTATTTTGTCTTTCTTCCCCCCACTTGAGTGCCCTTGGATGGGTATGATCTGGATTTGGCATGAGGAAGTTGATCCTAGACCAACGCCTGGGTACATGTTCCGGGACGGGTCATAATTTCAGGCAGACGGAGTCCCTGGCCTCATGCTCACACTTTGGTGCTGAAAGGGAGCCAAAAAACGCAATAGATCTTGTGTAGGGGTGTGTGGGTGAGAATGAGGAAGATGGTTAATTTGCTTAGGCTTTCACATACCTTGCTACACCTATGGGAGTTTACAGAAGGAACACCAGGTCTGTGACTTGGCACTGACTGGGAGAAGGATAGTACCAGGAGGAGCTTCTGAGGGCAATCGCTTCGTCTGAGACCACAGTTACAGCCGAGCTCTGAAAGAGGAATAAACTCCAGCCTCTTCTCCAGTCAGACCTTTGTGATTCCTTCATTCCCCTGCCAATGTCGATGGAAATGGGCAAATGTCCCTAGCAGCAGCACTATAAGAGTATCTGCACATTTGAACTGTTTTCCATCAGAAGGACTTTTTTTTTCCTTTTTTTATTGCCCAAGGATTTTTTAAGCTAGCACTGAAGGCACTAAAGAATCGGTTTAAAACAGAACTTGTTTATCCTGGGGTGAGGAAGTAAGCAGAATGTGATTCTGAATCCTTCATTATGTTTACCAGCCCTTTCGACACAAATCCTTCCGTTGATGCGGCTAAGCAAAGCCCTCAAGTGTGAAGCCACACAGCCACAGGATAAAGAGTTTGTTATTTGTTGTGTTCCTGTGGAATGCACTTGAATATGTGTTCAGTAACACCTCCATAAATGTAACATTTGTAAGTGTTCTCTTGGATAGAAATTGAGCATAATGCATTAATGTATTAATCTATCCATTGTTACAAAAACATTTATCCACTGCAGTATTGCAGAGAGTCTAGTGCCTTTCCCAGTAGGCTTGGGGCACAAGGCAGGGGACATCCATGTAGAGAACGCCAGACCATCACAGGGGAAACTCTTATACATACAACTACAGCTTAAGGGCAATTTGAGACAAGAGCTCATGTCTTTGGACTTTGTGAGGAAGCTGGAGCACCTGAAAACTCATGCAGACACATGAGGAACTTACAAATTCCATACAGAGCCTATGCAAAACTCACACCCACAACCTAGGCGATCTGAGGCCGCCAATACAGAATTATTATAATGCAAAAATAAAGGATCTGTCCTGGACAAGCTTTTAGAAGATAGATGGTTGGGTGAAAATAGGATATTTGATTAATAAAAGGGGATGTTGGAAACAAACTGCCTTAAGGCACTTTGCAGGATTACTTTTAATTGGTAGCACAGATGTACATAACCACAGAACCTACCGCGTCCTTCTCTAGCATTCCTGTGTGGGCCGTTCAGGTTATTGGTTCTATCTCACCACCTACAAAGCTGATTTAAGCATCCAAAAGCTTAATTAGTAATTTAATTAGCCCAGAGGCTAGGGACGGGTGGGCACTTCAGGAATCACACGGGTGAGTTTAATCCTTCACCAACGCCCCAGCTGTCGTCAAGCTGCGGAGGTGAACCCTTTAGCCCTTTGCCCTAGAGGGGGGGCTTCACACCCACCTCCCCACCCCCCCACTTGGTGGCTTGTTGGCATGACGAGAAGAAATAAGTACGTCTTGCATGTGGATGTAGAAGTGATGCGCAAAACAACTCCTGTTACTGCACCGCCCTTCCTCATAATGAGGGATGTCTCCAGTTTCCAGTCTGAGATGGAGTGAAGGAGGGGAGCGAGGTACGGCTTTGAGTGATGGCCAGAAGGTCTCATGGACATAGCTGGGTGGCTGGCTCAAGTGGGAGCACTATACTGTAGCTTCAGGCTCTCAGTGTCTTGGGGTTGATTCCCGTCTGGTTTACGTGGTTCTCGGTCTCCCATGAAGCCCTGCAGTGAGCTGGCATCCATTCCAGGGTGCCTCCTACCTAAGAATTCTTGAATTGGCTCCAGACCTCCCACAACCCCGTAACAGATAAGTGAATATGGAAGATGGATGTATAGACTGCAAAATTATACGCCTTCCTGTCCTCCGAACGATGACATAATGGGGAAAACTGCCGTCCAAATCCAAAAACAGGGGATCATAATATAATGATCATCCTAGTTCAGCATCCGCCTCTGCCAGATTTTATTTATATAAACTGTAGGGTATGCTGTGGAGCTTATAAACCCCTTAAGTCACTGTGTCCATTTGGTTAACCGTGTTTTATTACTGGCACGTAATCTGATTGCTGTCTAACTCCACCTTGCTCACCCTACCCTTTCTAATGTGTTCATTACAGGCCCGTGTTTCAATCCAAAGCCACTTTTATTTTCCCAGAGGCAATAATTATGCCAGTTGAATTTCTTAAACTGTGGAGGGAATGCCTGGAAAAATAGGGGGAGGGAGAGAAAAGTCCTCTACAAATCGACGTGGCAGATGCTTGCCTTGAGCAGAGGGCCCCATTTTGAGTTATATGGATATACGCATGTCCTTTGTCTCCACCAGTGCAGTGGGGAGAAGCGATCCCCCAAAACGGAATAGCGCATTAGCACTCCGGGATACTGCCGCCCCCACGCCCTCCGTCCTCCGCCCAGAGACAAAGGCCGGCCTCCCAGATACAGCGGAGGAATGCGACTCGGCCCTGCTGCTTGACATACGCACACAGTTTCCGGAGACTCATTATCTGTTTGGTTCGCGGATAATTACCTTCCCTGAGACGGAGTTCCTCAGCAGCTTACGTCATTCTGTCTACGGTCGCACGGAAAAGTGAGAACATTGCAAATTGGAGGGAGAATAAAGGGTAACGATAAGGCCTTTGTAGGCACAGAAAAGTTTCAGAGTAATTAAGAGATCCGAGGCCTTTGTAAGATACAAGGCCTTCGAGAGGAGCTTCAGTTAATGGCTTTCCTTGAATTAGCGTGTTGTGGTGCCACGATTAGGACAACGTGAAGAAAAATGAACAAGTCCCCCATTTTGGGACATGAGAGAAGCAAAATCTCACTGGCTTGTACACAGTGATTCAGTCCTTCCATTTGAACTAAGCAATTAAAACAAAGAAATTGAATCTAGGCTGGGTACTTATTTATGGTGTGAGAACTATGAAGTCCGAATTAATTGAAGAGTGACTTTCCTGTCCCACAGAGAGCCCCGCCCCCCCGCCAATGGATGATTCTGCACAGTGCCGTCACACATGTGCACACCTGGCGTGGGAAAGCAGTGTCCTGCTGTGTCAACTCACTGCGAGATTTCGGTGGGGGTGTGAGGGCTGAGGGGGGCGCGAGGGAGAATCGGCGTGCTGGCGAATCTTCTCTGTTCGAATGCTTCCGGAAGCTTCTATCCCTAACTTTGCCATTACGGCATTGATTACAGCAATTCCCCGACTCAGACTTATATGGCCTTTCAGAGTGTTCCACTTTAACAGGATCGCCACGGTAAGGGCTGTATTTAGAAAAGCCCCAGGTGACCCTTTCACACCATTAATGGCTGTTATCAAAAAGCCCAAATCAACAGGCAGGCTGAGGAACGCCAAGTTGTCTGCTGTGCCCATGAACAAGGCGCCTATTTGGTGTCCCTGGCTCTTCTCAAACCCAGTGTCAAAAGAGAGACACTGTGGCACCCTGGGAGCTGCACTTTTTGAGCCCCGCTGGTCATGGGGTGGACGTCTCACAGTCTGCTGGTGCCCTGACAGAAAACTTTGACATTTCTGGACGAGAAGCTGTGCTGAGCTGAGGGCTATGGTGTTCGTTCTCTCAAAGAGCGGTAGCCGGGCTTTGGCAGTGTGCCGCAGGGTTGCAGATGTGAAGCCCTTAGACTTCTGTGAACTACACACCCCCAGCCTTCCCCTCTACATTAGTGCCCCATTCCCAGTCCAAGATGGAGATAATTGATGTAATAATTCAGGCAATTGTAACGCTGAGGGAACCGGGTGTGCGAACAGAAGGCTTTCGGGTTTAAAGCCCAGGTGGTACTCTAGTGTTTGAATACCTTTGTCTGCTAAAAACCATCCATCTTCCAGCCGCTTGTGTTGGACAGGGTCGGGGTCTGCTAAACACCTCGATTTACTATTCCAGACACGCCTGCATTCGCACACAGCTAATCTACTAGTCTACCGCACAATGCCAGATGTACAAAACGAAGATTATGTGATTTTTGTGGGAGAAAATAAGTTTCCTGTTCTTGGTACTCTTTGTTTCATTTTTGTTAGGCCAAGCTAGCCCGACCAGCTCACTTCAGCTTTTCTTCTAAAGCTTACCTAGTTCTTCATTACCATGTTCTCTAATAAGACATTAGAACTTTTCTGCATCCCGTTCAATCTTCTGGAGGATTAAGTTATGGTTTAATAAAGGGGTATTGTTAGTATCTTCTCATTAGCTGTGAATGTCACATTCCTTGTTGCTGTAGAAATTGAAAGTATTACTTCCTGCAAATTCCATTCAAAATCGCAAGCATATTGTCATTTGCAGCTACATGAGCCCTTTGAATTTATGCCACTAATCCATTTTTAGAGTGAACTTCAGCATTTTAAAGGTGCTGATTATATTAGATTATATGGGATTATTTGAAAAAATGAACATAATATTAACCTTACCTCATTCAGACCCCATTAAAACAGGTGATAGTATATTAAAAAAAGTACTTAAAGTAATATACGTATAAGCTGTATTTTTACCTTTGGCATACAAAAACAATTACATAATAAATAATTTGTGTATGGCATTATTCTATATTTTTATTTTAAGATATACACGATATGGAGAAAAGTATTGGGTCACTGGGCCATTACACCTATAGTACAGGAACTTTTATGACATCCCATTCTAAATCCATAGGCATCAATATGGAGCTGGTCCCCCCTTTGCAGCTATAATAGCTGCCACTCTTCTGGGAAGGCTTTCCACAAGATTTTGGGGTGTGTCTGTGGGATTTTCTGCCCATTCCTGCAGAAAAGCATTTGTGAGGTCAGGCACTGATGTTTTTGCCAATCACTTTTGCCTTTTGTTCCAGAAACACTGATGATTGGGTATTGAGCACCTGTGGGAGGGGCTATCCCGGCTAACTGAATGTTGTAAGAACCTTTGGTGATGTGTGAAACTTGGGGAAAACCTAGACTGTACCAGTAATGATATACACTGGGTTTTCCCAAAAGAACAGAAGAATGTTCTCTCTCTCGCTCAGAACGTCTGTAGAGCTAAATCCGAGTGTCAGACTCATTTTTTTTATCTATTGTCAAACTGTCTTCCTAGTTCTCAGTGAGGCATATGCTTCTGGCAGTAATTAATTTTCCATTGATTCCTACCTCAGTTACCAGTATCATGGCTCAGTAGTTTGTGGCTAAGAAAGAGATGTTATTTTTAATTGAAATACTGATATCTGAAATTGCTTAAGGGCCGTGGAAAAATTTTCTTTGGAGACCAAATTAAGGCAGTGAGTGGGGAACAGATGTAGCACGGCTCTTGTGTTTGGGGTGGGAGTGGGTGGTGGCAGTGGGCCCACCCCCGGGATAGTGATTCTCATCATCCAGTCACTAATCCCTATTTGCCTCTTCCTGGGTCTCCCAGAAACTGGATTTGAGAACACTCCAAATCAAAACACACAGCCATAGAGCAGTCGCTTGCATGTACTCTCAAGCATCTATTTCGGTTCTTATCCAGGTCTATTTTTGTCCCGTTTATTCAATATGTTACATGCTGTTTGCATAGAATGTTCCAGAGTGCTTTCCCTGACATAATGCTGAGGTCAGCTAGGTCAGCAAGGAGCAATGCTTTTTTATTCACACCGCTACTGGACTTCCTGTTGGGGTCCCAGAGGCACCAAAATTGGGGTCACTCTGAGTTATATTCTCCAAGTAAAGGTTTATATAAACAGATAAGCTACAGCAGCGAGTGGGCAGTAAGGCAGGCACTTGTGCTCTGCTGTGTCTGTATGGGGAAACAACAGGGTGCAGTAACGTAACAGAACCCCAAAAGTCACCCTCCTACCTACTTCTTCCAGTGTTCTTAGGCAGTCGAAATGGTAGAATAACAAACAGTGACCGATGCTTGCACGTGCAAGAGGGCAAAGTTTGCCAGTTTTGTAAATTAAAATAATAGGGATTTACTCGATAGTTGTATACCTTAGGCTGACGTATAATTTCTGTGGGCCCATTTTATGCAGAATAAATAGAATAATCTTATTGGACTGGCCTGTAATAATTTGGCACCCTGTCCTGGAAAGGTGGCGTTAGACCGCAATGTGTAGGCTTTGGGGCATTTCTAGGATTATTAAATGGTGGGGGCATAAGAGGGGCCGGATTTCATACAGAGGGGCTAACCTTATCTTAGCCAATGATATGTTTTGTGTCAGTGAGTGACAGGGGAGGGGGCACTGTAGGGACCAATCAGCTTTCTGCTAGGGCCAGTGTCTCTCCGGCCTCACACCAGTATATGCCCTTATATAGGTTCCAACCCCATCATGGTTCTGACCAGGATAAATGATTAGAAGATGAATGGATGGACAGATGGAGGGATGGACGGATGATTGTATTGAGGCCTGGCACCCTGCTTCAGGTGCACCTTGGCTAGTCTGCCCAGTATTAAGTTTGTCTGGGCCAGATTCTCAGTCCAAGATGGAAATAATTGATGTAATAATTCACACAACTGTAACGCTGGGGGGACCAGGTATGTGAACGCACCCCCAAAATGCAGTAGAAAATGGATGGATCATTCGATGTATAGAGTTGGATTGGTGCAAAAACCCTAAAACTTGATACATGGAGACAGTTACTTGCAGCTTACTCTAGAAGACAAAATGCAAAGTGGCCAGCTTTCTCCTTTCAGTCGAGTGTAGTCCACATCAGTGGCTTTCGTACTGACTGCCACGCTACTGTCATGACCGATAATATAACTGGCCGGGAAAAACCTCCATTGCCGCTTTTCCTGCTGCGACTGCTTGCAGTTTATCAACGTCTCAATTAAAAGGCGCTCTCCCTCTGACGTTTGAGAGGCGACGTGTTTCCGGGACGTGTCTGCTGATGTGTGATCCGAAGTAATGAGACAGGAGTCTCGCAGCTGTCACCACTCCTGACGCCAGAGCGTCTCCGCGGAAATGGCAGACTTTCCGGACCCGGCAGATTAATTGTCAGCTCTAGATTAAGTTCACTCGCGTCCAAGCCGCGAGCCCGGAGATGCCGTCTGGGCCGTGGTGACGCTGGAGAATCACCAGCAGGACTGTCAGCCCCGCTATGGATCAGAAGTGAACTCACCGCTGGGGTGATTTATTTCATCTGCTGCTTGACAATATGCGAGCAACTTAGCGCAATTAAATTTGGAGAAGGTAACAAATGAATCTAAGCAGGCTGCAGAAAATAAACATGTAACTGACCGGAAGTCTTTGTGTTCTAACAAAAAGGACACAGGTCTATAGGGATCATGCACTCAGTGGCCAGCATTATTGAGTACTGTAGACCTGACACTGAGAAGGTCAACAGGTTTCCTTACTGACTAAGCATCAGAATATCTAAGATGCCTCATTTAAGTGATTTTGAACGTGGTGTGATTGTTCACCATATGTGGCAGTTCCAGCATCTCAGAAACAGCCACCCTCCTGGGATTTTCACATTTTATAGAGTTTACAGAGAATGGTGCGATAAACAAAAAACATCCGGTCTGAGGCAGTTCTGTGGCCAAACACGCATTCTTAATGACAAGTCAGAGGAGAACGGCCACATTTTTTAGGGTTGTAAAGAAGACCACATGTGCAAAACGGCCACATTTGTTAGGGTTGTAAAGAAGACCGCATGTAAAATAGCTCAGTACAACAGTGGTGTGCAGTAGTTATCTCAGAGCATTCAAGTCATGTACCCTTGAACAGGGGTGTATCCAGGGGTGGGATCACAGGAGCACTGCCCCCAGCTGATTGGTCTCTGAAGCGCAACCTCTCCTGTCACTCACCAATTCAAAACATATCATTAGGTAATGATAGGGACGGCTTATTATTACTACTCACTTTGTGTCCCCACCCTAAAAAGTCCTACCCAATCTCCTCTGCCCTCGAAGCAGTCCTACCTAACTTTAGTTAGATGCACCAAAGAAAGTGGGCATTATAGGCACTATTAATTTTTTTCTCTTTTTTTTTTTAATGACATGTGGTTTTGTTTGAGGATCTCTTAGCTTGTACCATTGCTTCTGGGTTTAAAGTGAATCTTGGGATGGACTTCTAGCTAATTCACCTGGGGGGTGCCTCCTCGATTAATTTTGTTAGCCAGGGTGGGGGGTTAGGGGGCCTGACTGTAGCCCTCGCGTTCGTCCGTTGCACTGCCTGTCAGTTACTCCGGGACGGCAGGTAAGGGAGCTGCGCTGGATGGGAGACGGCAGGCGAGGGAAACGGTTACCATTTTGTTCACTCCCCCAGTGAGACAGCCAGGGACGGGATACGCATCATCGAAGCTTTGATGCCATTTTTTTCACTTTAGAAAACATGGCCTGCAGTGACAGGTAGGATGTTGCTCATCCATAGCAATAAATAGAAAAGAAAAAGACTTTAACGGGTTACACGGTGCCTGATGGTTCCCATGCAGCATGACTGGTGATGAACTTGTCGTGGGTGTGCTGGGCGAAACTACGGCTGAGTAGGGGGTATTCTTATTACCAGCTGTTCAAATATTAATTTTTAACTGAAGGTTTATGGCTTTTTAATGAACCATAACTTTCAGCTGAAGTTAAGGGGGAATGAAGTACCTGTGTTCATTACTTTACACTGAATGTAGGAGAGTGATAAAAATAAAAAGAAAGCAGCGTGTCACTTAATTACACTCAATCGAGTATGAAGGCGTCCCTGCAGTGCCCTATCCCTTGAAGAACTTTTATTATATTCTTTCTTGAGCCTTAAAATTTATGTCTTTTCATCAGTAACGGCACCCCGCACCCCAAGGGCAACGTCCCTCCCTGAAGAGGAGGCAGATATATATGCTACCAGGGTGCACATCAAGAAACACTCTCCAGACGAAACCGCTTGGGCCACACTGAGGTGGCCGCTCCAGGTTGGTCAGGCAAGGGGACGGAGCTGATTGGCTAACGGCAGTTGAGCAGAAAGAGCTACAGCACGCGGAAAGAATTCCCATTTCCCTTGACTTGGGGAAAATGTGCTACTACACCGAACCTGACATCGATTACGACGGAGTATAACAGAATGGTCACAGAAGATTGCCTTGTAAGCTGTCCGCCTGGACGATCTTCTGAGAACAGACGAAAAATACGCTGATAGAGAGCGGGCGCATGTGAAAGCAGAGTCTAGCTACGGATCCTGGAGCGGGAGAGCTCTTTTATAGACTTGTCTATAATTACACACAAAAGAGGTGCAATAACAAAAGCTCGCTGGTATAAAATTGGTAACAGATGCTTTTAGTTGATTAACCAAGCATTAGGTACCCACTCCTGTTGGAGGCTGGGAGTCTGGCTCTTTGTAAAGTTGTTAATTGTTCCGACTTAACCTTGATTGGCTTGAGAAGCCAACTCTCAGGTGGTTTAGCTGGAAGTCATGTGATGCCTGTGACCCCATTGGAGGCCTGTGAAGACGGTGGGTGGAGTCACTGAGTGAATTGTGCTCTTCTGCGCTATTATCGCCGCTAATACCTCCTCCTCCTCCCACACACTCACTTCATCTCCTCGTTGTCCCATTTCTCCAATCATGCTCTCATCTTCCGTCTCTCTCTATCTCTCTCTCTCTCTCTCTTTCTTTCTCTGGCTCGCTCACTCCCTCTCTCTCCTGGCGAAGCTGTCAGCTCAACGGGAATCACGTCACGCCCCCAAATGTACTGACAGATGCCCCGAGGAGGGATAAGAAGTACAACAGTGTGTGTGGGGGGTGTTCTTTAAGTGGGCTAAAATTCGTTGGCTCATCGCTGTCCCGTGGAGCTCCACTTTAGATGCAAACTAACATTGACGTGCCGGTCCCAATGTCTCTCTCTCCACTGTGGGATGCGATCTTGTGATGGTACAATCTATTGGTTACAAATCCTGGAGGCCCGTTATTTAATATATTTTAATGCTATGCATGACTGAGGCATGATAACATATATGCAGTTCCTTATGCAGAGTCACAGTCTTGCCCTTTTGCAGAAAACGGCCAACTCACAAGGCCCTGTCTGTCTCTGGGCTCTGCCAGCCAGGAAATACATTCTCTCCGAGCCCCTGCCTGGCAAAATCGCCCCCCCCAGTAATAATAGCAATCACATTTCGATTCACATTTCGATTCGTGGCGAAAGCAGGTTTTGTCAATGCCGTCATCCCTCGTCTTCACATTCCGCGGAGGTAATATCATTCTGAGCCCCGCCTGTCTCAAGAGATCCTCAATATTTCCTCGGGGGGGGGCGTGGAGCCGTGACCTGTCCGCTTTCTGGGGACGTGGCTCAATAGTCCAGCTTCCTGTCCTATTAGACGCCGAGAATAATTTTGGCAGAAGTGCCAGAGATGCCCCGGTCCCAGATGGGAACTGAACACTGTGGCCAGAGTCTTTAAATCCAGAGCCTGGCGGCCGGTAAAAAGTCAAAAATGTGAGGTAACGATTACTCTGAGCTGCAAGTTATTCCATTATTGGGCTGTCAGAGTCGTAACGGGGCCACATTCTAAAGGTGTTTAAAATGGGCATCACTTTAAGTAAGGCTAGGCAGCACCTTTGCCGGCCACTGGCATTGGAAAATGAGAAGCAGTCGAAAGGTTTTCTTTTGTTACGTAAAAAAAAAAAAAACCCAGGTGCTGTTTTGGGGCCACTTTCCAGATGCCGTACCTGTGAATAAGCCGCGTAAAACACGAGCGCGGCCAGAGAGACGCAGTAACGTGGCAGTGGAGGGAACAGATGGATGTGGTGAATAATTCATGCGCGGAATATGAGAGGGAAACACGAGATGGCCGCGTCTCCACCAGAGACCATGAGTCACGCCGCCAGCGCCCCATTACATACATTCCTGCCCTAATTAATGTTTGGAATCCGAATGAAAACCACAAGAGAAGTGCCATAAAGCAGGGCTGCTTGACACAGGTTTTTTTTATGTTATATGTGTGATCTATCCTTCTTTCTGCGAGCGCAGTCGATGCTCTGCCATGTGTGGGCTTGAAGACTGGCGCGGCCGGACAAGCCACGATAGCACTCTATATGGAGCCTGAAATGAGGTCTTTTCAAATTATACTGAAAAATAAATTCAAAAGGAAAGTGATGAAAACGGACAGTAAACCTCTTACTAGAGGTTATGGGGAAATGACATGGCATCTGCCCGGAATAAGTTTCCGTGGAATATAGATGTATGTGTGTGTGTCGCAGCACCAAGCAGAGGGAGCCAGAGTGTTTTGGGAGATAAGAAGTACAGTGCATTCGCCTCTGATGTCAATGTCGCGAATAAATGGCCCTTATGGAACTGCGTATCGATCAGCTGGGCTGTTTACAGTCTCCTGTCATCGGCTACAGTGATGCAGTAATAGTCATCTGCAGTTCTGTATGTGTGGAGTTTACTGTATATGTTCTTCTCCTGGTACTCCAGTTTCCTCCTGCGGTCCAAAGACATGCATTTAGGCTATCTAGTGTCTCTACGTTTCTCATACTGTGTGTGTTTACGTGTGTCCTGCTTCGTTCCCAATACTTCCCGGGCCCTGTGTGGAATAAGTAGCTGGAAGACTAATCATTTACTTTATTATTACCTGAAGCATCTAATAATTGTATGTAATTTGTGTAATTTGTGGCTCTGGATCCTGGAAGCATTCGGGGTACTTTGCTTCCAGGGTGGGGCTGCGGGTCTCTTCTGGGATTCTCGCCGGGACCCCAGTTTCCGGTGTTAATCGTTAGGTTGCTGGAGCCGATCAGGAGCCTCTTGTAGATCCAGACGACGTGGCAGATAAACATGGTCACTAATCCAGCTCATCTCAGGAGCCTGGCAGCTGTCCATGCATTTGTGGTTCTCCTTTTGCAGATTTTTTCCCCCCACTTGCCTTTCTTCCTGAATCTCTCATATTCTTGCCCCCCCTCCTCCACCTTCCCCCTCAGTTTTTGGGAAATGGCCCCACCCACTCCTCCTGGCATACACCTCTTCCCAAGCTGAGAGGGGGGGTGTCCCTGGAGTGACCTTCTGATAATGAGCTTCTGGTCACGAGTCGTGCTCGGCAGGGGGGTGGGGGCTGGGGGCTGGAGGTTGGGGGGAGCTCCCGGCACGCCGCGCCCCCACCGCCGAAAAACAGCCCGAGCGCATTCCCAGATCCCCCGTGGAACAGGCAGCCGAGAGGGAGTAAGTGAAGGGGGTTAGAGAGGAAACAAAGCAGAAAGGCATAGAGAAGACTTCCAGGCGCAAGGCACTGCTAGCAGACCTCCTGCCCAGAGTGAGTACCTCGAGGCAGGGAGACGGTCGACCCCGGCGGGCGGGAGGGGGGGCGGGATTCCGCGGGAATCGTCGAGTCTCGCTAAGTTCCACGACCGGCACAAATGAGAGTGCAGAGGTGAGACTCGGGCATCCTCGCAAAGCCCCAAGGCTACAGACTCCATCTCAGTTTCGATCTGTGAGAGAGAGTAGCCGGGTGCCGGAGTCCTTTCGATCTGCGAGAGAGAGTAGCCGGGTGCTGGAGTCCTTGGGCCGATTCGGGTCGGCACGACTCACAGCTGTGCTGTCGGGTCCAAAGCCGCCATATATTTTATTCTACAGGTGCTTCCCAGCACGAATCTTTCTGGAAAATCAATTTAAGGTCCCGGCCTGAGGAGAGCATACTTTAGAGAGCCAAGAGAGAGCTGAGGAGAGACAGAAGAGTTTCACTTTTGTACTTGACTAAAAATCCCGCGGCATTTAAAAAAAACATTTCCTGAACATCTGAGCTTTACTTGGATTTTATGAACAAAAGAAAAAAAACATTTAAAACCAAATCAATTCTATAGAGATATATCTATTTTTTATTTTGGGCCCACCACACATTTTTCTGGATTGTAGAACAATACTATATAAATTTCCTGAACGGTGCAATGGTCTGGAAGCGTATAGAATTATGACATCTTTTGGCGATGGCTGGACATGATTTTTAAATGAATGATTAAAAACTACAAAACTTTTTTTTTTCGCCATAATACATAGCCACACAAAATATTAAATAATATGGGCCTAACCTAGCTAGGCAATCTATTATATGATATTAAAATCTTATAACCCTTTGCTTTATTGCATTGGACACTTTTTACAAAGAGTAATTTCTTTAAACAGATAACACTATCATTATGCATTCTGGCAAAGTGTTTTCATGCTTACCTGTGCATCTTCAATGCGTGTCTACGTGCATGTTTATAAAAAAAAACAAATGTCCTTACTAGGAGTAGTAAAATTTGTGCCAGGCCAGACTGGAACCAGAAACTGTGTTGTTGTTTACTTTTGTGATGGTGGAGAGGACCCGTGGATGTGTCGCTATAGTTATATCTACTCAGGCCACAGCAACTCAACCTTGACCAACAGTTCCCCTCTAAAACTGTGTTTCTACTGTGCAGTAAATAGAGTCTGTGCATTCCTGCAGTAACAGCAATGGGAACAGCTTCACTTCTTTAGCTCAGTGTCCTCTGGAGAGGCCCGTAAAGAAGATTAGGGGCCAGCGATTCCGGGAAGAAGTGAACAGCAGAGTCTGCCATTATCTGAGTGAGGTTGAGTTCACTGGAGATGCTGCTGGCAAAAATCTAGGTGAAAGTGTGTTTTTTTTGGTCCAAACATTGAAAATTCCTGTGTAACAGGGTTGACCCACACTCAGTTTCCTTGGGTAAACAGATCTTGCTTTCTGACTATTTTGTTGACTGCTTACAGAAGTGTTTTTGATAGGGCTACCAGAACACTGTGTCGTGTATGTCTGTGGTGTCCTGTGAGATTCAGCGAATGTCATGTCCCGGTGGAAAGGCCCATCTGCACAGGAGGTGCCCCGAGAACCTGCGTTTGGGATGCCGAATGGCATACTGCACTATTCACAAAGCCCCCTGAAATTCCCCTCTGCAGACAGGCAGACAGGCTCGTGTGCGTGGCTTTGGAGACGGGGTGCGCAGCGGGTAGGGGGATGTCAGTGAAGACAGCGGGCCCCTGAGGAAACAGGGGGACCACTGTCAACGGAGGCCCATTCTGAACATGGCCGAGATAAATCGAGGGTCAGAGGATAGAGAAAGAGCGTAGTGGTAGGGTTGGGGGGTGTATGGGAGGGGGGAGGAAGTGCACAAAGACTTCCACATTGAATTGCTGGTTTCTTCTTGTGTGGGAGACATTGACCCTCTCTCATGTGAGCGGAACAGAAAAGCCCTTGATGGTGTTGGGGCCTCCTCCTGGAATACGGCCAGGGGTAATGGCTGCCAGGGATTGGAATCGCACAGAGGGCCAGCTAATGTGGACCACAGGGAAACGCAGGAAACACATCAGGCTGTTCGGATAGGGGCAGCACAGCAGTCGGCATAGGGTAGCATTCTGACACACAATAGCCTCAGCCTGGGAAGTCCAGCAGCACTGCACTACATCAAGTAATGGCCATTTTGGATGGTAAGTTGGACCTGTGTCTGCTTAATGCATTCAGTGTTCAGCCATTATGGAATGAGAGAATTTAGAAAAAAATGGTGGATTAGAAATAAGTAATTCCAGATTCCAGATGGTAAGTTATCTGTGCTCACAACACTTAACACACGTGTGTTGTAAGTGTTCTCCACATGGTGCGAGTGATGATGTCACCCCAGGAACCGCTATGGGCTGGAACAGCACAGCCTAGTGAAAGAGGCTGAAAGACTGAGGGAGAGATTTACCACTTGGAGTGACTGTGGAAGTCTTCTCCCTATTCACAGAGGGAACAGTGAAGTCAGTGAGGCTGATGCTCTAAGGCAAGCAGAACAATTGAAATGTGTTAAAAGTCCCCCAAAGCAGTCAGGGGAGTGGGGGGGGGGGGGTTCCATGATGTGTATTCGATCTTTGGAGAGCGAGAGAGTGACCTTTGAGTACTGCCCCTCTTTGTGAAAGGAGTGCAGAAAACTCCCTGGGTTCCACCACCCCATATTTGCAAGCTCTCGATACGCTTCCCAGAAGCACTGATCCTGCAGGTTCTGGTAGCTGAATGTCTCCCTACGAGACATTGCAGTGACTTGCACTGGCTCTGTACTTTAGCTAATACTGAACAGACTCTGCAGGGGGGGTGGGCCCAAAAAGAGGGCTTCTCTAAGTATAATCAAGAAAAATCCAGATTCTGCACCAACTAATTTTAGCCAACGCAGGACGCGGCCTGGGGTGCTTGGCACTGATCCTTGTGTCCCGGGTGTGAAAGTGCTCCTGTTCGCACACGCACCGGCTCCCCCTCTCTGCCCAGGTGCTGTTCCTGGCAGGAGGCCGTAATTGACATAATAGACTTATTTATGCTCCCAAAGACATCGTCACCTCCCCTGTCACCTCTTATCTTTCTATTAAGCCTATCAGTGATGCATCAGTCCACTTGAATGCCAACTTGCATCTCTGCAGGGGCTCCAAATCCTATTCATGCATTGGAGGGTAGCCAAGATGAAAGGTCAGGGGCGATGTGGCGTGTTCTGATTGGCGGATCAGATAGAGTAGCCTCAGTAGGAGGTAAACAGTCCTATATACAGTACTGTGCAAAAGTCTGAAGCAGTCAAAGAAATGATCTCATTGGTATGAAGCTAGGATATGATGTCTGTCACAGTGTGATAGCCAATTCAAAAGCTCTCTGAAAGTCACCCCAGTATTTGTAGTAACCATACAATATACCTTAGTATTTCTTGACTTCACAACTACGTCACTTTATTTGGCTAATCGAGACCTTGTCGGGTTACTCATATAATTAACTTAATTAATGAAGTGAGATGGTGGTGAAATTTAACAAATACATGGGATGCCCCTGAGGAGAGATTGGAACTGAAGTGGTGTTCATTTAGCCATTCAGCAAGATACCAGTGACTTTTTGGAGAACAGAAGAAATTATTGTAATTTGTCATTGTGTTAATTTGTATATGCTCTAATGTTAATACTAATGTTTTTGTTTTCTGAGTAAATACAAAGCTTAGTGACCTAGGGAGTGTTGAGAGGGTTGGGGATGTGGGGATGTTGTTTTTGTTTCTCTAACAAAATCTGAGGCACCTGAGTCATCAGAGACCAGCAGCCCTGAGAGCTGTGGGAGGGCAGAGAGAGGAACAGGTGAAGGGGGCTACAGCAGGAAGATAAAGAGCCGCACAGCTGTGTTTGCAGTCCGCCGTTCCGTGAGACGCCATGGAAAAAGAGCGATTATTTATAGGCTAAATTATCTAATGTGCCTGTCTCTGCAAGGAAGACTCAGACACATCTTCAGTGGCTCATGATCTGTAGGCAATCTGAGTGTTTTAGTGACTCCATCCAGAGATTTACAATCTATCTGAAAAGAAATTAGTGATTTATCCCAACCTAATATAGCACACAGCTATATAAACATAAACGATAATCCTCTGTGACCGATCGTAATGAATTAATTTATGCGCGTGTGTGAGCGTGAATATAATTTTCTCTTTTATTATTCAGTTATGCAGTCATATATTCCAGTCTGTGGTTTTAATTTTGTAAAAACCATCTGACTTCGGTTGGTGCAGCAACATAATCACTGTCTGTGGAAATCAATAGAGCGCCTTGCACTTATATGAACACAAAATAAACACTAATTTTATCATTCATTTTTTAACATTGCGCATTATATTATTATTACTTTGCTAAGCTCATTCTAGAGATGTATAGTTTTTATGATGAGACAATCGGGGTTTAGCACTTGGGGACTCCGCGCTGACTTTCGAGGGGCTTGAGTTGTAACCTCTAGGTCATTTGGCAACATCAGTGATCTCCAAGCCACATGTGGCATCTCCATTTATGCATCAATACATGTTTCCTACAGGACCTACATACATACACACATACATACATACACACATACATTACTGCTGAAGCAGCATAGGGTGACTGAGACCCTGGAAGCACAAAGCTGTGGACACCCAGGACAGATTGAAAGTGTAACTCGTTTATTTTAGAAAACAGAGTTCTATCTCTCCTTGGATGCCAACTATGGCAACCTGTATGCTAAAGAATAGTGCAAATAGCATTTATGAATATTAAACTGACACAATCTACACTAACAAAAGAATGCTTTTCGTATATCTTTGTAGTTACAGCGGACAGTCAGGCAACCTTAAAATAACACAGTAATAACCAGTGTGTTCAGAACTGTGGACCTAATGAATGTTGCCTGAGTTTTGATTCCAATTACCAATCAGCTGCACTGGGACGGTTCGATCTGTTCCGGGGAGTGGGATGCATAGAGGTATTGAGTTTCTGTGTCTGAAATAGCAGGCTGTCTGTTAATCAGAAAATCAGGCCGCTAATGGGCGTGAAAATCGTGTAGTGCAAAGTGAGAAGAAGAGTGGATTCTGTCAGCCATTTTGTTCCTCAGAGACGACGTATGGATCAGGAATGACTCAGTAGTCTGTAAACCTGCGGTAAATCGACACCTGACACACTGTTAGTGGGGCTCATGTCTGCCCTGGGCAGGCAATTTAACCCCGTAAAACCAGCATGGGGGGGTAGGCCAATGGTAAAAGGTCCCGACCCGAGAGGGGGTGGCAACGGTCATGACAAGTTCTCGACTGGGGGGTGGATAGAGTGTGGCGACCGTTAAAGTTCTCGACTGAGGGGTGGATAGAGGGTGGCGACCATTAAAGTTCTTGACCCGGGGGGTGGATAGAGGGTGGCGACCGTTAAAGTTCTCGACCTGGGGGGTGAGTAGCGGGTGGCGAAAAACTCCAACGAGCTGCATATAATCCAACGTT
>JAODKN010000063.1:24460197-24480815 GCA_026774425.1 Petrocephalus zakoni
GACCGTTAAAGTTCTCGACCTGGGGGGTGAGTAGCGGGTGGCGAAAAACTCCAACGAGCTGCATATAATCCAACGTTTCACTGAAAGGGGCATCAGCGCGGCCCAAACTCCACGCGGAAGGGCTCTGCCACTTGATCCGACTGCACCAAACTTGCGGTGTGCTGAGACGGAATGGTCCGGAATGACCAGAAGTCACTAATGACTCTGTTGCTGTGCTGTTGCTGCTCAGCCCTCAGTGAGACCCTAATATGGCCAGGCGCTCAGGCGCAAACCCCAAACTACTTAGTGTGCTAATTGTGGTCTTTGTCATAATGGGGCGGCTAATTGAAACAGTGAGAGCAGCAGCACGGAATAATAGCTTAATAGCTCCGTGGAGCCCTGCTCTTACTGAAGAACAGCACAACGTGCTGCCATGGCTTTCTCATACATACGTAAACTTATCGAATAAACGTATGAACTTATAAACTCATCGAAAAAAATCAAGTCTACGGATTGCCGCTGTCGCTACAGGGCAGGCTTAGGCGATATGAAATTTCTGATGTAATCAGGTCGTGTAACAATCCCCCTTGTTTTTAGGCCGCCTTCTAAGCCTCGGGGCTGAGATCTGGCACGCGCGCTTCGCTCTGACCCCGCCCCCATTTAAGCAAGCAGAACATGGCTGTCAAAAGAAACCATGCAATGAAGATACCAATATAAATGACCGGGACCTTATTCCTGTGTATTAAACCAGTGTTTCCCAACCCAGTCCTCAGGGACAGTTGACTTTTTTACTCAATCCCAGCTCCAAACACACCTGTACCAAGTATTTGTTGTTCTTGATTGGCTGGGAGCTGGGAGGGTGTAAAAATATGGACAGGTGTGGAAGTCTGGGAGTCCCCAAGGACCATGTTGGGAAACACTGTGTTAAGTGACCCACAAAGATGGAGGGTAGAGGCTGCTATGATGTGGTAAAGTTCCCTCGCAGCTCCCTGCGATCCACACTACACGCTGTCTCAGGGGAGTGAACCATATCAGGCGGGACCCCGGCCACCCTGCAGTCACTTTTCACCCTCCTCCCATCTGGGAAGTGACTACTAAGTCCATTCGGACGTGCTCCTCCAGGTTCAGGGACAGTTTCTACCCAACTGCAATTAGATTCATGAACAATCAGTACCCTTGTGTCACCTCCATGGTGACATGCACATATACTACTGCCACTGTCTCTATTTATTCCTAGATTTCTGGTCTTATTTATTTACTCATTTATATTCACTTCATCATTACATTCACTTGACATCTTGTTCTATGTCGTCTATGTTCACTGTCTGCAGGGGCACATGCAAGCCAGCATTTCATTGTACATGGTACTCGTACTTGTACACATGACAGTAATATAAATGAATTGAACTGAATTGAATTGAATTGAATTACTGTTATGGAGGAGTTCTTATGGCTTATCCCCCACGCCAAACTCCCTCCTCTGTTCTTTTAGTTATGCCGCGAGCAAAAACACACATTGACACGCACTGGCACTGTAAAGGGGGCTGGGGGAATTTAGGACAATTCAAAGGTTTCCTGAATGAGTGGGACCCTAAAATTTGGAACGTAATTAAACTGGTCTGGGTTGGGGGCCCAGTGTGATGTTCTTTCATGAGGCCGAAAATCCCCTGCCCACACGCACGCACACGGTCAACATGCGGTCCTCAGAGCAGCTTGAAATGAATGAATTGAACTGAATTGAATTGAATTGAATTACTGTTATGGAGGAGTTCTTATGGCTTATCCCCCACGCCAAACTCCCTCCTCTGTTTTTTTAGTTATGCCGCGAGCAAAAACACACATTGACACGCACTGGCACTGTAAAGCCAGTGTGCCATTTGGAACAAGGAGGAGCAACCTCACACATCCTCACACGTTCCGTCCTTCCTATTCTCTACCGCACTAACAACGGCCTGCGCAGTCCCGTGTCGGCTGCAGCCATGTCACGCTGTTTGACATTCAGCCTGGCCTCTGGGAGCGGCTGTGGCGCACCGGATCGCGGGGAATCGTGGCAACACCATTTAATCCCTCGCCTCGCCTCGCCCCCTCCGGCCCGTTCGGTTGCTCGGTGACCCGGCAATATCGCCAGCTCACGAAGCCCGCTAGCCCATCGCATTGCCTGCAGGCGTGGACAGGGCTTTGTACTGGTCAGCAAAGATCTCCCGGCTTTGCTGCCGCCGAGGGTCAGCCCTCTTGTGCTTGCATTGCCCCGCAGCTGTGAGCCGCACACTAATATGGTGCGATGCGTGGTCTCGCCGCCGGGATGGTGCAGGGCCGCATTTTGTGAGATCCGTGCTCTAAAAAGGAGTGCAAAAATGCTGCAGACGTCTGTGTGGACGACGTTCATTAGGTTTTACGTCATGATTACACTGTGAATTGTTGGTAGGAAATGGTTTTGTGTTACATTTACAGCTATTTAAATAGCTAATTATTCTTTTTCCCCATATAGGAGAAGGTGTTTGCTAAAGTAATTATGCTTAAGTAGGCTGATTAAGAGCACGTCTCCGGGTATTTGAACCCATAACCCCCTGCTCCCTGGACCACCAGCAGTCATTAGCTTGCTGTGGCAGAGGTGAGGATTAACGATGGACATGGCGGTAATTAATTTCACACTTTGCTGGCACAAGGGGAGCGGCTTTTCCATAGGTGCAGGGCCAGGGAGGCCCAGTAGGTGGCGTGCGGACAGGGGGAGACCAGCATGCGCGGGTACGGCCGAGGGAAGGCAGCGAATGTGAATGAGCTTCTGTGTCCCACGCAGCAGTGGGCGCGCTCACGCGTGTCCCCAGAGAATCACATTAGCGCCAACATCGCAGTGCAACGGCTGTCTCTTTATTTAGACGCAGATCAGATGTTGCTGGGACTTTAATTAAGATATAAGCAAACAAAAAAAAATGGTAATTTGTTTTGCGCACAAACTGGTCTCTAAAAAAAAACATGCAAATATATACAGAAGCGTGCAGAAGCAGGTAATCCTCTTAATGGAGTTTGCATTCCCAGGATAAAGCAGGCAAATTCCTGAAAGAGGAGTAACAATGAATGGAAGTGACAGGAAGAGGAAGTGGGGGCATGTGGCTGGGCGAGCCGCTGCGCCAGCCTGGAAGGGGGCCGCACTCATGGGGCAGGTGTATCGCGACTCCCGCGGCATGTCGCGAGCGAGACGTGGTGGGTAACCGCGCACGGCAAGCGGGGAATCCGGCGTGCCAGCGCCCGGCGCCCCGCATGCGACCCATGTGACGGTGAGTGATGCTGCCAGTCTGCGCCGGTGGCGGTAAGAGAGATGAAAGGCAGCATTCGTTAGGGACGTCAGGTAGCTTTACTGAAAGACGGCTCTGCTCCGGTCGGCCCCTCCGGCGCCAATTTCCGGCATGTTAAGCGAGCGTGCCGTTTAATGACACGTGACAGCCGGAGCTCGGAGGGTCAGCAGAGGCACCGCACGCCCGAACCGCGTCGAAGGTCCAGGCTCATTATCAGTTGCTCCCAAAAGACGACAAATATGCAGTACTTTTACTTACAGTCAGGGATCATTCTATGGGGATAGACAATAATAATACCATAATTGATATAGAGGGGCCAATATTATCATTAGCCAATGATATGTTTTAAATTCGGTGAGTGGCAGGGAAAGGGGCCAGTCGGCTTTTATTTTGGGCAGTGTCCCTGTGGCTCTGCCCCTGTATATGCCTCTGCCTGCAATCCCTTTAGTTCTTATCACCTATAGGCTGCTGTTTTGACACATACATCAAGGCATGTCGGGGGGGGGGATGACAAATAGGAGATAATTTGAAGCAGACCCCCCCCCAAACTCCCGTGACCCGCTCACCTGGCTGCGGGAGGAAGGCGAGGCTTCCATTCTCATGCATCTCTACTGCCACCATGGCTGCCCCAGTTACCCGACCAATACCCTTGGGCGCCTGCCAGCTTCAGTGAGATGAGGTGTCCTCAGCACCGCACCTGGCGGTTTCGGTAGCCCCATGTGAAGTAATGAGGAGAAACAGGAAAAAGGAAAAAAAAACAAAACAAAACGAACAAACAGGAACCATGTGACCTCCCAGACAGCTGCTGCCGTGAGTAATGAGTGGCATTTGGCGGAACTGGGATGCCGCCGTAATGCCTAATGCTGCACGTTACAAATGATGGGCAAAATCCTGTCAGTTATGTCCAATTACTGCGGTTACTGCGTCACAAAGACGGATAACGTAACGTAGCTTTGTGCGAAGCTGCGCCAGATTTATGCAAGATGTCAGAATGTTTTCTACTTTATTGGCCAGCTGTAATTTATAGCGATGCTTCTGCAAAGGGGAGTGTCGATAAGCAGAAAGCCACAAAGAGCAGTGTGGCCGCGGCTTTGGCAAGCTCTTCATCACACTGTGTTCCTGGGAAAACACCGGACTTCAGAGGCTGTCCTTCCTCAAGAGCGATGCATCACACCAGGCCGCCGTACTAGAAGCTCTCGAGATAAAACCACATTAAACAGAGGGCTGTCCTGGCCAGAGCTTCTTTTTTGTTTCTTTAGATCTAACTTCACAGGAACTCTTCAGAAAATCATCCGCAGGCACGCTGTGAGCACGACGCAGCGTTTGGTCCAGCCTTCCGGGGAGGACACCTCATCCAAAATTTGCATGGAAGCCAACCTGGGTGGCGTCCTGCCTGCCGAAGCTGGGCTCGTGCGTGCGGGAGTGCTGGAGATGCCTTAACGGGGAAGCCTGCTCCAGAGGCCATGCATAACCTCACTTGAAGGCAGCTGAGATGTGTCCGGGGCATAGTGCAAAATAACAGACTATTCCTTAATAGCAGTGACCAGCAGAGGGCAATGTACAGTTGGTCCAAACGACGGACTATTCTGTGAAAGAAATGCATTGAAAATTTATATGAACCAGCCTTGTTGAAAATAAAAATCTACTTACAAAAAAAAAACAAAATACATTAGCATATAAGGACCATCTTAGGTGCCAATCCAACAATGTTAAACCCAAAGTTATCTGGCTTTTCTAGAGTCATTTAGCATTTTGGAGGCTTAGAAAAGCATATGAAAATGAGAATGAGCCTTTCTGAGACTCGCGGAAGAAGCGGGAGAGCTGGATATCTCTCGTTACGCGCCGTGGGATTCCCATGATGGTAATCGCAAAGGTCATCAAAGTTCCACAATTAATTATGTCCCAAGTCTCACTAATCAGATAATTTCATCCTTCTCTTTATGTTCTAACAAGCAAATCCCAAATGGAGATCCAATTAAATAACAAAAAAAGCAGTGTTAAAAGTGTCCTCCTAGCATTATGAACATATGATGTACTGTAATACAAATACATTGCATTGTATTCGCGGCATGTTAAGTGATTTTTTTTGTAGCTAATAAGTGTGATGAATAATGGGAGATTAAACGTATTGCTGTCTGGAGTGACTGCGCCGGCTCCTCCTCTTACATAAGGCCACCCCACTCCTGAGACTCGGGCATCACTGGCTTCCTTCTGGACTCATTCCTTAGACCTGACAGCTCATATGTATCCCAAGGTGTCTCTCATAATGAACCGGCTTTGCGTGGGAGCGGGACCCAATCTTTTGGACGGTTAAGGCCTCGCGGGGCCCGGAGGCCAGATTTGGCCCGGCTTAAAAGAGTTACGGTCGAGGTGGTAATTAATCACGGGCAGGGATTCACTGGTGACGGGAGTGTGGCGGCAGGGTTGCGCGTTCCGGAGCGTGTGGGTGAGCGGGTCTGGCTGACACCCCCAGGTTTTGATTGGAAGGTACAAGGTGTTATGTTTCCATGCTGGTGGGGCTCGGTTGCCATAGGTTCGCTCTGCCGCGATCCGCGTCCTGTTCTGGGGTTCAACAGTTCAGAGCCACACCTTCATGCACCACCAGAATCAGAAACACAGAGGCATCCAATTAAACTGTACGAAAACATATAAGTACTGAGAGGAGAAGAGTGCAAACACAGGGGAAGGGCCATTGGCAAATCTGCAGAGCATCGGGGGGACAGCGTGGCATTGACGTTAAAAGGGCAAGGGAGGGGTGTCTCAGTGCGGGTATCATCGCAGTTGGGAAGTTGGGTGGGGCCTGAACTGGGGAGTGTTTATCTGCCTCTCTGGCACCCTCCAGCCACAACCCCCACCCTGCGTTTGATTGCCAGAGTCTCGCCCGCCTACATGAATGTCAAGGCCGTCACCTCCAGGTTTCACACTTTGAGTCTGGGGAGCAACACACGCGCACAACTCCGAAATCCACGTGCAAGAAACAGCCGTGCGAGAGTGCCGGACAGTCCCTGCCAAACCCGCGCTCTCCGCAAGGCAGTTCTTGGATAGATCACAAAGGCTTTGCCTTCTCCTCCATGTTACTGTAGGGTTACTTCCAGAAATTCCGAGACAGCAGGAAGAGAGAGAGAGAGAAAACAACATAATTAATATTTAACGCCATTTACTGTCTGCACTCCTAGGAGGAAACTTTGAAATATGCAAAGTGGCAAGGCATACATGAAGCACTTTGCTTGGCGTTACACGTAATACATATTTATCAGCGTCTTCAGTCCTTGAGCCCTGCGCTTGTTTCGGTGGCTTTTAACAGCGCAGAGCCAGCTGCCTAATCTGCCCGTATAAATAGGTGTGAAAGCGCTTTGGGATTTTGGGTCACCAGGAGCTTCATCTGCCAGCTTTGCACATTTACCCGGTAGCTGCATGAACTCCGTGCCACCAGCACGAAACGCAAAGTCGTGTAAACTCAGCACGCCGCTTTTGCGCCGTTGAGGAACCCAGGACTCCGGCAGGAGGGAGTTAGAATGGTGGTCCACAAAGCATATGAATAACAGGGGGAAAAAACCTGGATGGTTTAGGGTGTCGGACTGTGAGGGCTTTTTCATCGCGTTACCTTCATGGTGAGCGGGAACAAAAACGGAATAATGGTGCCGCCGTTTGGCATAAATCCCCAACGTCAGGAGGGAGACAGGAGTGAAATACCACTATAATAGGATCCTGACTGATCGTGATTGAGACGAACAGGAAGATAAACAAGTGGTGGGGGCCCTATGGGAAGTCAGTGAAGTGCTCACCCCCGTCTCTGTCTGGAATGGATTTCAAAGAAAAGGACGTATATAGTCTGCAGGACATCAAACATTAAACTGTATTGATATGCTTGCTACAACCCTGACCAGCAGGGCTGGACTGGGATTAAAAATAAGCCCTGGGACTGGGACTAACGTTAAAAATTGCCCCTTTGGCCATTTGACGTGAGATCTTTTGCCGAGAAGTAAAATTTTGCCAGTCCAGCCCTGCTAACTAGGATGCGTGGTTAGAAGATGGATGGATGGATAAGTGGTAATGATATATTGGAGTCTAAAGGGTTCACCGAAGGTTACAGTGTATCTGTAAACACAGAAGACTTTATCTGTAAAGGGTTTGACACCAGCGGTAAGTGAAGTAGACACTCCCTCGACAGGCTAGGGAGATCGTTACACAACGAAGTCCTCTGACTTCTCACTTCTTTGCACGATTCCCCCATCTTGCAGTTTTCAGAGACAGCAGTAGGGTGCGGGAGTGAGGGAGTATAATGGAAGCACTTTTAATTAAAACAATTCAATTAGAAGCCAGGCAGAAGCGCCCGCGATGCGTGAGAAAGCTCTCCGGCCGACACACTTTAATGAATGTGTCCTGCTGAGCTCTCGACACAGGGCGGCCTGATTATTCGAGCAGGCCTGTCTGAATGAGAGGCACTAAAAGGCGCTCTGATAAGGGAGGGAGAGGGGGCCGGGGTGGGGAACGCGGCGACACAAGGGCGCAGAGGGAGGGAACTTCATCACGCGACCGTGGAGACTGAAACCCAGAAAAGCGCGCCGCTTTTCCGGTTCGGCGTCGACGGTGACCTCCCACATCACGCCCCGACGGATACCAGATTAAACCGAGCGGGAGGGAAAATGAATTACCGCACTTTAGCACCTTCAAAGCTTTATTTAAAGCTGAGTTTTGCTTGCCTATTTATTTTACATTCTTTTTAATCTAACCCATCAGAGAGCGGCCGCCCGCCGATTAAAATCGGAGGGAAATGGATCAGACGAAAGCTTAAACGTTAAATTTGTTCAGTGCATTCCTGTATTTAGCCCGCGATGATATATTTAGTGTGCTGTCCGAGAAATCCGTAACGATATTCATTCTGAATGGTTATTCATAGAGCCTGTGTTATTAGACTAAATTCAGGTGTAATTATCATATAAGCGGATGCTACAGTATAGTCACAATGCGGGGGGCACTGCCATTTAGTCTGAATGAGTACCAAGCCAATCTGGGCCGCTGGTGAATTCAGGCCAGCTAATTTGAAGACCTGTAACTGACCATGTTTAACCTG
Source organism: Petrocephalus zakoni (assembly GCA_026774425.1). Classification (NCBI taxonomy): domain Eukaryota; kingdom Metazoa; phylum Chordata; class Actinopteri; order Osteoglossiformes; family Mormyridae; genus Petrocephalus; species Petrocephalus zakoni. The sequence continues at coordinate 24,468,544 of JAODKN010000063.1, forward strand.
CGACAAAAACACATTAAGCAGGACCAGCCTCCTGTTCTCACCTTCTACGGAATTAGTCACAATCGGCTGATTTGCATTAATGAGGCAGGGAAGCTTTTTCGGGTTCGAGGACCATCTCCAAAGCGATTGGCCAGGAGATCCCGCTCATAGCTGAGCTTGGAGACCATATGGTGAGTCACCTTGTTCAGTCTCAGCAACATTTCCCGTGAAATTGTGGACATGTACTCTAAAGTGAAGCTTTGCATTCCATCCTTCCACAATGGAATACAAGCGCTCTCATACTGCTCTCATAGGACTGCAATACCCCAGGCGACTCAAGGCTTTTCTCCCATGGGGTGCATGCTGACAGAGCTCAGATAAATAAATTTGCAAAAAAATAGTATATACATTAACAATAAATTATTATTACTTATTAATATGACGTTACAATGTAATATAATTGAAGTGAACGTAACATCTTCAAATAGCACTTAAACATGAGACCAGTAGGGGGTGCAACTGCACCCCTGGGAAAATTGCCTATGTACTGTACTGATAGTTTGATTCACTCCTGGGGATTAGCTTCAGGATACTTAGATGAGTTGCCCAGACTTGAAAGAAAGGACAATGGTGAGCTTATCGTCATCGCCTCATTCACAGAGCAGCGTGACGTCAACCGAAGGTGGTCGTGTGAGCCGATGGCCCTCGTAAGCCTGCTGTCAGGTTGTTGTTTTTTGAGTTGAGTTGAGTGACGAGCACGTTCTTCGGGTCTATCCCCTGACTATGACGGCAGGTACGCTTGAAATGCAGGTGGAAGTACTGGGAGATGAAGGCCTGAGACAGAAAGTGGGTGTTCTTACAGCACGACGCACTCTGTTGAGCATAATGGAGGTGGTCGCACATAGTCTGATGTTTGAGATCTCAGCTTTTATAAATAAGTGGACTCGATCTCCTCGAAGGCGCTGTGAAAACACTGCGGCTCCCTGCTCGGGTACCTTCTCCCTCGCTCTCCTTCGTTTCCCCTCATTAACTCCTCCATCATAAATGTGTATCCGCCCACTTACCTTCACTTTCCGTGCCGTGGTTTTTCAACCTCTCCCGAACTTTACCAACTCAGAGCTGGTCCCCCATCCAACAGCCTGCACAAGCACCCTGCAGCCTTACCTACATGCATGCCTGGATCTGTACAACCACTTGTTTCTTTTGGATGACAGACTTGTCATCAGAAGCTCTGAGAGTCCAGATGTATGGTCTTGCATCTATATAGCAGTTTATCCATAGCTAAAGTATTATTAAATGTTTAAATTCTGTGCAGATGTTAAAATGAGATTCCATAAGGGTGATGCATTGTCAGGGTCAATACTGAGCAGTGCATGGTGAATATAGTCCAATACATTCATAGAAAAGACTATGGAAAGGGTACTCTCAGGAACACAGACGGAGAGTTGGATGAATTAAAAAGAGAGATGTGGTCCTACTCCTGACCTCTTAACAAAGTAATTCTGCCAGGACTCTCTAGCAAGGATGATGCGAGACAAATGATTGTCTACGACAGAGGTCAGTACTGTTTTGGCATCGTAATGTCTCCTAAAGACCCCTTTCTTCTCTCATTGGCTACAGGCACAAATATTCTAAATAAGCTATTCAGATACATGATGCCTGATTTCTGACATCTGTGTGGCCCCAGCTTGATATGACAGCACAACAATATAATTCTGTTGAGTATTGGGGGGGGGGTGTAAGGAATGATAGATGGTTTCAGAGCAAATTTCGTGTGAAAGGGTTTTTGACTGAAGAGACTCGATTCTGCGGTTGCCATTCAGGCGCTGCTAGGCGGCCTCTGGGCTATAGGGCAGCCTTTTAAGATGTGTGCGTGACTCAGAAGTGCTAAATGCTAACGCTGAAATGGAATGTCAGCAACGCTTCGTACTCACTGATGACTCCCTGGCTGTCGGGGCACCAGAAATTGTCCATTAAACTTTGCAGACAACTTCTTCGTTGTTATTATAGAGTAGCAGCCAATCGCACAGCGGTTAGAGGAGATAATTAGATGGGGTCGCTGAGCTGTGCGTGCGTAAGGCAGTGCGGCAGAATGGAATTCTTTTTGCTTATAATCTGTGACTGTAGGGGGATGGATAGGTTAGTGAACGGCCCCAGTAACCGAGCAGAGTACAAAGTGCCATTTCCAGTAACTGATGACATTGATCCTACCACTAAGGTACTGAATTTCTTGAGTGAATATTGTCTGGAACAACAGACTTTCTCTGCTTTTTTTCCTACTTTTTTTTACGTTGTTCTTTTTAGAGCTGTTTTTTTATTGATTTGGGACTTGCCAAAGGCTGTTGGGAAGGGCCACAAGTTGAAAATTCCAGGTTAAGCTGGAATTTGCATACACAAACTAGAACGTTGCCTTTGACTAGTAGAGTTCATGCGGATGGTAGAGTTCTTACACATAGCTTAGTTCCTGCCAGTACTTCAGTTCGTGACTATAATAGAGTGGCTACCGTTCAAACCTGAGTTAGATCCAGTACATCCCTCAGACTACTTTCTTCATGTGGTTCTAATAATCGAGAGCAAGTAAGCACTGCACAGCAGATGATGACCCTTTAAAAGTCAACCCTCACAAAGATTTCGACTGGGGGGAGTAATTGTTCTCAAAATCTTTTTTATTACAGAAAGAATGAGGAAGGACAGCCCTAACTCCCATACATGAATTTAATTTTTCCCTCTAAGCTACCAGTTTTGAAAGCACGTTAAGGCTTATGCCTTCAACTATGTTTAGGAAAGCTCCATTTATCTCCCTTTAAAATCTCTTTGCATATATATGTAATTCAAGTTCTTTTTCAATGAAAATCATTTGTTCTTGAAAATAATTTTTGTCTCGTTCATCCCCCGAAGGAGAGAATGGATGGAGTTAATCGAAGCGAGGCTGGGTTGTTATTGCCCTGCGATTATGGTTTTGGTGGGGTAGCTGAAACATCATAACTTCCTTATTAGTACACACAGCCCAGTTCACACCATGCCATTAACATTAATTCTTGGAGCCCAGAACTAGTCAGCGGCAGCTCAAAAATAAACTATAGCAATTGGATGGGTGCAAAGTCATTGTCAATATTCTGTTTTACGGCCTTTATTGCTGGCCACAGTTTAAAGGAACTCCTTAAGAATATGACACTTTATGAAAATACCTTACTATTAACAGCCTGTGGGTTTTTGGAATATCAATTCCACGGGGGCCTCTAGAGATTTTTGAAAGCATATAGTATGAGGCTCTAGCTAACCTAGACTAATCCAATGCTGTGCGATTGCATAACCACTCACCCCCAACTTCACGACCCATTTAACCCATTCAAAGCTTTAAGAACTTAACTTTTTTTATTAAGCCGTGATGAAGCTGCATCTGTGCATGACACATCAGGGCAGAACCGATTCAGATAGCAGGCATGAATTACGTTAGCATTCTCCACGTGGGCAACTGTTGCCCTCTCTTTGTTTCTTTCAACGTTTTGTCATCTTACCTTTATTTTCTGGTAAGATTTTTAACGTTGGCATTTTAGGCTTGTGCTCGGATTCACGCTGACTTCTCGGAACGTGGGCTGGCTGACCGATATTGGCTACCTGGTGTGTGGTGCGAGGCCGAAGGCAGGGCTGAGTTGTTCCGGTTAAAATGGGGGGAGCACAGAGGATGCCTGATTACCTTCTTTTTCCTTCTTTTTTTTGCGTAGATAGTAAATAACGTATTCTGCAAAGTGTGTTTTCAATGTCCAGTAAATGGGGCCCCTGTTACCCAGTGGCCTTTGCGAGGGCCCTAACTCTGCCCCCTTTACGGGGCCCCTGTTACCCAGTGGCCCTTGCGATGGCCTTAACTCTGCCCCCTTTACGGGGCCCCTGTTACCCAGTGGCCCTTGTGATGGCCCTAACTCTGCCCCCTTTATGGGGCCCCAGATTACTGCTCTGGCTATGTGTGTGGAGAATCCCAATAAATGAGGCTGGTGAACCGATGATGTTAACAAACAGCCCCATTGTCTCTGTTTTATGGATCGTTTGGTTCAAGTGAAGGCCCCATAATGGAGGGAGACATACTTAGGGGTGGAGAGTTCTGAGGATTCCAGCTCAACGATCCAGCAAAAGCCAGAAACACACAGAAAAAAAAAATCAATCTTCATGTTGGCGTGTTTAAAATATCACCCGGTTTTCAAAGATGTAGAAGGTGGATGTTCTTGAATAATCAGTCCAATAGTCAACCATTTTTATAACCAAAAACATTTAGGTTTAAGCAGTTTAAGAAGGAGAGGTACTTCACATAGGCCTACTGTTTATATTACAGCATGTAACCGAGCAATCCCTGCGGGGGGTGGGTGAATCACTACAAATAATCACAAAGGGGTCCCATTGCAAGTTAGTAGCTGATTTCTTTAGTATTTGTGCAGTAGAGAATTCCCAGAGAGGCCACACTCCGCACAAATTCACTGTGATGCTAAATGAGGCTGGTAATGCAGAGCATTGGGACAGTCTGGTAGCCTTCTTCTATTCTGAGTGGTCACTGCAGGAGACTTTAGCATGAGTGGATGAGGGCAGCTTGGACAGGAATTATGAAACCTGCCGGCTTTTCCATGTCAACCCTTAGGGGCTCCTACTCCCAGATCACTTTGTTCCTCGCTACATCGCATCCTGTGAGCTCGAAATGAAGCTAAGTTTTGAAGCCCCAGACTAAAAATTCTGAGTGTTTTTGTGTGTGTTTGTGAGGAGAGTCAAGCTGGCACTTAATTAAAATTGACAAATGGAAATGACTCCTCTCATGGGCTTAGCCCTAATGGGGGTTTGAGCGCAGGGGCACAGTGGGTAAGAGAGTGAGTCATAATTGCTCAAAACTCCTGTGGATCCTTCTTTGGTGTTCCTGAGGATATCTCCACAGTTGGGGGTTGGGGGGCGCAGAAGGTATACACATATGCCAAACTGCAACCCCCCTTGGCCATATATAGCTGGGACTCATCCATGCACAAAACCCATCTTGAAGTACTGAGGTATTATCGTGTGTGATGAGCCCCTGGGCGCCAACCAAGGATTTATCATTGTCAGCAGAGACTGCCTGAGTAGTTCTCAGTCCCTGAGTAAACTGGAGCTTACCTTAAGCCTGTCGGTCTGTGTCCATCCCACCCTGCCCTGTAACAGCATGCAGACACAGCGGTGCTGGACTGCAGTGGTCCTGATGGCCTTCCTGGTTCTGATGGCGGTCCTGGCTGATGCGGGAAAGGCAGAGAGACAAGGTGAGGCGTAAGATGACTGCAGAAACTCACTTAATGCATGATGGTGATGATAATGTCTTTGTTGTTTGGGAAATACACCTCTTTTGCCATTTTTATCAAGCTACATTTTGATGTTATTGCTACATAAAAAAACGTAATAAAAAAGTAATTTCCTGCCTGGAGACCAATGAATATGTGATAATATACCATGCCCATGGCCATACCATGTACCGTATACCATATACCATATACCAGGTCATGTCATACCATACCATACCATACTGCACCAATGCAACTAAACATAGAGATAAGACCAGGATCTAGTTGCTTGTTTAATAACATTATTTGGGCAGTGAAGGTTATTTGCTGAAACAAAAGCAATCATGCAGCCTGGCCTGCCTGCAGGAAAGAAGGAGCGCAAATCAGACTGCGGGGAGTGGCAGTGGAGTGTGTGCGTGGCCAACGAGGGTGACTGCGGCCTGGGCACCCGGGAGGGCACACGCAGCGGCAGTAACTGCAAGCAGACCATCAAGACACAGCGCTGCAAGATCCCCTGCAACTGGAAGAAACAGTTTGGGGGTGAGCGCCTGTGTGTGACTGTGTCTGTGTCGGTGGGGGTGGCGGGCAAATGCTAACTCTACATCCAGCCTTTGGCTTATTGGCACCTTCATAGTGCTATGTGCTGGCAATTAGGTCTCACAACTCCATCACTACGGCAACCGCCCACGTCCAAAGAGTTTAATTGGTTCCCTGAGCTGGTGACCTAAGTGTCCTCTGTCCAGGTGGCTACACACGTTCTGATGACATCAGAATGATCCCTTGTCAGCGGTGCGCGATTCCCTCTACTGGCTGGAGTTGGAAATGCAGGCACCTTTTAGGTCATCGGCAATACTGGCCGGTAAATTCGGGAAGGTTTCCCGGGTAATTGGTCTGGTTTTTGCTTTTCCAAACCCCCCCCCCCCCCCCCCACACCCCCCATTGGGCGAGGAGATTACAGAGCCACACGTCTGCCAGTCGATACAGGAGCATTGCGGCTGCGAGAGCTTTTAGCCGGGGGCAGACAGGAGAGCTGGGGGGGGGCATGGTGGGGGTGTAGAAATAGCAAATTATCTCTGCCCAGCGGGAATGACAAAGTGACAAAACATGTGGAGGGACGGGAGGGGGGGGGCAGGGCCTTTCTCTCCTATCGTGGTGGCAGAGAATGATGGTGCGGTGTGCGTGAGGCGAAAGCCAGAGCAACGCGGAGAATTCGGCATGTGGAGGGTGAGAGGAACGGCCAGACAGAGCTGGAGGCTGCCCCCTGGCTCAGGGGGCCCGACAGGTGGGGGGGGCACCTGCGATTCTGTGCTCGGTAATAATCCTCCGTCGATACGCACTGGATTTCATGGCCGCATGTAAGGCTCTGTTTATCATTAAAAAAAAATTAAATCTTTTGTGAATTCAGGCGCGTGTTTTATTATCGTTGTGGTCGTCAGAGGTGGAGTTGAAACCCCAGAAAATGAAACGGATCAGTCCGTGGCTCTCTTCGATTCACGCTGACGGTTTATGCAAGTGAATAGAGGAATAGGATGCTAGAATCTTCCGGAACGGTGATGGAGAGGTGTTGTGGGGGCGCGGCGTTACGATCGCGCACGTCTCATCCGAGAAAACACGGGGGGGGGGGAGGCTGGGGTGCCTCAGAAAGCCGGCCCACCTGAAATGTGGCCCCTCCGCAGGCGAATGCAAGTATGATTTCGCGGCGTGGGGGGAGTGTGACGCGACGACGGGGCAGAAGAGCCGCACAGGGACGCTGAAGAGGGCCCTGATGGACGCCACCTGCCCCGGTACCGTAACTGCCACCAAACCCTGTGGGAAGGCCAAGGCCAAGTCGCAAGGTGAGTGGGCGGCCGCGTCCTGGCCCTGGGGCGGGACAGTGACAAACATCAGAGAAGCTGCTTCCTCCCACAGCTCAGCAGAACATCAGCAGCAGAGGAATTACCTAACGGTGACGTTTCCAGGGCAAATGGGGCACGAGGGACCAAACCAGGGCAGCAGGCCACTCTTAACTACACGCCACGACATTTTCATCATGGCTGAACTACAAAATATTCATTTTATCATTGTGTGACACACATTTGTCATAATTACAAGCATCATCTTGTACAAATATATGTGACAGAATATCCCTTTAAAATATACATTTAATTATTGTGTGATATATTTTACATTGTGTAATAAATATACCATGCCATAGAAGAATGTAGATTTTTAACTACAGTATACAGATATTTCTGCTTGTTTTAAAATGACCTGGGAAGAAGATTAATTTCCCCGGTAAAGGTAAAGATTTGCAGAACATGGATATATAGAAAATCCAATAACATTTTTAGTTACTTTTAGTCTTATTGACATCTAAAAGGGTTTAATGAGAAAATAAAAATAAACTCTCCCTTATAATTAGATGGGACAAAAAAGACATAAACTCAGCAAGAGAATCAACATTTTTATTTCTTAAATGATGAGGAAAGGCTTAATGCAATTATTAAGCAAAATAGACGACAATGGAGTGGAGAATGTAGGATTATAAAAATAGACAAAACCAGCTTGATTATGCTTCATTTAGTCTGTTCTAATGGAAAGTGTACCATGAACAAACTATGTGTATATAATTACACTTTATTTAAATGCAAAACCAATATGCATCCATGTTCATGTGAATTAAAATCATGAATATGTTAAATATTCTGCAAAGAGTAGCTGGAGTATAATTGCGTGTCAGGGGCTTTCATCCCCGTCTCGATCTCCATTAGCAAGATGCTCCTGTTTGTTCTCGTAGTATAAAAAGTGGGGGATCCACTGCCCTTTGGAAAGCTATAAAGCACACAATGGATGGAAGTGGCAACTTATTGTTACATTTGCACCATGAAGGCCGAGCACTATACAGTAAGTCCAATCGTTTAAGTTAATGAAATGAGTCTGAGTGAAAATGTGGATGAAAGGGTTCCTCATCGCACATTCCCAGGCGAAAGGTCTCGGCGCATGACGTACCTCGCACTAACTCACCTGCGCCTGCGTGTACTCACACCGATGCGGAGGGGGCGAGACGCGGGCCCCAGGCCAGGCGTTAATGCGGGGACATGTCGCGCGCGGCCCAGAGCGAATTTATACAGCGCAGAAAGGCGACTGTTTTAGCTACACTCACATGCATTTATTTAGCTTTAGATCCAAGTTCAACATTTTATTTGTCGCATACATAATTACGCAGTATATAGTACAGTATATTTTTAATGATCAGGGATGAACACAACAGAGTTTTTGGAAAGAAGTAAACAAGAACTATCCATCCATCCATCCATTCTGCTTGCATGAGCCTGGGGATTATCCTCAGGACACACGTCAGGGGGACACCCTGGGTGGATTGGCAGTCCTGGTCAGAACGCTCTTCAGTGGCAAGTCACAGACCGCAGCTGAGCCCATCACCTCCTGCTTTCTGAGTGGGGGAAGAATCCTACATGATTTTGTGGAGAGCATGCAAGCTCCATATGTACAGAGCCAATGGCCAGGAACTGGACCCAGATCCAGCACCTTCAGTGAGAAACTCCACAAAATGAGCTCCTCTATGAACATTATACAGCATAAGAGGGTTTGCTGGGCATGAAGATCTGGGATAACATGCTGGGAAGCTGAGGAGGATGAGGGTTCAGCTGTTCCACTGAGTGACGTGACTGTAAGCCATTCTTAGCACTTAAGAAGGGATTGGGAGTGTGTTCTGGAGCCAGACTGCTGTACGCCCCGAAGGACGGCTGGACACAGCCCGCCGAGTGCAGCCAGGAGCACTGGGGGAGGGGGGGTTGCCGTGAAATTCGTGTTTATTTCAGTTTTCATTTGTGTTTATTTTTAGTTGAACTCAGGTCTTTCTCTAATCCTAAAAAATCAGAGACTAGACGTGGAAGCCAGAGCTGGAAAATGAAATCTCCTAGGAAGATGAGGAATAAATTCCATACTTACAGCGCATAAGTTGATTGTCAACAAGATGCTGAATGACATGTTTCTAAAATAGGAGGTATCCTACAGGCCTCATCCCCATTGTTTCTCTTATTGTACTGAATTATTGATTTCTGTAACGTGATGAAAATTTTCAATGTTATTGTTCACCCAAAAAAGAAGGATTAAAAAATGTCCAGAGCCGGTATACTCTTAATAAATACAAATAAACAGGAGATTCTATTTGTCCAGAAGCAGTAGTTCAGAGTCTGTGTTTCGCTTGGACGAAACAGAGTAGGATTCTGGGAACTCCAGGTCCTCCAGCTTAAAATCCCCTCGAACAAAGTGTCTAGGGTTACTGTCAAGGTTTGTTCAAGCAGAGTTAATATATTTGCAATAACAAAGTTTAGCGGAGCGTTACATAAACAATATAATTTATAATGCAGACATGAGCATCTGTTCTGAGAATATTATTAGATCAAGATCAAGTCTGCGTGTACGTTTTCCTGGGTGTGCGTGTAGGTTGAAAGCTTGGCTCAAGGAACAGCGCATAGACAGAAAACGAGCGGTCTCCTTTCAGGTTAGGGCGCCCTCTGGCATGACGTGAAGAGGGGCTAGGGAACAACCCGGGAAAGAGGGATGTGGGGAGAGCACTTTAATCCACAGAGGGTGTGATTCTGCATGCCTGTCAGGGGTGTGATAAGCACAGGGAGGCAGGGGCAGAGCTGCAAGCCAGCAGGTTTCGCAGGTGCCCCATGGCGTAGGGGGCGATGCGGGGAATCGGCAAGCCTGTGTGACTCCGCTCAGTCTTCCCTCATTGCAAACATCCTCTGGTGATGGACTCCCCCGGCATGGCGAAGCCAAATATTTGTCATAGTTATCAGGGTGTCCCGTGGTGTGTCGGTACAGAAGCCAGAGCCGACCGCCACTAAATGGAAATTTACCGGAGAGATACCAAAGTAATTGTCTGAAAGCAAGAGTTACGTATGGTTCGTCAGTTCAGGGCGCGGTGGCAGAGCTAGGGGCATGGACAACGACTACAGCAAGCGGGATTGTGGGAATCCAGACGCATTTGTTGTCAGGCGGTGTCCTGTTCCTCCCCCCCAGCATCCATCAGGTGCTGTAAATCTCGAAAGATAAGAGAGGACAGAGAGAGGGCAGGCTTGTGAGGGAGAGGCTCACCGAGAACAGAACAAAACTTCAGGTAATATACACAAAGGCCAGGGCCTCCACAGAGAGTATGCTACCTGAATTACTATAGTAAAATAGAAATAAATGTTCTAATCAGACTTAAGAGCTTTGAAAAACTGCAAATAATGAGAAGTAACTTAGACAAAAAATAGCTGCCATTTATATAGCAAATTAGGTATTTCTGTGACAAAGTCTTGGATAAGCAGTTGAAAGATGGATGGACTGCTGGATGGATTTTTAATACTCTCCAGCTGCCATGCTGCATGTGGACGCATGTGCCTGATGCCACATTTTTGCGAGCAGGAGCACGCGCTCTGAATTTCACGCTAGGGGAGAAGTACGATTCACATAAGTGAACAAGAAACTCCTCCTTTTGCTTTGTGGGACTTTTTGTAGAACGAACAAACGGGACCCTAATTGTCCGATTAGTTGGGGGAAGGAGGGTGAGTCGTGGCTTGGGGGGCCGGCACCGAGGTGCACCCCCTGTCCGCACCCTCGCCTAAATGCTCGGACAGGCAGGAAATCGTCATCTGTGGCCTCGTGGCCACATTACCGAACCCGGAGCCCCGGGCTGCTGCCCATGGCGAGCTGTCAGCGTCGGCGTGGTAACCGAAATGTCAGCGTGGCAAATGGCATCACAGGGTCTCAGAGGTTGCCGCGCCGTGGCCGATCGATTGCTGGCACCAGCAGGTCTCGCCCGGGCGAGACTATAAGAAAAAGGCAAAATACTCATCCCGCTGTAACAAGCAAAGCAGGACCGCGCGGCTCATTTGCACTCCTGTCGCAGGAACGCATGACATCCTTAATAATTTGCACGCATGAATGCGTGCATTTGTATTTTTTATTTCGACCCAACGAAAAATCTAGCAAAACAGTTTAAAAGGACTATAAGCTAAAAAAATAGTTAGTGTATTGTCACGGGACTATCTCAGTGGAATGACTAACGGGAATGCAATTAAAACTCAGTGCCTGGAAAACAAAACAGAGGTGTTAATTAATTCATTGTGGCACCCGTGTCTTGTTTCCATTTTCGTAACGCTGTAAACTTTTCCAAAGCAGCAGGGTAATTGGGCGATTGCGAGCGTTGGCAGAAATATTGCATTTTTTTGGCTGATTTTCAGCACTTTCCGATTACCGCCGTGGTGCACTCGGGAAGCCAGAGCATGCTCTTTCGCTTGCAAGCATGCACATACTCTCACACATGCACGCACGCGAGCTCATGGCTGTTTTGTGTCTATCATTGGGTGGATAGGGGAGGGGCTATGGGGTGTAACTTTACATATAGCCAAGACGGATTGTCTATGAGGAGCAGGCCTGCGGAAGACACACCACTGGTTCCTTGGTGCTCGGTGCTCTGCCTCGGCAGCAAGGCGATGCCCTCGGTTGAGCCTCGGGTGTTCTGTCACTGCCAGGACTGCTTGCTGTATGTGAGCAGCTTGGAGAGCAGAGGTGGATTCAACAGCAGAGCAGGGAATGGCCAGGATCCATTCATAGCCCATAAACTGCAAAGAAATGCTAAGTACTCAAGGCAAAAAATCATGATACCTTCTAAAGCTGTTAACCAGACACCAGCCAAAACCCTGATATGCTACTACCAAATACTGTTGTATCTGAGAGGTGCTGCCCTCTGGTGGATGGATGGACACTTCTCGTGATGCTGATTAGAATGTCATTGGAAATGGATTATAATGAAGAGAGTAGGAAAGAGAGTTTGATATTGGTTCAGTTAGTTAAAATATAAATATGATGGTCTATTATTTTCGGGGGGGGGGGGGGGGGGGGGGAAATAAACCCCATTAAAGTTTTGGGGTTAAAGCCACCCCCGCCCCCCGGGTACCCCCCCCCCGAAAAAAACCCCCCCGAAACCCCAATAAGGGCCAGACAAATTTTGGC
>JAODKN010000063.1:24480825-24506744 GCA_026774425.1 Petrocephalus zakoni
TCCTCCCCCCCCCCCCACAACCCCTCCCCCCCCCCCCCCCCCCCCCCCCCCCCCCCCCCCCCCCCCCCCCCCCCCCGCCCCCCCCCCCCCCCCCGCAATGAACCCCAATTAAATGTTGGGGGTATATGCCTCCCCTGCCCCCTGGTTCCTGCACCCCTGAATATAACAACGCGTAATCCTCTATAAGGGCATGCAATATGTGAGCTTTTATTCAGAATGTATAAATGCAATCATCTTCGGCAAAAGAAGGCATGGCTTGCAGATGCATCTGACTTTGATAATTCTCTCTGGCAGTGTTCACAGATAGCGATCTGTGGCAATCCAAATCTCTTTGTGCGGCAGGCTTTGTGTCCGGCGTACTTAAAAAGCTGCCAATAGGGCTTTGATTCCTTTAATCATCTGAAAGTCGAAAGTGGTCAGAAGGGGGACATGAGCTTCAAAAAGGAGCCGTCGAGGGGGACAGTATCGAAAAAATGGCCGGGGGACAGATTTGCAGACACTTACCCACTTAGGGACAATGGCGTCACACAGGGAAGCTGTTATTGGAAACACTTCAATTTAACTGCACTTTCATAATGCACTCATTATGCATTCATAGAGCACTCAGTGTACCTCCATAATGCACTCATTATGCATTCATAGAGCACTCAGTGTACCTCCATAATGCATTCATAGAGCACTCAGTGTACCTCCATAATGCATTCATAGAGCACTCAGTGTACCTCCATTATGCATTCATAGAGCACTCAGTGTACCTCCATAATGCATTCATAAGCAGGATGGAAGTATACGTTCACATGTCTTAAAGCACTTGCCTTCGTAACACTTTCAATGAACAATACTTGACAGCTATAATATACAATAATACCAATCATTGCAATCATATAATATTTACTATTAATGTATATTAAATCTGCTATATTTTGTTCATCGAATGTGTTATGAATGCAATGCTTTAAGATGTTAAAGTATACTTTCATGTTGTTTATGAAGGTTGTATGAATGCAGTATCAGAGGTGGAAAGTTCAGGTCCAGAAAATGCAAATCCAGACCGAGATTTTGTTTCAACCAACCAGTCGAATACACTGTGACTGTGACTCTTTATACTTAACTGGTTGGTTGAAGCAAAATCTTCGTCTGGATTTGTACTTTCTGAACTTCAATTATCCACCTCTGTGCATCATTAAAATGCACTGAATGTTCCACGAATGCATTGTAAAGGTATTATGAAGGTGCAGTTAATTTAAAGCACTACCCTATTGTCATTTACGGTACACCATTCAGCACCAGTAACTGACAGCCAAGTGCATTTAGTTTGCTTACCCTGCTTGCTTGTTTGTTTGTTTTTGTCGGTTTGTTTTTGTTTGGCAGTTAGTCCTATTAACGATTTATGTGGTGTGCCACAACCCGCAAAGTGGAACATGAAACATAACCGCTAATCGCAACTAGAATGAGTTCTGAGACGTAGAGTAACACCAAATTGTGAAGTAGACATCTCAATGAAAATGACACATAAATGAGATGTCGAAATTCACCCTGACTGGGAAGGGGATCAGCATTTGGGAACAAGTGGGGAGAGTGTCTGACAATCTAATGCTGAAACTGCGGGCTGCAGGTAGGGCTGTAGGCCATTTGTAGAATAATGATCAATTCTGACCAAAGCCAGTTAAACCTTCCCAGTGGAACTTCACTACTATAAAGACTCAGACATTTACAGCTTAATACACAACCATGTTTTTGTGTTTGTGTGTGAGACAGAAAGTGTGAGATGTGGCGCGTGTGAACCGCACCATTCTTTGCACGCTTTCAGCCAGCTGAAGGTGTGATTTATAAGTTCACTTTGCAGGACCACAACTGCAAAAAAGTTTGTAGTAAATCTTGAACAATCCTGCACTGTTTTACAATTACAGACCCAGGGCACAAAAATAATCACTTGAACTTGGCCAGATCTCAAAATATGAGCTAACTAGCGAGACCTATAAGGTCAATAACGAAAAGGACCAAAAAATGAAATGAGAGACACATAATGATTATGTGCTATGCAATCACACACATTATATTAACATCCTGTGTAATGGTTCCATATAAGGATCAAGAAAACCCACTGCACTACTCGCCAAAATCATCAATAATAAAATATGCTTATTTCTATAATAAATCTGTGAAACAACCGCAATTCCTATGAGATTTCAAAGACGCCATCTTTTCCTGCAGAAAAGAAGCCAAAGCGGGAGGGACGGAAGAAGGAACGCATGCCGGTGGAGTAGGGGTGTGATGTCAATGGTGGGGCGTGGCCTCCTCGTCGCCCCGCCCCCTTCCCATCGCGTCCTGCCCCCCGCGGCCTCGCTCACGTGTGCGTCGGAGGGAGAGAGAGCGAGCTGTGGCTGAGCGGAGAGGGAGCGGGGGGGCGTTTTAATGACAGAGTATAATGTGTTTTGTTTGTTCTCTGATAGAACCAGCTGTAGTGTATTTTAGGTGCTTTGTAACTGAACCATATAAAGACCATAAAAGGGAGTCGGTTTCTACTAAACTACTTTTATTAGTATTTCGCAGTAACTCCTGCCTTGTAAATTATGTAAAGAATAGATACCAAACTGCTCTCCTGCTCCCCGTAGATGCCGGAGTCTCCTTTCAGTAATCAGACACAAAATTAACTTTTGTTAAATTTTGTGCATTTTCAGCTGTGCTGTCTGGCCCGGTGGAAGAAAATAGAACCCTGGATCTTTAATTTAGCCGCACTCATCACCGGGACAGGAACTATATGCTATTCTAAACTGTTAACTCAGGAGTTTCCAAAAAGCTTTTTTCCACCCTTTATCCCGAAGACTGGCGATGTCACGCATCTCCACGCTACCAGTGGCGTGTTTCCATATGTCGGGTCCCAAGCTTTCACCCCCCAAGCCATATTCTCTGTGTCCGCTGATATGACGTATGCAAGTCAGTGTGTTTCGCTCCATCTTTCCCGGTAGCCCATTTTCTGACGACAGTGTTTCATTCTGACAATGGACAAGAAATGTATTCTTCCCTCACATGCAATGGACGATAGTACCGTAGCCAGTACTTAGTGTTATTATTTTGGCTATTATTACATTGCTGTTAGTTATTTCTTTAGCTGGCTTTTAGGAAGAAAAATATGTTAAAACCTGCAAAATAAATGACAATATTAAGTAATTTTTTAAATGATGTAACCGTGGGTTGGTCTGACTCATATGGTTTCATAAATAAAGTTTCACACTTCAAAGACTCACCTCTCCTGACTCTGTATGGACTCTAATGGGTGGCTGTACCTAAAATGGCCTCCTTTTTACTTAGCCTGCCTAGCCCCAGGAACACACCACCTCCTCTACCACTGATATATCTAAAATGGGCAGACCAGACTTCATCTGGAGGTTATATCAGCTTTTTGATTTTAGTTTCATTTTTTTTTTGCTAATAAAGTTGGTAACGAAATATGGTTTTCAGTATCATATGTTGCTGATTTGATTTCGACTTTGCAAATGAAATCAATGAAATGCTTCCGAATACCTATCATGAAGTGGTACGATTTTGTTGGCATGCTTATACGCTTAAACGCTGTTTGGTATTTTTGAAAAATTAGTAATATAACAGATGCTCCTCGCTTTATGATGGTGAATTTTGATCTGCTCCCAGGCTTATTACTTATTTACAAATCATATTCATATTTGACATGATATTTTTCAATTTCCAATGGATTCATCAGAACATAACGCCATCATAAGTCAAGTAGCATATATATAGATAAATGAGTTATATTAAGTATTTTAAAATACTAAATAAAGTATTATGATTATAAGATGAATATTTAAGATGCACCCAAATAGTAAGGGTCATATGTAATACAGACCTGGGCTGAGTGACCATTCACTTTACTTTATTGAGCATTTATGATTTGCCGACAGAGCCGTGCATTTCTGCTCGTGGATGGGCGTGCACTGACAGAAAAAAAACACCCACAAATACTCTGCATTTAATTTTCATCGGGCTGAAATTGCTTTTCCAAAGAACATGTACAACATATCCACTGAGTGTGATATATATATTACAGGCTGCTCGATGTGGCGGCCACTCTCTGGGAGGATTAGCCAGTGAAGAAGAGCGTGGGAGAACACTAGAACCAGTACTGTATACTGGGAGAACATAGTAGAGCGTGAAGGGGTAAGGAACTGCGGAAAGGACTTCAAAATAATAAGTAGGAATAAGTAGGAAACATGTATATACACGTCAGCTGTACCTTTTAGGCATTACAATTCATATATACTCTATTTACAATGCAAATATGTGCTACTGACAATTGTATACAGCATAGGGAGCCACAAATTGCAGGTGAAAGAGAGCATGGTGTCATGTCAGCCCTTAGGCAGCTCATGATGAACATTTTGAATATTTTTGACTGAAAGGGGAAGTAAAACTCCACACATCTTTTTTACAACCTGTTTCCTGGCTTCGGAAACATCCGGAAGAGGAGAATGGAGGAGACCGTAATTCATGCACTCCGCCACGTAGACGCCGGCTACTCAAATTTATGGTCCGTGTAAATGTTTTGGCTGTGTTCAAAGTACTTGTCTTGTCCTCTAAGAGCACTTGATCCAAAATAAATGCTGAATGTCTCACGCTGGACGTCACAGTTTGTTTTAGTAGAGTGTTTTTCGAGCTTCGTCCCGGTAGTCCGGGCATATGCTGATGAATTTGCCACTATAGACGTTACCCCGTTTTACAGTTTTTCGTCACTAATACATAGTACATAGTTGAGCCTCTCTTCAAACACAAAGGAAAGTAGTAAATGAATTCTTCTCCGTGACAGAAGGTCTGTCAGATTCTGGATGAAAATGTGATAAAATATAAATGTGACCGCAAACAAAGAAACGGCCTGGGGGCTCGTCGAGCATCGCCCGTCCGGTCATTTGTCCCCAGACCCTGTCACCACCACTTTGGAAGTGACACCGCGGCCCACCTTTGGCTCTGCTCCTGCCACTGGGCATGACAGTGCATCCTTACAGGGCAGTCCATCTCGTTCCAGAGCCATTGTGTCTTTTCAGTTCGATTCTTCTTCACCGATGGGACCTCCGCCCCCCCCGGCCCGAGATCTCACTCCCCTCCAAGCCCATAAAACATTTCTTGTTACGCACAATACTGTATATTACATGCTGTGATTTTGAAATAAACTCTTATGCTATATACATTTCATTTCTTTGTGCGACATAATATGTATATTCATAAAATTTGATACAAAAGGGAGAAGTCTGTCCTCACTGTTCAGTCTTTGTGTCAACAATTGGCTTCAGGAGGAGACCAATGCTTGGAATACAACTGACTGATGACTTTCAAACAGCAACTTTGTGTCTTTGGCAACCTGACTATAGCTCTGTGTGCCTTCCAACTATCATCTGCGTTGTTGGGACATGGGGATGTGTGTCCCATAGCTTAGAGGGCCCGGATTGGGCATGTGGTACATCTTTCTGTCACCATCTTCCTCAGCTTCATATATTTTTGTATTAATTCACATTCAAAACGTCCACATACTAAACACTCTCTCTTCATCCCAAACTCTTCTCATCTCTCTCTCTCTAATCTCCCTGCTTTTTTCTCGTTCTGACACATAAATATACAAGCATGCAGGAGCATCACTGTCACATACTCACACACACACACACACACTCACACGCATGCACACAGTTGCACCAAGGCTAGCGGCATCGACGGGAGAAAGGGGTTACTGATGTCTCCCAGGGACGACTCATCATAAGGATATTGAAAAGACATTGATCAGGGCATTGTGTGACTACAGACATGAGAATCAAATGTGTCAGTTACAACACACACATAATGACCTGCACGATCACGGCCGTGCATGCCGGTTGAAAAATAGCACTTCAGTATTACATTTATTATCACGTCTGTTTTGTCTGAGTGTGGAGTACATAATTCTCGGGGTCTAATTGGCAGACAGGGGATGGCTTGGGCAGTCACGGGCAGTGGAGCAGACGTGAGGAGTTTTTCCATGCAGGACTGTCACACAACAGTCTGGGTTGGTCTAGTGTGCTTCCCTTAGCTTCATAGCGACAGATCATCAATTGTGAACTGTTGCTTGTCAACCCCAAAATCGTCATGGTTATGGCAATGATGATAAATGGTAATTGATTCACAAAACTCCATAACACAAATAATCTGAAACAGCCTACTGATAAAAAAAATGTGTAACCTAGAAATTCAAAGTGAAAAATAAAGATCATAAATATTACATGTGTACATGTTCTACTTTCAGATGGCTGAAAAACACTGGAAAAAATGAAGGCACTTATTTTATGCAATACAGAGACTAGCTAACTGCTTTCACTTGTACATTAGAAGGCTTTGGAAGTTATTCTTTTTGGGGAAAGCGTCAGAAGGTTTGGAAAAACTGAAGGAGAACAGTGTAATTATAAACTATATTTAAGACTGGACCACAGGCAAACTCTTTTGATAGAAAGATTTCAGTTAAATTTAAATAGATTTTTATTTTGGGACTGAGTGTTTTCCTGAAAAAATAATTATTACTCAGTTATTGAATCGAAAGAAGTTGCCTCTGAATTTTCTGCAAAGCCTCGATCACCAGATCTGATCTTGGAGAGCTGGTTGGTTATTTGAAGATTAAAAACACCTGCTTATTGGTTGTATCAAAACCAATGGCTTGTTCCTGTGAATTGATGTCATCAGTGTAATTTGTCGATGATTTCACGATTGATTTCTCCTTTCTACTTTGGCAGTTTTCATTTTAGCACTCATATTTGTCCTTAATGCCACCTTCTCTGGGTAGCTGACTTGACAATGATTGCCAGATCCTCCTAGCCTCACAAAGGCAGGATTTGCTGCGTAGGTGTAGAAAACCACCCGGGTGGCGAGCTTCTAAATGCACTTCTAAAACCTCCTAGTGAACTGGTGATAGATGATAGATAGGTGATACATGTTTATGAATTAGGTAGTCTTAGCTTCCATGGATGGTTCTGTTACTAAAAAAGAAGTTTCTAGCCCTTGGTGCTCTTTGTTTGATAAATCTGCACTCAGTTCAATGACATGGGTAGAAGGTTTATGCGAGAGATGAGAGAGATTTTGGTTTGATGCATGGAAAAAAATGAGTCAATAGTAGACTGATTATTTATGTCTAGAATTTTGAGACGTATAGTACATACATGGGTACCTATGTTAATTTGTCATGTTCAATGTGCTTTCCGAAGGATTTTTGAGTAGAGAAGGATTCAGAAGCCCCGGACAACCTCTCTGAACCATGCATAGTATCCACCAATCCCTGGTTCCATAACGAGAGCAGCCTTGAAGGGAAAGCAGACCCGCTGTGTTTCCAAAAGATGAAACGGCTCCCTTTCGTTATGTAACTACAAAGGCCGGCTTATCAGAAACCATGCAAAAGTGGACTGCCCATGGCCTCTGGCTCCTCTCCACACGAGCCACTGCACAAACAGTGCGATACACCCCCACCGAAGGTGATCTCGGCCCAGCTCATCTTTCATCACACTTTCATTAAGATGGTGTTCACACTTGCCAAGCTAATCACAAATGCGTCCATGAGATCTGCTGGGGGAAGCCTTCAATGATCTTGAGGTTCTTGAAAAATTTGTCAAATGGGAATAAGGAGAGTGGGGTGGGGGAAGGGGATTACAGAGATATAATTGTGCTTCTCTCAGCACTGTAATATATCTGGAGTCCACTAGGAAATTTAGCCCCCAAATTCATGAGAAACACAATGCATGGCCATGAGACCCTCTGAAGTCTACTATGAGTGCATGGGTAGAGCTGAATGAGGCCTGGCAGCTCTTAGACACCACTGACCCCCACCTGTGTGTGTGTGTGCTGCCAGTGGTCGCTCATGGGTCATGTGAGCCTCTGCTCCTCGCTGGGGCTGCCTGTGCTCTTCTCCTTTCCAAAAGAGCTGTCACTTGTCACCCGGCGCCGAGCTATCGACACTGGGACAACGCAGCTCTCCAGTCATGTTGGAATGCAATTATATTCCCCTGGTGGCTCTCCTGTGATGGTTTAGTCAGAGATTAATCAAAAACGTGTGAAGGCTCCAAAGCCGCTGCCAACTTCTGAGACGTCTGACAAATGATGCCGGGAGATAGGTCCACTTATCACGGTGACAAATGGGTTTGACACATACTTGGATAAATGCCCCTCCAAGCTGAGAAACCACAGCGGCATTTCCCGGTGGCTACCTGCCCCAGACCGCCAACCCAACATATCGATCTGTCGGCATTGGCTGGGTCCCAGTATTTAAACTCTTAGGATGAATTAATCGTACACTGCTTAGCTCCGCCCATTAGCACACCCACAAGTGCATGAACATGTTTCCTAATTAAGTTACTAACACTTTGTAGCTGAATACATTCTCACTTAGTGAGGATCGTTTTAATGTGTTACTGATATGTTTTTGTTTCGTGAGCACGTATTGAATTTTAGCACGTTAGCACAAGTCAAGAGTAAAAAAAGAAGGCGATAAAATGGTTTCCCCTCAGAACTGTGCTGGGAGTCTTTTGTTTCAGGATGAACGTTTGGCCCTTCAGCACCTGGATCCTCTCGGGACAAGCAGTGGAGGAAAAGTTTATCAGGGCTGCAAGGTGATTTTCCCAACATTTCATCCTGCTCTGTCTGACCCATCTTAACTTGCATGGGCTTCTTTATGCACTTATGGAGAAAACTTTAGACTGATAATCACCGCTGGTGACTTACTTGCTTATAAAGCACTCAGATGGAAGCATTGCGTGATACAGCATGGCATCGGCCATCCTTACATATCAACTTTAATGGCCATTAGTTGTCAGCGCGCATCTTTAAAGCTTATGGTGTGTTTGTATTACGCATCGGATGGTAAACTGTGCCCTAGTGATATACATGATGAGAACCCATGTGCATCCAGAATGGTGTAATGCACCATAAAGGTTCACCCCAGTCATTCTTCAAAATTTCCAAACAGATTCACAAAGCAGTTGCCTATGATTGTTTTAACTGTCCTTGTAGACTGACATCTCCTATGAAATGTCACCAGCTGCACTACAACATCATTCATCCTTCTCCCTATGGAATTGCAGATTCCTAGGAGTGCATCCCATCACACCCCCCCCCCCCAAAACATGCCTAATGCGCACACCTGCAGATGGATTCCCAGAACATTCCTCTCAACATGCAGATGCATTATGCACTGCAGCTGGCTGCATGACTCAAGAAGTAATTCTTATAGCAGGGATTTTCAAAGCCCAGTATAGACCCGATCCATGAATGCTCAATTGGTACAAATCAATACACCCAGTTTTAAGCAGAATTAATCTGGGTGTATTGTATATAATACCTATCTAGCTTAGGAGACAGATGTTGTTTTTGATGTAATTCATAACCTCAAGACCATTGATTGTACTTAGCATTAACCAAAAGATCCACATGATTTAGATAGCATCTTTAAGCTTGTTTTTTAGAGAGAGTTTCAGCATGTGGAGAGTGATTTCCTGTCACGGATTGCACTGCAGAGAATGGAACTCCTCTCCTGAAAGTGGAAGCGAATGGAGGTGGGGGGGGGTTATCTCGCTGTCACTGGTGGTCCCCGTGACGGATGTGACTGAGCCATCCCCGGAGGTGCTTTTTTGTTTGGGGGCACTTTAGCATAAATACCCTATGGGGCCCCATTTGTATTGCACTGTCGAGTGGCCCGGCTGTACATCACGGGACGTGCTCGACGCACTCCATCACCACGCTTGCCCTTGCGCTTGGTACAGTCCTCAATCACTCATGCACACATAGCGGCTTACAGGCAGGTGCACCCGCTTTGTGTATTTACAGATATGTACACATATGTACAGGTGTATCGGTTTATGCTGAATTACAAACACAGTGTTTGTATATCCAATCAGCCCTATATTCCCATAGAATGTACGTATTTTGCAGTGCAGAAGTTCCCTCTCAGATTTCTAGGAGTGCAGCCTTTACTTTCTGACTTTTTTGCCTACCTTCCATTCTGTGTCACTGGGCCTGTGTGTATTGCCAATCTTCATGTCGGAGTATGTTGAATTTCATAGTATATTTCAGATTTTATAAATGTTTGATGGCAGAATGAATTTCTGCATTTTTTTTTTGTTTACACAAAGGCCAGTTTCCACCCAGTTTCAAGGCGATTTGTTTACCCTATTACGTTGTTTCCAAAATCTTCTGTGCACTGTATAAGAAGAGCAGCATGACTCCTCACCTGGTTAGGATTGCATGTCTGTAAAGTGCTACAACAGGTTATATAAATTAAAAATAGAAAACAAAACGTCACATATGTGTCTATATTCATCTAGCCGACCTAATGTTTTTGTACTGGCAGAGCAGGAGATGTTTGAAGGTCTTTTTGAAGGTGACATTGCAGAGGGCATAGCAGGCGGGGTTGATGGTGCTGTTGATGTAGCACAACCAGTAACCGATGGTCCATACTGTGTTGGGTATGCAGCTGGAGCAGAACGTGTTGATGAGCACCATGACGTTGTAGGGTGTCCAGGTGACCACGAAGGCCACTAGGATGGCCATGATGGTCCGTGTGACCTTCTTCTCCCTTGATGGTGCTGTCTTCTTCTTCTTGGGAGGCTGCTTGGTCATCTTCACGATCTTCCGGGCCACCAGGTTCTGCTTCTCCGCCCCGGGGACAATCTCCACAGTGGTGCCAGAAGCAGCATAGCAGTCCCCCTTCGGCGACTTGGTCACGATCTTGATGCAAGTGAGTTTGGAGCCACCAGTCTTGGCCCGTTGGCGGCTGGGTGGCTGACTCGGGCTGGCATGGCAGTTCTTTCGAGGCAGCACCGTCTCATCATCTTTAAGGTTGGTAGCCCCAGCACTGACTGATGAGGATTCGTTGGAGCTCTCTTTCTCTTCGGTGGTCGGTGCGCAGTTGTCTGTTGGGGCGTTGTCCCCCTCTCCCTCCCCATCTCCACCAGACGTGGATTGGGCTTTGCCGTTCTGCAGTTTGTTGTTGAGACGGCCACCTGTGTCGCATGCCTCCTGGTTCTCGTTCCGGCTCGTGTCGTCGGCCGTCACGTTGTTGTTATTGGGCTTACTGGCTTGACTCTGTATCTGGCTGGGGTACTCTTCCTGGTTGGCACTTGCAGGCTTGTGGTTGTCTTTCTTCACGCGACTCTTACTCGCCCTGGATATCTGCCAGTACAGGACTGTCATGGTGATGACCGGCAGGTAGAATGCGGCAATGGCTGTGCCAAAGGTCACGGCAGCATTGGAGAAGAACTGGATGTAGCACTCCCGCTCGGGCACGGTCCGACCGCCAACAATGAACTGCCAGAAAAGAATTGCTGGAGCCCACAGGATGAAGGACAGGACCCAGGCTGCTGCAATCATCATTCCTGCCATTTTGGTGGTTCTTTTCACTGGGTAGCTGAGTGGCTTGGTGACACAGAAGTATCTGTCGAAACTGATAATGAGCAGGTTCATGACTGAGGCGTTGCTTACGACATAGTCCAAAGCTAGCCACAGGTCACAGACTACCGGTCCCAGGGGCCAGTAGCCAATCACAATGTAGACTGTGTACAGATTCATAGAGCATAGCCCGATGATCAGGTCTGCGCAAGCCAGGCTGAAAAGGAAGTAATTGTTGACAGTCTGCAGGCTCCTGTTGACTTTGATGGAGAGCATGACTAATATGTTGCCGATCACGGTGACCAGGCTGAGAGATCCGGCCACCAGGACAATAAATACCACCTCCACCGTCTTATATGGACTCTCTGGTACCAGGGAGTCCGTGGCATTCCCTTCAGAGCCATTGGCGTATGTAGAGTTTTGCATGTTTATTTCATTGGGTCTTCAGTATCTTTCTGCAGATAGCTGGCAACAGGATTCAGAACTATCTACGTCTGAAAAGAAAACAAAAGAATATTCTCGTTAAGTTTTTATGTAATTTGCATGTGCCATAAATATACTGAAATTAACAGTTGAGCATAAAAAGCAATTTTAGAACTGTATACATTTATTTTAGTCGCATACTTATTTTGTGGTCAACCTGAAAAATATGGATGCGCACGGTTATCAAGGTGGTGACAATGATCACTAATCTCAAATGCCTGAACGACTTCTTCAGGTTCAGATTCAACCTCGGCATGGTCGTGAGAGGCATCGCTGTCATTTTTGGGCCACTTCGTAACCCTTTGTAGCTCCGGTGATTGTATGTAATTCAGTTACCGACTGAGGTCGCCCAGACATGGCTGGTAGCACAATATTTCTGTCCCATACTTTGAAATGACCTGGTCACGTGGAGAACATTGGTACCAGACAACATGGACAAAAAAGAGGGCACTCCTGTTTCCATGTCAGCATCTCATCAACCCGGCATGGGACATGCTAATGTCTTTGCACCCCCACGTGTACGTCTGTGCTCACGTGTGTTTCTGTATATGTGGACTAGCGGCAGCATGTGTTTGTTTACACGCCTGTCAATTCCAGGGCTTATGCCAACTCCAACAGTCCACTTTTCTGCAGGAGGATAGAGCCCCTCGGCCCTGATAATCTCCAGGGTAGCTGTGCCCCAGTTTCCATGCGCTTCTGGGCCATGTTTAATAATCCAGATAATATTGATGGACTGTGTTCCATCTTGAGTCCTCCTTCTCAGCCTCTCAGAATCGTAGCTGAGTTTTGCCGGCACCGTTGATTACAGCTCCAGCCTTCCCATCTTGCATTTTGGTGCAGCTCGCTACAGCTAGCTCCTAAGCACTTGACCACTGGCACTGCAGTGCCCAGTAAACTGGCTGATGCATTGCACCCGTACCTGAGCAAGGCCTATTTGGACTTGAGGAGCTGCCTATCTTCCTATCTTAGCCTTATCAATGTTGCCGAACAAATAAAATGGTAAGGAATGTCGCATTTTTTTTCAACGGCGCCACACAGGAGCAGAATTTTCAAATAGGCTGCTTTTTTGATGTTATGACAACCTTCATCTGCAGCTGATGGACCTCCCCCCCTCACCTATACCTAAACACCCCCCTATTGCAAAGCCAGCAGCTGTGCACGTTATATTCACAGACGTACCTTTGTGGCCTTGAAGAGTCCTGTGCTTAACAGGGACTGCTGCATGTAATTTTGTTATTAGGAGAGGGGCAGGCTAATGGGCAGCTAATGAGTGGTAAATTACACAGGGACCCTAGGGGACACATCCGCTCATGCTGGGTCTGCAAGCGGCAGCTAGCGGGCCATACTGAGGACCTCAGCTGATGGCTTGGGCGCCGTTTATGGAAACAGAACTGGCAGACACGTCGCCGGAGGCTATGAGTGTGACCTGCAAAGCAAGCCTTGTCACCATCAAACAGACAGGCAGGCAGAAGGCAGGCAGCGCTTCCCCGAAATGCTAATGTCGCATGGAAAGCGCGAGCCTGCTGCGTGTCCGTGTGTTTGCAAACTGTCTGGTACTCCGGGAGTCCGAAGGGCATCGTATGTAAGCCCAAGGCTCCTCGTCTGACCCAGACTCCACAGGGATTAAAGTTAGTGGCCTCCGTGGTGAAGGGAGTCACATGAGACACGGATTCGTGGTGGGTGGCGGTCGCCCACACTGCGAGGCCCATCACCTCATCAGCTGGACTCCTCTCCTGCACTGCTGTGCAGATCATCATGACTAATAACAAACGGCTGACTGGAATGTCCACCCTCTCTGCCCTTGATACTACTTGGCATATAATGGTCGGGGGGGGATTATAAATGACAAATACATTTACAAATATAAGACAATGCAGACAAGTATCCTGAGACAAATTGCACCAAGAAGAGAATCCCAAATCCTCATTTAAACAGCTAATCTAAAAAGTTCATAATGACACTGCATATGCATTGCAAATGCCATTCTCCCACATTTATGTCTAGACTGAAGATATTTATTTTCATCCTTTCCTAGTTTTGACCTGATATTGGTGAGGACACTGACAGTATTTGGCTGCCAGCTGAAGCAGTGGGATTGTTATGCTATGCTTTGTTGTGCCATACAGATTTTATTCATTTTTACCGAAAAATCTTTTCCCAGCAGAAATTCCTGACCCCAACCCTGATTAATGTGGCGATATTTATAATCTAAAATTGCACAGCTTGAGTTCCACCAGTGGCAATGTAGTCTCTTAACCTGCATTGTACGTTACCAGCTCAGTATTTATCTGCCGTGCTTTGTGATCATTCTGTCAGGCCATTCATTTAACGTAACATACAGGGGCAATTCTAGGATGTTTTAAGATGTGGGGCGTAAAAGGGGCCATAATTCATACAGAGGGGCCATCCTTATCATTAGCCAATGATAGTCACTCAAACAACTCATCTTACTTTGGACACTGGACACTCGGCCCTTCCCCACGTATCAGCCGCTATTATGTTGCTTCTCTTAAAGATGACATTACTTATTTTTTCTATCTTATGCTACTCAGCACTTTTTAAAAAGGGGCATAATGCCCGCATTCGTCCGCATCTGTCCCCAAATGAAAAAACTGCATTTTCTGTTGTCAGGAGAGCTGTAATTGTTAGTGTGGGAATTATGGTCGGGCCACTGAGCAGACATGCTGGACACATGGACTGGAAGACAGAATGGGGAGATGTTATTAGCACCCTTGGGATATATCGGGCAGGCAAACCGAGACACTTACAAAGCACCGCACAGGCTCTTTGGTTTAAATGAGCCAATTCGTGAAGCAACCCCCCCCCCCCACCCACCACAGTGGGTTTCAGCAAGGCATATTTCCATCTGAAAGTGAAAAGTAGATTTCAATATATTTTAACATATTTTAGCCTAATAATTCAGATTTTTTTAGCCAATAACAATCTTTTGTTATTTTTATTGGTAGACGTATTGTAAAAAATACCAAGCATGAATTAACATTGGTTCTTTTTTTTCTTTTGTTATATTTAACATTACATATAGAAATAGATAAGAATAATTAAACCGTTATTTCAGACCTGAAAAATCGATGCCAATTAAAATCTTAAAGTAACCGCAGCGTGATTCTGGAATCTTACACTTTTGCAGAGCTGCGTTCCTGCAGCGGGACCCTGTCTTTAATTAGCACACAGTGTCTCCCACACGCTCTGTCTCTGATCTGCACGCTGTAGCGAAAGAGAACGGAAAGTTGTGAACCTTGGCTGACGAGCACATCGCACTTTCGCCCTCTCCCATTAAAATATGCCATTATCAAGTGAGACGCACATTAGCGGTTACGTCTGGCAGGGGGGCCATGGCCGAGGGTCCTGCAAGATCGCCAGACTTGCATTTGTGATTCTCTGACACTAATGGTGAGATGCAGATAGAGTGGAGTATTGGTAACAAACCCGCCTACCATCTTCTTAAAGTTTTCAATTTGTTCAATTTAAAACTACCAAGCAAAGAGGACTCAGAGAAATCAATTCTGGTCACAATAGCTTTTCTCAGTTATTTTACACAATACAGTGACAAGAACCACCTAGCTCATATGTATCTGTCGTTGGCACTGTAGCTGGACTTCTCACATCTTTGTCTCTTAAAGCCTTAAACAGGTAAGCATTGGCAACAGTGCCAATAGTTTTGCAGAAAAACCAGCACTATTATTGGTAGCTGTTTTATCAACTGTTTTTTTTTTTTATTATTCTTAAAAATCATGATCACAAAGTGAACTGCATGTTACCCTGTGAATTCCCACCTGTGCACGGTATGATTGTTGACGATAATTATTATCGAGATTTTCTCAGCAGTTTTATAACTTTGCTGAGAGTTTGGCCGTTAAAATAGCTAAAAAAAAAAGTCAAGGTTTTTTATATACACAATAAATCAACTGATGAAGCAATGACATGATACAAAAACGATTGCTTTTTCCACAGAAAAGGTCGGTAAACAGAGTAAAACAAACAGCAGCTTTGTTATGGGCAGCGAGGCTACCAGAGAGTGTACGTGCTCTGGATTCCTCTGTGAGTCGGAAATCTACTTTCTCATCTTTCCCACCTATTAAAATTAAAACACAATTGGGACATGGTGACATTTCTCCAAACTTCACCATTTGCTGGATCAGGAACCATAACAGATCCGCCTCCTTGGATGTGAGCACTCGACCTTCGAAACAAGGCTCATCTGTAACTGCAGTACGGTGGTTTCATTGTGTTCACCGTCTGCCTGTCAACATGGCTAAAAATGGAATAGCCACTGATGGCACAATCTAATCATTCTACCCTAAGGACTTGTTAACTTCTTGAAACATACGGCACATAGTCAAACACCTTCAGCTATGGTAAGCGGGTGGTCAGTGGCTAAGCCTCATGATCAGAAGGTCGCTGGTCCGAGCCCCTGCCTTAGCAGAATAGTCACATGTCTGTGGCCCCTTGAGCAAGGCCCTTAACCCTCTGGCTGACCCTTCGCTGTGACCCCCAGACTTGCTCACACTTGCATGTATGTGACATAGAGAACAAGGTGGTACAGGCAATGGAAAGCATTCCAATGGACCTGTACTTGTGCAAATGACAAATAATGATAATTTCATAACCTTACACCCCTCCCCATGTGGAAAACAGCCCTTTGAAGTAAACTTAAGTTAAGAATTTAAGGTAACCTAGATTACTAGGCGGGACTAAGCTAACAGGGTATCGGGGTTGGGGAGGAGTATCATTGCTCCTGTAGTAACACCAAAGCAGCTCTTAAGATTAGAAGTCCGCCTGTGATCTTTCTTACAACCACTTATACAGTACAGGATTACAGAGAGCCTGGTAGCAGAGGACAGGGGACACCCTGAATGGGATGCTGGCTCATCGCAGGGCACAAGTGCACATAGCCTCTCGGGTCCTGACATCAATATAT
Organism: Petrocephalus zakoni; assembly: GCA_026774425.1. NCBI lineage: Eukaryota > Metazoa > Chordata > Actinopteri > Osteoglossiformes > Mormyridae > Petrocephalus > Petrocephalus zakoni. The sequence goes on from JAODKN010000063.1 coordinate 24,497,648, forward strand.
ATAAACGGAGGGTATTAAGCTCTGTTGTGGGAGCCCACCTGTACCAGGTATTCGGCTGGGAGCTGGGAGGGAGCAAAAACGTGGACTGTCCGACGTTCCCCGAGGACTGGGTTGGGAAACACTGCTCTAACAAATGCATGTGCAATTTAGAGACACCAGTTCACCTAAATGCACGTTTTTACGACTTTGGAAGGAAACCACCCGCAACGCAGGGAGAACGTGCAACCTCCAGAAGATCCCAGAAATGAAGGACGAATTTCAAGCAGCCGGCCCCGGACGTGTGAGGTGGCAGTGCTGCCCCGTGTGTCACCTTGGAAGCCTGCCATCATTTATTTAAATGCATGATACTGAAAGGCCACGGTCCCAATGTCGCGCTGCTCTCTGAGTGCTGCACACTTTTCACGCCCTCAGTCTAGACAGGCTCTCCCGTTTAGCTAACTTAGACGTGACCCAGTTCTCTTGTTCGTCTGTTTCACGGCTCCCTTTTATTCAGGCGTTTCGGCGCACGGCACCTCCACGTTCTTCATAAACTTCGGCGACATCGAGTCAACGGGCCGCTTCCCGGACGCCCTTGAACGCTTGACAAAAGAGGCAATTAGCTGCGCCTAGCCCGCCCGAGCGCTGCGGCCCCTCGTCCTGCCAGCCGCTCCCTCCGCGTGGCCGTCCTCCTTCTTTCGCCACGTCCCGAAGCGCGTCTCCTGTGATATATGGCTCACGCGCTGCTTCACGCTCTATTGACGGAATGCTGTGGCGCTCATTAAGATGTAGAAGATAGTGGGAATTGGGGGGGGGGGGGTCAAAGAAGGAGAGTGAGAAGAATCGAGATAAAGTGTGTGCTCCTGGGATTCGTTCTGCTTCATTGTTTCGGCATTTTCAGATATTTGAATCAGCTTTTCTGGCCCCTTTTTCTCACCTTTCTGTTGCAGCCGTCTAAATTGAGTTTAGCCTCAAAGAAAACCCAAGGTGTCCTTGAACAGGCTCTCGTTTTTACTCAGACACATACTGCCTGCTCTTTTTTTTGGTTTTCTCCAGTGCTACGTTTTTCATGGTTTCGGAAAAGCTGCTACGTGGTACGTTGGGTGTCTCCCATTAGTCTGTTCCGCTGTTTGCCAGATACCGGGTCCTGTTACTGCTGAAGGTAACACTTTACCTAAAGCAGTCATTATATTGCTTTACATGTACCTTCATAATGCATTATGGTGCATTATAATGTATTATAAACCTGGCTATAATTATTTATAAAAAGGCATGACACATTATACTCATGTGTATTCATGATTCAGCACAAAGCATCTTTAATTCTTATACTGACCATTATAATGCATTATGAACGTATATGAACGTATAAGTACTACTGATCAGTGTTGGGTAATAACTAGTTACATGTAACAGTATTACATTAATAAAATTTAAAAAAATCAATGTAACTGTAATCCATTACAGCTACTGAGAAAAATGTGTAGTTAAATTATAGTTATTACTCAATATGTTAGTGATTACGTAAGGGCTATATACAGTATTCTTTTTGATAAAAAAAAAAGTGTAGGACATATAATTTATTTTTCTTTGAAAAATGTAATCAAATGTAATAAGTTACAATACTCTGTTGACATGATACAAATACTTGCATTACTTATTATATTTACATAACTTAATTTACATAACATAATTACTCATTTGTAACCTCTTACATTTTGAGAGTAACCTTCACAACATTAGTGCTCAAAAGCAAAACGCACATTAAGGGACCATTTAAGGATGTGATTCTGTTTCCCTGCCACTGGACGGGGCTAGTGGAGGGGCAACTGTGAATTATATTCTTGAATTTAGTGGTGTATAAGAGCAGCTCTGTTGCCCAGTCGTAGACCTTGCAATGTGCCTCTAGGTTAAAGCATTGCATAAACACACTTTCGATAGTCTTGCACGCATTCAGACTGAATGTAATCCTAAAAGATGCAAGCCTTGTGATTCACCCCTTATGAGTGACCCCCCCCCCCCACGAGTGAACCTCCACTTTCGTAAGGCAGTGCTGTTAGAAGCCCTCCATCATGGCATGGCATTGCCCCTTAACTCAGACCCAAATGGGATAGAGTAGCATCACTATAGCAGCAACTTCAACGCCAAACAGCAGCGCGTTGGGTTTCCCATCATTGGTGCTTCAGAGCTCCACAATGTGACGCCGCTGAATGGGGATGGGGCGACGCTTCACAATCATCACTCCAGTGCCGGGCTTCGCTCGGCCTTCGGCTCCCACAACAGAGCTTAATACCCTCCGTTTATATATATTGATGTCAGGACCCGAGAGGCTATGCGGTGGGGGGAGCAAACAGGGTTCTCTGACCGGCCAACTCTACTGTGCGATGGAAATTTGCGCGCATGAATTTCAACTTCACACTTTCCTATTAGCCTAATGTGGCCAGACAGTGTAGTTAAAAGGCTAATCTTACTAACCAATGCACATAGCCTTTTTTGTATCTGAGCCTGGCCATTTATTTTTGAGAAAGAACAAACTAGTCCAATTATCTTCCACTCCCAATTAAAGTGCCTGTGCATGTGTTTCATGAATAAATTATATGTTTCTTGTATTATATGTATTCCTCCTCTACTGCCCTCTATTGCATATATGTGAGAGGCACACCCAGCAGGACATGCTTCCAGAGTAGTACTATCATGACTGACTTTTGTCCTGTAATATGAGGAGCCATTAGGGGAACTACAGCAGGGAAACAATTCTCCTATTGTACCCATTCATAATTCTGCATAGAATCTACAGCATTGGTGCTGCATTGGTATGGTGTAGCCATGTACTTTACACTATAGTGCTTCTCGTCAGGGTACAGCGTGGAGTACGTGGCTATGCGGCTACCAATGGCGTAGATCAGGGGTGTCCAATCTTATCCGCAAAGGGTCGGTGTGTATGCGGGTTTTTGCCGCAAATCCCTAATTAGGTTACTAATTAGAGGACTGATTCGCCGAAGAGTTACACCTGGGTTTGAGCAGCCGATCTAAAGGTTATCCCAAAAACCTGCATACACATGGGCCCTTTGCGAGTAAGATTGGGCACCCCTGGCGTAGATTCTCTACAGAAGTACAGATCAGTCTTTAGGTGGCACCACTGGGCAATGTGAATCTCACTGGACAGCAGATGAGGTCTTTTTGAGCTGCAGTCCCACAGCTTTCAGGTTACATTATAATTACTGCCTGATTTGCACCCGAAACAGCAGGAGAGGTGATTTACTCTGCAAATAATTACACTATTAAAGCAAATAAGGGCTGACTTAGAGGTGCCAGGTTTGTAGCGCTGACCAGCGACCAATTAAAAAAACAACATGATTTGTTGACAGTGCCTTTTATTGTGGCCGGCACAGTTAATAACAGAGGTGTAAGTCAGGACCTGAGTAATGTCTTTTTGTTAATTCGTCATCCAGCTCGAAAAAGCAACACCCCTGCATTTCTGAAAGCCAGTTGTGAAGGCTGTGGTCCAGGTTTTGTTATTGTTCTATTGAAAGTGACACTTTTTGGCAAGATGGGATTGCAACTGTAAATAGTGATGTAAGACCACCTGGAATCTGTGAAATGTTCACATATATGTCTGTATCATTTGTGTGAGAAACCATTGGTTGGCTCTGCTTTGAGACAAACACTTGGCCAAGACCAGGAACCATTTTCAGCCTATCATTGACACGTTAGGACACCCAGGTCATATCACGTTGGACACAACCTCAATCATTTGTGCCCTTTCCCGGCTTTCCTACTCTCTCCATGCTTATTGCTCGCAGACACCCCGAAGGCAGGAGTTCCACTCCAACGTGATCTGCTTTAGTTGCCTCAACATGTAGAAGGGTTGTGCCCCCCAGAGATCCCCCTTCCGAAACGGTAACTCCTCATGGCAGCTGCCGGGGGACTTGCTGTTTTGGTGCACATTCAAGGACGTGTTAGGTGACGTCCTTGTGTGGCCACCATGTGTCCTTGTACGGCTTTGACTCTACAAAGTCGTGGCACATTCTACCATCCCAGTGGGGAATAGTACCTGGTTCTAAACAATTGTTTTTCTCTTTCCTGGTTCAAAACATTTTTTTTCTTCTCTGCGCTTTGATTGGCTGTTGGTGTCTATGCGTTAAGGCTACCGGACCCATAATTATGAAGGCGCAAACCCTGGGAGGGGCGTTGCATCGCTGGGATTGTTTTGTATCCTCACATTCTGCTGCCAAAATGACTCTTTTGTTTGCTGTTTTTTTTTTTTTTTTTAAAAACATCTCATCTCCCACCCACAAAATCTCTATCCCTTCCCACCCACATGTCACGGGGCCGTCTTAGCTATTGCACCTGGAGCAGGTCTTACAGATATACAGCAGCATATGTTGTTCCTGATAATGATAAAAGGTGGCTACCATGCAAACGGATAATGATACAGTGAATATAGCTTTCAAAGGGCTGTGTAGCAAACAGGACAGCTAATGTTGACTCCCTTGGGGATTGTTCTGCTTCAAGGACGCCTTCTGTGAGATGGAGTGGTCGCATCTGCCACTTGCAAGGCTCATCACGACGGCGGACTGGCGCGGCTTTTAAACAGAGGTTTAGATGCAGCCCATGGCGTCAATTGCATTGGCACTGCACGGGGATTTGGAGAAGAGTTTAGTGTAAAATTAACTCTCTTTTCAGGACTAAGGGATTAAAATGGACTAATCGGATTGAGAAAACAACCAAATGCAACTGAAATGCCGAAGAGAGAATCTCAGAGAATTGCAATCCCTTGATGTATAAATCACACATATTTCAAAAGTGGCTCATTAGAGGAGGATACTTTCCTCCATATCTCTTTATTGTAAGATGTCCTAGAGAAGCTGGCCTAGTAAACACACAGATGCAGAGGTTATGCCCAGCAGGAACTCCCATATCTCAAACCGCAGGTGTAATTGGCTTCACTTTGCGTGTGGCACACCGGCGACGTGTGGAGTGCCCGACGAGTCTTCCCTGTGTCGACGGTATTCTGAACAAGGGCATCAGGTGATTGGCTGATTCCACGTCTCTCTCACACCCTAAAAACCCCGTTACCATGGTCATGGAAGCCGTGCCTCTCCAGCTAGCTGAAAATGTGTGGGAGACGGGCGATCAGGATAACAGAACTGACAAGTGCTGGGGGATTTATGGAGTTCGCCTAGTCAAGCAGAGAATCGAAAGGACTCTGACAGCCAAACGAAGGGATTTCAAAAGGGAGAAAAAAAGAGAAGAAACAAGAAGTAGGAAATTCGATAATGGGCTGAACAAGTCTTGGAAAGAAGAGTGAAGTGTGTGATCTAGTTTAACACTAAACAAGCCCCGTATAATAAAATGCGATTGCACTATTGACCTATACATGAGGGAGCATAATTCTTCCACTGCTACTGTGGACAGCATACATCGAAAATTTCTGCTGTTACACTTTTCTAGCTGCACACATTTCCAACAAACATAATTCCGGAATTTACCCTGACGCAACATTTTTCAGCTTATAGCTATTTGTATAGCTGGCCATTCAAGGAAATTTAAATTGCACACTTCTGATAAATGGTACAAGAGCAGAGAACTCAATTGGGATTTTTTTTTTTGTTTACCAATCTGAAATCCTTGGCTTTTACGCTGACGAATTTAAATCTGCTATATCGTTGAGGGCAGTCAAAATGGAACCAGGGAGATACGCTCTTGATGGATTGTGTCACTTTCCTGGTAGTACATCTTTTTGCTGCTCACCCCAAGCGATTGATATCTCAGTTCCATAAAATGTGTGACCGCATGTCCCGTTCTCCTGATAATCCTGCAGAATTTGCAGCTCCTTAACTGCAAAGAAAGCGAATAGCGATGTGGAGACATTTAAAGAATATTCCTGATGGAATCTTGCCTGAGACGTTTGACTGCCTCTTACTTGGTGTGCCTGCTAATTCTGATGTTGGGCTCAAAGCTGTCCACTTTTAAAGGAATACCCAACAATTGGAGTTCAGGTGTATAGCTGCATCAGTGGAGGACAGAAAACCAGAAACAGAATGGATGGCCTCAGAGAGGGTCCAGTCCATACAGAAAGACTGAACGATGTAAACCCTCCTACAATGTATAAATACAGTGCAGTTTCAATTGCATTTACATATAGACAAAAGTAAACAAAAAAGATGGTGATATTTAGGAGTAAAGGCATAGCTAGATCATTATCCTGTTTCTCTAGAGATTATCCTCCTAATTATGAACTGGGTCTGATCCAATCAATGCTACTCAGCACACTGCTAAATGTGAACAGGTTCTCACCTGTAATTATACAGTATTAACTCACCCCTCTCGCTGTATGAAGTGCAATATTCTGTAAGTAAGAGCATGTTGAACTCACATCTGCTAAAAGAGGGGAGAACCAAAGTGGACCATTGAACGTGAGACCGTGTTGTATCTGAGAATTATAGATTTTTTTGTCCCTAATAGATGTCTGTCTGACTGAAAATGAAAAACATTTATCAGACTTCTTGTTTTAGTGCAACAGAACAGGAAATTGTTAGCTGGGTATCAGTGAGGACGACCGTATAACATTGGCTCAGAATGAACGGCAAGTGGACATTATGGGGACGGCGTGAGACTCAGCGGGTTACGATGCTACGCCTGTGATCGGGAGGTCAGTGGTTCAGATCTCAGGGTCGGCAGAGTGAATTCACTGTTGGGCCCTTGAGGAAGACCTTTAAGAATTTGTTGAACTGGAGTTTTTAAAGGTTCCCTGCAGACCATAAATCTTACCCGGAGCTTATGCTGTGAGCTCCCCTTAGTTGCTTTATCTTGTTCAATTATGAAAACAGAAAAAAACTTCAATAATGGTTCTGATTATCCTTACGGGGTATAATGGGCTTTTTCAGCTAATGACAGGCTTCGCGCATAATCAAAAGGTCTCAGACAGATGCATTCTGCCATTGAAAATCCCATCATCAGCAGGCCTGGCAAGGCAGAGTAGGTATGTTTTAAAAGCAGGTGTCTCTGGAAATGAAAAGTATGATTAATCTGAAAGCAAATGAGAAACCTGAAATGAGAGGAGGGATGCCGGTTTCCTGGCTGTGTCTAGCTTTGTGTCGTAGCTCTTTAGTCTGCATGTGATGGATGCTGTACATGACGGAAAATGAAATGTCTCTTTGACTATTGTTGTTATGGTAGTTTCGGGAAACATCAGAACATGCCATTGAAATATACAGTACACAGGCCAATCCCCATTCCTATGGTATTCTTACACCCCTTCCCATGTGGAAGGGGAAACTTTGAAGTGAGCCTACTTTAAAGTTGAAAGTTCTTTAATCTCAGAGACATAATTGGTTTTGGCAAGAGCACGGCGGTCGTTTCATCAGGATGTTGAACCTCAGAGGGCCGTAATGTGCACATGAAAGTTCTGCCTGCCAGGCTTGTCTCCATCTTTTAACAACCCTCAATGGCAGCAGGATCTTTTAAACGTGCCCTTTAATTATTACAGTGAATGGCAACCAAAAAATCAGCAACTATTCGATGATTCCACACGTGATAATATGCATCAGGCTGCCATGAAGCGCTTGCTTAGCTAGCTATGTAGCTTAAGGCCCTCTTTCCTCCATCACATTTTTAATAGGTCTCTCTCTATGCTGCCATGCTACTCCTCAGTTGAATCTGTGCCTTAATCCTGCCCCAGGTACTCGGTGCGCCCCCTGGAGTATGAAGGCTGTCAAGCTCACGGTGTTGCGTTGAAGGCTCCACAGCAGCTGTGGGAATGTCCCGGAGTAGATCCGTCATAGACGAAGACAAGTGATTTATGAAGATAGCGTTTAACTTGTGGAGCGAGCAACAACTGAGGGTGAAAGCTCCCCTGGTCCCTCTGTTGTGTTCCCTACAGCATTTTGATTTGTTTGTTAATTCAGTCGTAACATCCAGGAGATTCCCCCCACCATAGTATCGCGCGGGGCTGTCATGCGAATTTTCATGAGCTAACTCCCCTAGCTGGCAGTAGGCCCCAGCATAGACATTGAGCATGGGCCCATTGATTCGACTCATCCCCCCCAAGCAGAAACGGCGTGTAAAAAGACTCTGCCGGGTCAGCTTTGGGAGGTCAGCCCCTGCCTCTGGTCTCTTGCAAAGCACCTGTAGAATTTGGCGGCAAATCCCTCAGATCCCTCATCCCTTAGGTCCAATAGGATAACAAGATGCTTGAAGTTACAGACTGCAGTGCACATGTGTACAGATGTGCAAAATTCTGAAACTACTTTTTGTGTTTTTTTTTTCAACTTTATTTTAATTCCTTTGTTGACCCAATACAGTTATCTGCATACAGTATTACAGGGAATCCATTTGGCTATTACAGTCAACTTTTTGTTCTAGCTTGGCCTTAATTTTCTGAGTTTGTTTGTCAAAGTTGTCATGATGATCGTTTTTCTGCATAAATCGCGTAATGTACTTTGCCGGCCAATAGTAATAATTCAACATGCTTTAAAGGAGTGCGCTTGTGCATCACGTCTTCTTCATATTCATGTAGGTGGCTTTGAAAAAGGCTCTTTTGTGTCGCAGTATTTGGTGGGCCAGCCTTTGTTCCTGATCACCTGTCCATGTTGAGTAAACAAGTTTGATGAGGTGTATTTTCTTGTGTAATATGGCTTTTTCTTTTGGTTATGTACAGTAGTTATATACAGTCTAAGCTGTGTATATGCTTTTCCGGTTGTGCCCATGTCTTACTGCAGTGATGTATTTCTTTTTTTTTAATATACAGTTTTTTAATTAAGCCCATCTCCCATCCATTGTGGTGTATCAGAACCCCTGCCTTCTGCCCTGTGTTCTCTGGCATGAGCTCCAGGTTTCCCCTGTGACGTTTTACTGAGTGGACAGAACATGGAAGGATATAGTGCAAAACCATAGACTAGGACCCATCTCAGACCTACCAAAAGGTTCTCAGGCTTCTGTTGCTGTCTGTTTTTACAAAGAGTTAAAATCCCATTGCTGCACTAAGCAGCTTGGACAGACTTGTTTAATCTTTCGAGTACAGTCACCACAAATGCCGTCCTAGAGCTGCAAAGCCTCTCTCCTGTTCAGTGGAGTGAAAAGCAGTGTCCGCTGCAGCATCTAAGCGGCCAGCCAGCCC
>JAODKN010000063.1:24532030-24543028 GCA_026774425.1 Petrocephalus zakoni
CCCCCCCCCCCCCCCCCCCCCCCCCCCCCCCCCCCCCCCCCCCCCCCCCCCCCCCCCCCCCCCCCCCCGGAACAGGGGGGCACCAGTGGAGGGTGTCTCACTCTGACAAACATCTCCCGAGCAATTTATGTCATATTGACACACTTTGACACTGGAATGGGCTCCCCCAAACACCCCCCCCATCGCCCCCGCCATCACAGTCAGCTCGAATAGCCCCCTTCGCGGGAAGCTTTCCACGCGGCTTTCGGAAATAATGTTTTGAAAAGTCGAAATGCACGCTAACAAATAAGATGCCTGGAGATTACTTAAATTTCAGGTAAATCTTACATATTCCATAGCCACGAACAAGCAAATAAATGGACTTTCAGAGTGGCATTTGTCGTAAATGTCAAGCCTTTCACCATAAAAAGAACTTGTAGTCAACTGAGTATACAATGGATCCCTCCTGAATGTCAAGAACTGCAACTCAATTTTTGCTTGGCATGTCTTCCGTTGTACTTTCCCTGGGCTGTATTTATCACTTGCCTTCAAGAAGCAAAGGCATCTCGGCATAAACCCCAGGAGTGGGGCAGAGCAAACGAGGAACACGCCAGCTGTTCTCAGGGTCCGTCAGCTAATACTTAGGTTAAAAACATCTTCAAAATTCATTTCGGGAAGACTATTTGGGCTCCATGACTGTTACAAAATATATATTCTCGAAATGAGTGAGCAAAAAAAAAAAAAAAAAAAAAAAATAGCTAGGCAACCGTGAAACAATTTCGCCATGGTGTGCCAGTACGCCCATAACCAACGACACGTCAGTGACACAGCTGCAGAGAGCAGCTCATTGCGCTCCTAGTCGAGAAACGCAGCTTTCTTCCCACAACACTTTACCGCGAGCTACAAGGTGGTGAGCCACTGTTGGCGACAGCCAAATCCATCTCATTCCCTGCGCCAGCACCAAACACAAGTCCATCCCGATGTCCCCAGCATCCGGCAATCCTGCTGCGGTCTTAGCATAAAGTGCATCACCCCCCCTCTGCAGGACTCCTGGTCTCACTTCTTGTGGTCTGTGTTTAACGCCGAGAGACCAGATGCCGTCAACTTCCCCTCAGAACCCAACTCCCGGCTCTCATTTTCTGTCACATTCCTCCTGGGCACAGCCTCTCTGGGCACTACCTGGCCGGGGAGTAAGAGACAGACAATAGGCTGTTAAATCCCTGAATGGGAATAAAATGGCCGCCCTGTGTCGGGGATCAATTTTCCACGCGGGTAGTTTGTCTGCATAAAAGAATTTAAAATACCTGCCTGCGATGTATCATGGCCGCCCTGACAGGAGAGCTTGATAGATCTGTCTCTGTGAGGGAGCGAGAGAGCAGGACTGGGCAGTGGGACAAGACAGGGGTTTGTAAGTGACAGCCACCTGAGAGGCCTATCAAGGTACATCCATGTCTGTCCCCCTAGAGGCTCTTATTAGTGACTGTGATGGAGGTTCCAGGCTTACAGGTCTATCGCAAGATAGTAAGAATCCCCAAGATTGAGTGTTCCTGAAGATGCTTTATTGTCTTAATTATCTTGTGCATCTTCCTGTAGGCCCCCTCGCTCATTACATCTCCAAATAGGGTAACAGTAATAGGCATCAACATCATTATAATTATTATTATTACTACCTAATACTGAGACTACATCTAAGAATAGCAGTTATGCTAATGGGCTTTTTTTTGCTGTCCCCAAAAAGCCTCTCCTACGGTTGATTAATTAACAACCGCCTCCCCATTCCATCCTGGGAGCACCACCATTGCTGTGGAACAAATTGGAGGCAGCATGACCATGGTACAACGTATCCCTCCCGCAGCGGTGGGGGGGCCAGGGCGGGCTTGGGTGTTATGTCTCTCAGTCAGTCTCAGGGGAACCACACTATAGTGGTTCTCCCACAGGGATGGGAAGGGTGCGATCTGTGTTTTGTAGGCCAGCCACGAGGCGGCTATCCCATGTGGGTGTTTACCACGGTAAAGGACAGGCAGACATAGGTGCACCTGGAGCTCTATTAGAACTGGGAAAACAGCCCCGGAAAGAAAGCAGAACATCCAGAGTGACACGATAATGCAACAATAGGTCTTCTTATGATGACACAACTGATTTTTTATCCGCAGCTTTCCGGCTTTACGTCATTCTGGGCTGCGGCCTGCTCCCAGTAACTGACAGGATTAGCCAGCCAAGGTCTAGCCACATGATAAGAGAATCAATCAGGCTAGAGAGCGTGGAGGTGACATTGTCATTACTATATTCTCACATAGGCTCAATTATGCTGCACTGCTGTTGTCACTAATTACAGATTTCACATATGCAATTACTCCATGGCCCGAGGTCTAGCAGCTCACACAAGACCATCCTCGTTAACCGAATATTGAATATTTATTTACGTTTTTGTATACATTAAAGCTTCCTGTGCCTGAGGTTTGTAGAAAAATCCACACTTGAGTCGCTGTACAACGGCAGTTTAATTGAGGATGAAATAATTTCATGAAGTTTTCTTAATTTAAACCATGGTGGTTCAGTGAGGAGCACCATTCCCTTGAAGCACTGCTTCCCACCTCTAGGTCTGTGGCTTCAAACCCCACCTAAGCTCAGTGTGTGCATGGAGTTTGCATGTGTTGTGTAGGCCTCTCTAGATTGCCCATAGCATGTGCCAGTCTCTCTCACTGTACTATATAAGCATTTGGAAGATGGGTTGCCCATTATCGCTATCTGAATACCCTCCCCTTTCTACATATGCTCAAATAACAGCTCAACATGTCATAAAGCATTGCCAAATCCCTCATTTAAAAAATATCTCCTATGTCCCTCGCACATATAGATTTTGGATATTTAGTTTGAACAAAATTAATGTTTTTACTTGAAATTTGGGTTATTTATATAACACATGTGCTACATAAACTGTTGGAAACATGACATAATGGTTAAATGTGAGCCAGGGACATAAATAAGGGAGATTAGACTGCGCCGCAATGTAAACGGAAACGCTGTTATGATGAAGGGCATGGCAATTAGGCCGTTTGAGAGAGGACTGCCAGGTCAGATCTGCAGCACCAGGCTGAGCTGTGGAGCCTGCACCTTGACAGCCGTATAGCTGTCATACCAAGGGGGTGCGCTGGCTAAATTTAACTTAAAGCGCGCCTTCACCTCACTGGAAATGGTAGCACTGGCAGAGCACCTTATGTAAATAAATCTGTGATAAATGCAGGCGTCATGCACAGTCTCTCTAATCCCCATGCTGGTACTTTGCAGCAACAGCTGCTTGCAAAATTGGAACATTTATAAAGATACATTTGGTCTGCTGGTATATTGTATACATAAGAAATATGTATATTTAAAAATATTAATGCCATTGTTCCATTCTGTCAAAATATGGTGTATGTGATACTGGGATTATAATACTCCAGGCATGGTATGTTTATATTGCATTTACAGTCTAATTTGCATATTTTAAGAGATTGGAGATGACGGGAAAGGATGGGTGAGATAGAAATGGCAGAGGTGAATATTTCTGGTCCAGAAAGTAAAAATCCAGGCCAAGATTTTGTTTCGCCCAACCAGCTGAGTGCTCTGTCACCGTGACTCTTCATACTCAACTGGTTGGTTGAAACAAAATCTTGGTCTGGATTTTTAGTTTCTGGACCTGAAATATCCACCTTTGAGTAATGATTGGTGTTCAGTTGTGTTTCTGTTATCTGTGACTGTGAATAACCCTGACTGCTGGGGGGTGGGGGTATGGTGGGTGAGGACACACCCCTACTGTCTTGGCCAGCTTGTTCTCTGACACTGGCTCCTCTTGCCAGCTAACGGACGACAGGACACCATTAGCTCCTGAACCGTACTTACACTGCATCTCACTCACCGCTTCAGATATGTCGGTATCTGAAAAAAAGAGGAGCCTGCATCGACATGTTGGACAGGGGCACAGGAAGGAAAGTTCCAGAACAGATCCAAGGCTGTGCCAGGCACCCGTCCAGGCACTCGGTGACAACCTCGGCCCAGCTAACAGAGTTTGAAGGTCGAAACCCATCTGCTATCGCCACATCAGCTACCAGTGGCTGGCCAACAGAAGAGATACCACCTTGGGTCACACCTGAAGCTTCAATGTCCTCTACACCCCCTACTCCAGCTGTTCATGACAGTTCATGACCACCTCTAGTCAAGATCTAAACTCATTTTAGAGGACAGAAGCAACACAGATCAAGCCGGCTTAGTGGAAACAAACGGACCACATTTCTGACTGATTTAATGCAAGAAAGTAACTCAGAATTTCTATGAGAATGAAGGGAGGAGACAGGTATGAGATCAGTCTAGATCAGGAAGGATACCCCCTACAAGCCTAAATGGGCTTGACTGCTACTCCGGCCACATGGGCCCACTTAGCTTGTATTGAGCGTGTGCAATATAACTCTTTGCTGGATCAATGAAGATGCACACAAGCTCCCTAACTGCGCATAACCTCGAATTCATAAATCTCACTGATTTTCAGACCACTGACTGCTGGAGTACGCAAATGGATCAAAAGACTAAATAAAGCATTCGTTCATCATTTATTATTTAATTAGGTAAGTTAAAGAGGCACGCTGAAAGAATCTCCAGGGCCTTTACCATTTTAAGATGAGACACCATACATATCACGGTTATTTGGATATTGTGGTCTTTAGGGGACAAAAAAATCCAAAACAGAGGCACCTGAAAATGCATTAAGCTTTTACTTTAATACTGCTCTAATATCCCCCGCTTGCCAACATATTTGCTTCGATTACCATCAATTGTACATTAATCTTTTTCATATAGCTCATTCTGGAAATGGTAAATAGAACAGGTATACGTAACAAAAAAAATCCGGCCTCAGATCTATATTCCTTCTCCAAGGTCTGGCACAAACAATGAATGCATTCAATTAAAAAGTATTTACAGCGCCTCTTCAAGAAACCATAGATCAGTCAAGCATGACATTATAAACACCGCAGTCAAGTTATGCAAGTGATTGCACCTGTTTTTCACAATAACAAGAGATAAGGGCAACTGTTTTAAGTTTTGACTTTAATGTCTGCTGTTTACGTCGGCGACAATAAATTAGTAGGTTAAACAAGATCCGTTTCATTTTCATTTAATCTGATTGTTCTCGTCGTACGTCAGAAATAAGGGAAGGTGTGTCGGTGGCTTGCAATTAAAAAGCATTCCCAAGCATAAACGAGCTTGGAACTCTAATTAAACTGCTCAAATGGTTTGTCCAGACAACACGTGAAATTACTGATGCGCTCATTTAAAAAAAAAAAAAAGCTGAATTAAGATACTGAAGCACGGTGGCGGCGAGCTGGCGGTTGCCACGCCACAGTAACGTCCCCTAAGACACATGAAAATGATTTTTACCTTGAGAAGTGTAATAGCTGACTACAAGGCAAGAGGAATTATTTCGGTACTGGCAAACAGGTGGGATCTGGTCCTTCGATATCCTCTTATGACGGTCCGGATGGGAAAGCTGGACTCGAAGGGGTTAATCTGCAAGTAGATCTAATAGTTTTGATAACACCGGGACCGAGGCGTCTGTGTATATCCTTGGCCGCTTCGGTTATCAAATCGCCGCCTCGAGCTCGGAAAGTCAATGAGCACCCCCCCTCCCCCCCAGCAAACACATTTATATACACACACACACCCTTCCCCTGCCTAAAAGAGCGCCGAAAAGCCTATTTGCGCTCAGTACCTGCGAAATGATTTAGAGATGGTCTTTATCTTGCGGTCGGCAGTATACAAAGTTCTCGGGGAAGAAAATGGAATGAGTACTTCTAGATCGCTTGAGAGAACCCGAAATGTACACAAGACTGCACATGCATTTATGCATAAAACATCCTATTACCCTGCTACCCGCCCCAAGCTTCTGCAGTTCCTTTTAATATCCTTAGAGAAATCGGCCAGACTTGCAGAGAAATCTGTCACTCGACTGAATTTATAACTGGTGGCGCTGAGCTGGCTTCTCTATTTTGAGGGCAGTCCCGCGTAACGTAATGGGTTATTTGGGCTACTCAGGTTCTGATCTAAAAGTGCAAGTGAGAACTTGTAACCTAACTTAACAAAACGTTGGGTGTGCAGAGGTGTTTGCTGCGAATTCATGAAATGCGATAGATAATCGGGCGCATGCTTGTGAATTGCACACGCCAGATTTGAGCAATATTGCTTAATGTAATATTATAAATGATATTACCGAACTCACAGATGCCATGCCGTTTGGAACGGGATAGGAGGGATGCGTGTAACTCAGAGCTTAAGCTGAAAACGCCTTGCATGTATCAAACTGCCTAACACGATCACATGGGCGCATGCGCAGGGGATACATTTGTCCGACTAAATTAAGTCTGAGGCGTTTCATCTGTTTTTGATTCGCGTTCACTTTTCATTCCACATGCCTCTTCGGCAAATTTATGCTTTAGGGTGTTTCAAGTAATTAAACTGAGCCGCAATACTTCTGTAGCGTTCCAGCCGTCCTCTGGAGGACCTGATCGTGACCCTTTTCGTTACAACTAAGGCTGACTTACCGTAATCTATCTTCCGCCCCCAAGCCAGTATGCTTATGATATTTCAGCTTTTTAATTTTGTTTTAATGGGAAGGTTGGGTCGGGTTCTGATGCCTATTTTTTTTTCTTATAAACCCACACATCAACAATGCGGGGGATATATACACAACACATTACGTGCTTATGATTTTTATAATGTCACGACTATTAAAACAATATTTAGAACTGATAAACTTCATCCATTCTCGTACAATAAAAAAGCTCACGTTTACAGTTTTAATGTACCAAATATTGTCTGTTCTCCTTGAAATCCTGTTTCTTCACCTATAGGTAAACAAGGGGGAAAAACCTTTTGCGTAGCCCAGGCACAGATTCCAATAATGAACCACTTTCAGAGCTAGAATTATTCCCCACCAGCCACTGGAGGCTTCTCACACTCATATTTGTCACACACAACGCTAGCAAAAAAAAACCCAATGATTTCTTTTCGTCCAAGTGTAATTGAACGTATACCCACTGGCGACGCGCACAGTTCCCTCAGAGAATTATATTTTGTGGTGCAGTTTTGGGGTTGTTATTTTGCGCATGCAATTTCTCTACAAGAACTGCGTCTGCCATACATCGCCCATCCTAGGCAGATTATTCTTCACTGTAAGAAGTGTATTTGGTTCGTTAGATGGAGTCAGGCGCGGTCATGCCCGCGATGTAATTAGATTTCAGATGGAAACGTGAATAGAACATAGTAATACATCGCGCATGTGAAAATGTGACTCGCACTGTGGAAACAGTTTGAATCGAGGTGCTGCATGTATTGTGGTTTTCGCGGTTGGCTTTTAATGGAATCGCAACTCGCCCTCTGCGTGGGTAGTGATATAAGCGACAGATCTGATGTAATGTATTGCACCCGTACACCCTGTGAAAAAATTACATGGCATCTACCGAAACCAGTGATTGATTATTGTCTTCACTGATGTAGGCAAAAACTAAACCGCACCCCAATTTCTGGTCCCGAAAAGGCGCGTGATTGTCCAAAATGAGTATTGCAAGTTCGCGTTGTATCGCATAGCCAGTCATTAATGTTCCTCCACTAAGACCATTCTGTAAGGTCTAACTCGCTGTAACTCCGTAAAATCGTATAGCCTGTCCGTGAAACTCCATTGTTCGTCGCGTTGCTGGAACTTCATGAAATTCATCGCAGTAGATATGCAAACCAATGTATGTACAGTATAAGATAGCACCTGTGGAAGGTGGCGAGCTGTCCTCCTCTGTTTTAAGATTTGCTAAGCTCAAGAGCCAAGGTCCGGTTAAGCTTCGGGCAAAGTGTCGGGAAGGAGAAACCGAAGTGTGTTGGACGGCGAAGGAGCTCTCGCCTGTCCAGCGACGGCTATCCCAAGGGACACCACTATTTTAATAAATGCATGTAATTTAGCTGGATTAATTACCTGTCAATTACCTACAGTACTGTTGCATATTGAATTTAAACGTCAGGGTAATTTGCTAATTAATGATAGCCCTTAGGGTACGTCATTTTGGCACATTACTATAACGGCAATATCTGTAACTACAGCGGAGCGACACACCGGTAATGGTTTTATTGGTGCGTGCACACCGATGCTCCTGTATGTCCATGGGCGCAGAAAATGCGCCATCTAAGGATAACGAGATCGCCAAGCAACCTTTTCACTTCTGGAAGTGTTTGCGTTACAGTGTGCATTTGCAGGGCGGGACTGCCCGTGTCCGAGGCGGCAGCACAATCTCCAAAACGTAGCTCAAACCTGCAACCGAATCTAATGTCTGAAGTAAGGCGAGGCATGGTATAATCCCCAATATAACGCCAATATGTGAGCAATGCACGCCTTGGCGATCTCCACGTAGCAATTATACGTTGTTCTATGATTATGAAGGGTCTGGATGTCTATGCCAATGTGTGCATATGTGACAATACATAAAATCGGATATCCCCGTATTTTAAGCCAAAAGTGCGTGTACTCTTTTGTTGGGGCGCGTTGTCCCGGGGCCAAACACTTCATTGATTAAATGCTTTAATTTTTTTGACTGTTCTAAATAATTCAATGCAACGGAGTTAGATTAATTTGCAGGCTACTTTAATAACCCTGGATATTTCGATTGCTTTTTTTTACCTCATTTCGTTGTCCAAGCAATGGAAATGTAATCAAGTTTAGGCATCAGTGAAATGTCTTGCAAAAAAAACACGAGAACGAGGTTAGGACGCATGAGTTCTCATTCCTTCTTTTTAAGTTTAGGTATAACCAAACGAAACAAAGGGAGAACCGTAACAGGATCATGTAACTGCAGCGGTCACCAATCTTTTCCTTTTTCGGGTCAGTCGCTATTGTTGTAGACTATACGCCAGGGTAACAAAATATATTCGCGTCCTGTCTCCCCTCATACATCAGACAGTGAATCCGCCTTCCGTTCCATTGTTAATTACTTTTATTTCCCAGGGAAAACTCAAAAATAAGCACTAGCACTGTCGTAGTTGATCTGAACAGGAATCCATTTTACTAATTAATTTTTCACGACCGAACCGCTTCAAACACCCGCCACAGAAATCCAGATCAAACGCTTTTCAGATATCTGGTTATGGATACGACTGCGCTCATGCAGGGCTGGCCGGTTCGCGTCTAACTGTAACATTCGATAGTATCCGATCCATCGCGGCGACGCGTAATTTATCCGACGGGAAATGACTTGTCTGTTAGGTTCTCGTTAACATTACTCTCTTTGTCTGTCACGAGGGTTGCCGATAATCTAATTAGTCGCCGCATCCGTCTTCGGCGCATATTGGAAATCCGGAGTTTTTAATCATTTTATTTCGTTCGTGATTTTTGCCTCCAGTCGCCCGAACGCCGGCGAGCACTTTAGCGCAACACAAAGTTCGCGGTGATAAACTTAGGAGGCGCTCCCGGCGCACGACACCGAGCAAACAGAAATCGCGGCAGTGCGCATCGCGGTGCTTTCCCGGTTTAATTACCTTTCTTTTAAACTTCCGTGGTCCAGCCCCTTGCACTTTCTTTCCTCCCGGGGAAGCATGCGGTCTGCTCGTCCGCTTCATCGGGCAGCTGCTCGTCTGAGGACATGTTTATGGAATAAAGGCAGCCGGAGATGGGGACGCCTCTTAGATGGGGAGAGAGAGAGGGGGAGAGACGCACCGACGAGGCACACGGGGGGGAGACCGAACCGCACTCACGCAGAATATGGAAAAGCCTTTTTCTCCCTAATAATGCTCTGCAATATTCTCATGTTATTGTCACAAGTCGGTGACACACTTTTACAATAAAACATTCTGCAAGCGCCTTCTCTGTATCTCCCACCACTGCTGTCGGTTCTTGCGACTTGTAAGCTACGTTTTTGCTTTTTATGTAACGTATGTAAGAGATTAACTCTCTACACGTAGGCCTATGTGTTCTTTTGCTAAAGTTCTATAATAGGCTCTGTTATATTTATGCTATATTATGCCAGAAATAATAATCCGCAGTCTGTACAACCGAAACTGCTAAATGTTCATTCAACAAGACAATTTATATTCATACATGACACCCTAGGTTTCATAAGGTGTGCATTGTTGAGTGTTAATGTAGCTCTTGTAAAGTTATCATGCTTATATGTTTGAATGCCGTATTTAGAGCGCGTTAGAATAGTGTAGTGTTATCTGCCTTTGTTGACTTAAGTCTGTGTAATCTTTTGGGGGCGTCAAATATAGCTTATGAAGGGAATATATTCTTATATATAACGTTTTTTTTACCCTTTCCCCCCAGATCCAATCCAGTGCCAGGGAATGTATGTACCTAAAGTGTGGGTCGTTTTGTTAGATCCCGGCTGCAGCGTTGATTAAAAAGGGATGTTTGATTTCAGCACCATGGAAAGCGCGCGGGCTGCAGCGTCCTTATGCGCGCCTATGGCTGCGCTTTGTAATCCTTTCCGGTTTACCTTAATGATTTTTCCCTAAAAGAGGTTTAGCTCTTCGACTGCATCTGATGCTCTGTTACGGGAATAAACTGTTAATCTGGATAATCACCCAGAGAACAATGTTTCTTAATGTCCATGGCTATCAGCGCTGACTATAAACAGGAAGTTAATTCAGTTCGGAAGAGACAGGTGAATTAGTGATCCCTGGTTTGTAATAATAACTCACTGTAATATATAGCCTATAAGTGGAAAATGTATGGTTTCACTAACGTGATTCTGAGACTGACCTGAGGAGTTACAAAATATAGTAGGATACTGTACTGTCTAGTTAATGCCCTGGTGGGGGAAATGGAACACAATACAGAACTGAAATCTAGAAGTGAGGGCAAATAGATTTACAGTATTGTTCAAAATAATAGCAGTGCAATGTGAATAACCAGAATAATCCAGGTTTTTAGTACATTTTTTATTGCTACATGGCAAACAAGTTACCAGTAGGTGCAGTAGATTCTCAGACAACAAACAAGACCCAGCATTC
>JAODKN010000063.1:24544837-24554873 GCA_026774425.1 Petrocephalus zakoni
CCCCCCGCCCCCCCCCCCCCCCCCCCCCCCCCCCCCCCCCCCCCCCCCCCCCCCCCCCCCCCCGCCCCCCCCCCCCCACGGAGTCAGATTCTGAAGCGATATTGTTTGACTGCCTGTTGCCAATTACAATAAAGGTAGAGTAATAGCTGTAAAAATAGAAGCACTCTTGACTACTGCTGTCAATTAAAATACTGAACTGGTGGACTGTAATGTTACTTTAGTCGTTGATGAAATGCTGGCATACGTTTCTCAGAATACTGCTTCCCTGGGTATCTGCAGAGCAGCTGGTTTCCTGGCTGCTGTATGAAGGGTTTCCTATTTGTGTATAAGTGAAATACCATTTATTGGTATTGGTTATTTTTCTAGATATATAACACAAAAGTGGTTAGGTGATGCTGACTAACAATAATATTGGACAATTTATCTCCATAATGTTTTGAGTCGTTCTCTATTTCATGAAATTTTTGCAGCCTTATCAGAAATTAAGTATATGCAAATGCAGCAATATGTAAATTTAATTTAGTGTGCTCCTTCAGAGATCCATGCTCGTGAAATCAAGGGGGCTTACTGAAATCAGCAAAAGTGTAAAATGCATGAGAGTGAATAAGAATGTGAGTTATTATAAATTGTGATGTCACACTGGATAATATGTCCCTTTTATCACCTGTTCTCTTTTGATTGACTTGTAACTCACTTGTGACATCGTGGAAGCCCAGCACTTATTTCTTCATTACAATGCCACTGTAAATGATCGCTAACACATTGTGACATGAGATGATTTACTTATGGTGACATCACAGCAGATGCTGGGATGCCGCACAGAAGGCAGACAAACTGTATATTCAAATACGGGACTGAAGCCTGCTGGTGTAAAGCCTTTTCATAAGTACTTCTCAGCTGGAGAGTGCAAATAGATTGAAAAAAAAGAGTTCCACGATCAAATATGCAATCATTAATCAAGCATTATCAAGCGTTAGGTTACTCTTGGCAGCTTCTTATGGAGCATACGCTGCACATAACCAGAATGTTAGTGGTTTAGGAATGGTAAGCATTTCCTAAAGATTAGGAATGGTATTTTTGAATAAGATAATTAACCTGACTGGTTCCAAAACAACATTTATGTGTAGAAGTGCATTGCTTTAGGTAAAAAGAAACAAGCGTACTAGATTGTGGCATGTGCGAGGGTTTTAAACATTAGGTTGCCTTATATTTGTTTTCATTGTAGATTTGGGGCTTCTTTGCTCTGTTACTGAGCATCTTAGATCCCCCTCCATGATTTCAGCTTCGTTATGAAACATTGTGTGATTTTTTGTTTTCTGTAAATATCCAGCACGGTGCCTCGGCCTGGCACTTAGCTAAAATGCTGTAAACGCTGTAACGTCGGAGTGTTATTTTGGGTTCCCTGCCATTGCCTGGTGTAGCTGCGGATGATTCCCAGCTCTGTGGTGTAATAATCTGAATAAACAGGTGCTTGCCGGTGCAGGAGCTGCACGCTGATTATTCATGTCATGAGTCAGTGTGCAGAGTTGAGAGAAGCCATCAGTATTGCCCCATGAGGCTGTAGGTAATGCATCAACAGGTGTTAGAAACAAGACGATTTAAGACCAAGTCCATCTGGAGGCCAGTTCATTTGGCCCTGAACAAAGTGACTAGCCTATAATGGTCTATAAGGCCTCTTACTATTATTTTACAGTATGGGCTGTAGACAATGTCAGCAATCAAGGTAACCAGAATTATATGTTGTACGGCAAATTATGTTGCAGAATGCTTGAAGAGGACAGGGGAAAGCACGTAACAATACTCCTGAGGTTGGGCCACAGCGATGTTATCACAACATCTACTTCTGCATAAGATACTTTAAACATATAAAACAAATAATATGAGCTACAAGATTTTTACAGAAGATGCCTCCAACTTTCTACAATTGATTCCAGTTGCCCAGTGTTCCACAAACTATATGGGCGTTCACAGAAAAGACAAGGCCTGAAGTTATGGAAATCTAAGAACTTGGCTTTTACTTTGCTGTTTGACCGCAGCAGATGAATGGGCTGCAGTGGAGCACTATGGTGCTTTTAATGAAATATTAATCTGTGCTCTATCTGGTATCTGAAGTTGGTTGGAAGTTGGTAAGTAAGGCCACCACTAAGCTCGGCCTCTTTGAAATGCCGTTATATCTCCTATATCAGTAGATGGGCCACGCTATTCAATACCTTGCTGTTGACTAAGAAATCAGACAAGTGAATGGCTTCTGCATTCCCCTGGAACAAAATGCTCTGACCTGCAGATGAGGACACCATTTAAGACATACGTCAAGTGTGTCTGAATGTAACTATCTCCCTAGAGCAGATGCAAATTGAGGGACATTTCCATAGCAAGTTTGAGGCATAAATTCCTGTTGGTGCTAGAGGTGAGTTGAAATGGTCTGACATTTCATAATGATGGAATTATACCAGCTGTCCCCAGATTGCTCTTTGACCAGTGTATCTCAATTTTATTTGACCTTACTTTAAGTTACACCCGAGCTGTATGAATTCCAGTTATGCTGCATATTTAAGCACATTTGAACATTTTAGTCAACAGGAAAGTGGAGAGATCTTCCGCTGAATCTGAAGCGTTTAGTCGTAAGAGTACATTTTAAACATTCACTCTGCTGGCTAACAGGAAATAGATCTTCCACTACAGCATCAGGCACCAGTAAAGTAAATGTGAATCTTTTATTAAATTCAGCATATATGTAATAAAACCTGATAAAAAGGGTTCTTACTTGGGGGAAGAATTTTCTACCCTTACTTGTCCTATGTGGGTTGTGGAAATCTGGAGCCTATACATGCTACACTCTTAGAAAAAAGGGTTCTTGGGGGTACTATATAGAACCATAGGGGTTCTAACTCTAGGAAATAGAACCATTCCCTTCAAAAAGGTTCTACTTCATGCACGTGAGGATATATTAAATGGTTCTACATAAACCTTTTGAAGGTGCCATAATGTACCAAGCTATAGAACCCTTAAAGGTTCAATATGAAACTTTTTGTTTTAAGAGTGTAGGCAGGAAATAACCCAGGATGGGGTGCCAACCCATCGCAGGTCACAAATACTATTAACACCTTTGGACAATTTATGCTTTTATTCCATGATTAGTGGAAACTCTGCCTTGTCATGTTTTTGGGCTAGAGAACCTGGCAGAAACCCCACAACAACACAGGGAAAACATGCAAACTCCACATATGTAAAGTCAGGGCAATGACTCGAGCCCAGGTCCCAGGGGTGTGAGGCAGCAGTGCTGATCACCACACCACTGAGGCCCCCACTCCAAACATTTTATCTTATTCTTAACTGCAGCACCATGATGAGGCTCAGCACATTTCATACCCTTGTTCTGTGATAACAGGAAACTCAGACACTCTACTTGCTTCCTTCCCTGAGCTGTGGGATCTTCTACCCTCTAGGCATCCTCAGCAAAAAAGCAAGTGTGGAGATTTAACTGAGCACAGGCATCATGTCGGGAGGTGCACTCCATCATCATGTCTCATGTGCATGTAAGACCCCCCCCCCGAAAGACTTCCTGCCCTGCACCCATGAGGCCGGTAGCAAGTTAAAGGAGCAGCACCGGCAGAGTCAGCCTTAATCAGGGCTGACGGGTAAATGTCATGCTAGGGCTGGCTTCTGGGCCCACGGTCCTCCAGGGAACTTGACTGAGACGGGGAAGCAAGAAGAAAAAGCTCAGTGGCCTCCTGAACGCTACTCAGTGCCTGCAGACTCAAGCGCTTTCTAATTTACACCAGTTATGGTGGGCCTTTGTGTGTGGGTTTACATGGATCACATTTGGAGACCAAAGTGTTCCCAGAGTGCGGGAAACCCTGAAAATTCCTTGCTTTTGGGGATGCATTTTCAGGTCCCCATTTGGATAACCTCAGTTTTATAAAAAAAATCTGTGACTGCAAACAGAAAAGCAAAAATGCCAAAAGTCTTGTAAGGTCAGGGCTGGGTAGGGGTTAAGGGTGTTGTGATTGGGATTAGGATTTTTCCCATAGAAATGAATGGACGGTCCCCATTTAGACAGGTATGCGGGTCTGTGTGTGTGTGTGCGCGCACGAGTGGTCATGTTTATATTATGTTGTGGGGACCCAATGTCCCCACAGTGTGATAAAAACGAGTTATTTTCTGGTCCCCACAAGGATAACCTCAATTTTATAAAAAACTGCCAAAAGTCTCATATTTTGTTTGGTTACTTATGGTTAAGGTTAGGGCTGGGTAGGGGTTAAGGGTGTCCTAGCTGGGATCAAGGTTATGCCCATAGGAATGAATTGTGTCCCCATAAAGATAGGAATACATGGTGTCTGTGTGTGTGTGTGTGTATACAATAAAAATGGTTGTAGACTGGTTGTCTATGGGGTTATAAAGCAGATGTATTCCGTATGTGACAAAATGAAACCGGGGCCTTTGTTTCAATGTTGCTCAAGGGGTGGAATAAATTTACTGATATGTATTGGCCTGTATTTCAGGTGTTTTATTGTTACACTATACATGGTAGGGGGGACATGGATTGCTTCTGTGAGGGAAGACCTCATCCACTTGGCTGATGCCCATTGGTGACTTGGTTGCAGTGGCCTGGAGTGCAGCCAATCCTGTCCCTTCATTACCCAGGCAAGCCAATGAGGACTCAGCTCCTCTGAGGCACGGCCACAAATGGGCCGTTTCCCGCCCTGCACCATACCTTATTTCTTCATGAATAAAGCAGGCATGTCTTGCATCGATCTTTGGAATATGTACTCACTTGTAATGATGCGATGAGAAAGGGCCGCACGTGACGGCGATAATCAGCCACGTCAACACCGAGGTAGTGGGAAGCAATCGACCTTGACTGTCCGTCATCAACAGAATAGAACAATGCGGTGGCAAATGTAATATAATAACATGAGAAGGTAGTTCCTGCAATAATTCATAATGTTTTCATACATGCCTCACTGCCTCTGTTAAACTGTTTTTTTTTTTTTTTGCTTTAGTAATGTTGTGGTAGGATGCTGATACCCACCTCATTCTCAGATATCCCACTGAAGGCTTAAGGAACTACTCCTCTTATCCCCCACATCTTGTGGATATCAGAGCCTCAGGTGTTCATTTGTCTGTCTGGCCACCAAACGCATTGGTGCTTTTATAGACTGTGAGCCTTAAACAGGTCCCATATTTACAAAACCAAGGCTCATTTTTCCCCTCCCTGCTCCCCAGCCTCTTCCATTTCAGCACTATAAGTTACTCGCAGACATGCTGGCGAATTGCTTTTTTGAAAATTCACATTGGCCCGGCCAGTAGAGACATCTAAGCTCTTTCATCAGGGACGGTCCACTTTCTGTCCTTTGTTCCTAGTGGTGTATTATACAACCCCTTATCAAGACACGACGCATATTTTCTTGTTCCCAAACCTGCATCAGTCCTAAATTTCGAAACTAACTACTTCTATTAATTCCCTGGTGAAATTACAAAAGATTCAGAATTTTGATAATTAAATGCCTCACAGGAAGACACACTTTTGTGACCTGCTTGAAAACAATAAGAATGGATATTCAGCCTGCGCATATAAATATATTCATAAAAAAAAATCGACCTTTTTTTGCCTGCTCCTTTTAATTGGCCGCTTTGTTTGCGGCTAAGGGGTCCTGATGCAGGTGGGCACTTACACTCACACTTTCCATTTTAGTTCTTTATGTACCTAAATTGCCTTATTAGCAATTCCTTAGATTAAGTGGCAGTTTATTGCATCTTAATTGAAGCGAATTAATCTAAGTGATTGCACTAGAAGGATGGACAGCGCTGTCCAAGTAACAATGAGCCAAAGCAGAAACCCGTCGCTGATGATAATAGTCGTGGAGGAATAATCAGAATCCATCCATCCATCCATTTCCTGAAACTCCTTGCCCTATACAGGGTCGTGGGGGGGAGGAGGTCTGGAGCCAATAATAATCACTATATTTCTGCATTTTCCCTTGATTGCTTGTGTATTATCTTTACACTTTCCTTACATACTTTGCTGCTGTAAGGTTATTTACTCTGGACCAATACAATCTCTTATTTTATTCCCTCCTTTCTTCATACCTGGAATTTCGTAAAGCCAATTAAGCCCTTTTGGTTACATGGCTACTTACCCAGGTAAGAACATGCTCATTATTGCCATGTAATTGTTTCCAGCGTCTGCCGTTCAGCCTGCTCTCGCATTTACATAATGTACCCTCAATCAGTGCTCATACTGCCACAGACAAACATCTGTCTGCTCTATTCATGCTTGTTGGTGAAACAAACCAACAAAATAGTAACCTCTAACTGTGGCTCGTGACATGACAGGAGATCAAGATCTCTTGCACCATTTTCAGGACCAAAGACCATGGAAACTCTTTTTCTGTCCTTGTTCTGGGCATTAACAGTGTATAGGGGCAGCAGGGAGCGTAGTAACTAAGGTACTAGACTTGGACCAAAACGTTATGAATACCAGCGACTGTAAAGAAACATGGTTAATACCCTCATGCTAAGCTAAATTAATTTGGCAAGTATAAGTGTCTAAGCAAATGTATTAATAAATAAGCAAAAAGGTGTGTATCATGTTCCTTGTTAAACGGACCTGCTTGCCTTCTCCTGCAGTGCCCATGCTCTCGGAAGGCTTGGTTCCTGTTTGAGGAATAAATACATCAGTTCACTGCCCCATCTGTTTCTAACAGGATTATAATTTACCACGTTTGGAAGATTAAGGCAAATCTTCAAATTTTCCTTTAAGGTGATTTTAATTGACTAAAATCTCAAATTTCAAACAATTTACTCAATGAACAGCTCAATAAAGCCCAATGAAAGACTGAGGTAGACCAAAAAACAAGTGTACCTTGTTCCCTAAAGACCAGTGTCAGGAAGCACATCTAGCTAACAAACATGTGTGATAGGTTGAGCGCAATAATATAACTAATTTAAGGTGGTTGGTTCATGGAAAGAGGCTGGCAGTGATCCATCTTGAATTTCACTCAGATGGGTTGGAAGGCAACATTGTTGCTTAATGTTAGGCATCTGTAGACCCATCGACCTAGACATACACTGTCAAATGTACATATTATTCTAGTGTGAATTCATGATAGGCATTAATGCTTTTCACTGCACTTCGGCTGTCTATGTTTTGCAAGATATCTTCTACAACAGACAGCCTTAGCTAGCTGGCCTTATTCACCATTCCCAAGATGTTCTCACGGAGCCCATGTAACGGTGCCTTACCCACAGAACATTCTGTTTAAAACCATGATCCTGAAATTCTCAGAATCTGAAAGGACTAGATCAATTCTTGACATGCAACATAAGCTGGATATCCACACCAGACTGCGGTTTGAGTTTATTTCATTTTTTTCTGGACCCGAAAGTCCACATCAATAATGCCGGTAGTGGTAAACTTCACAGAAAGAAGCTCCGGAGTGCTGGCATGGTTTGCAAAGACACCTGAGCCTTGGCTGAATCTGGGAAGAGGATCCACACTGCTGTTATTCCTCCATTACAGAGGAGCTGAGAAATGCACTCCCATTTTTAACTTTGCATATTTATGCCTATAGAACTGTGGTCTCCAAGCTACAGTTGAGAGAACATGCCGGCAGCCCGAGCAGACAGCTGTCTCGCTTTAGGCTGGACGTTTCTTTGCCGCCCGGCCAATTAAGAGACGGCTGTCACATGAATGCCAAGGTGGCTGCCATGTTGCTTTGTACAGCACTTATTTACTTCCTGTTAGTGCAATGCAGGTGCAATGGATTATTGAGTACTGAGCTCAAATATGTTAATAGATGGATGAATTTTAGATGTCTGGTTGATTATTTAAATTACTCCTAAGTAGGAGCGAAGTGTCGCTTAAAGACACAGTTACGTAGGGAAAGCGATTTCTATATGGTGTGGTCTCTGGGTATGATGGCAGTGGCTTAAAGGGATTTTGAACAAATCATTTTCATTGTTCTTTGCTAATCGAGCTCTAGAGATTCATAATGTGGAGGCTTAATTGATTGACCAACCAATATTCTTTTAGAATGTATATTGCCTTTCCCAGTGTAGCAGAAATTTACCCCAAATATTAACTTGGCCTGTGCTATTTTTATTTGCTTGTAATTTGTTGCAGTTCAACTGACAGTCTTTATGTTTCATAAAACACAATGCTTGCAATGGTGGTCAGTCTTCAATATATTCCAGTATTATCTCCACCCAAAGTTTTACAGCGGCCCTGAACATAAACTAGATTTTACCACCGATGGGCAGGAGAGCAGCCACAATGACACACAATAGAGAAACAAAATAAATTGTCTAAGTTATGAGAGTGTGCCGCGTACAGATGGCAGTACACTGAACTTGCTGCAGCCTGATTTAAAACGCTAGTAAATCATCAATGTAGCTGGACAGAATGGTGGGACACGGAGTCGTTTTCAAAGACGAGTCGTTCCCGTGGCGGTTCAGTGTGAGGTCCAAGCTCTCTGAAGCCCCGGTGAACATTTGGCAGCGCAGCACTTAGCAGGGAATGAACATTGTGCTTTTAATGCATGCCCATAGTCCAGAGTTTCCCAATCCGGTCCTCGGGGACCCACAGCTAGTCCGTGTTTTTGCTCCCTCCCTGCTCCCTACTGAGCAAAGATGTGGAATATCTGCCAGGGACCTCGGAGGGAGCAAAAACATGGACCGACTGTGGGTCCCTCGGCACCGGATTGGAAAACACTGCTGCCGTCTGCTAAACCAAAGCTGGCTCTAATGTCAATCCATTTTCCGTTGACCCTAACCCAGTATAGGATTGACGTGAGCTTGGAGCCTATCCCAGAAAGCTCAGGGAATGAGGCTGGGGGACACCCTGGGCAGGATGCCAGTCTATTCAAATGATTTTTTTCCTTTTTATTATTCATTATCATTATGCATTGTCTTATAAAATGAAATACTATAACACCTGCCCCAGTAGGGAGAAATGAAAACAAAAGCAGTGGCTCCGGGTCGTTTCAGACCCCAATGCATACAACAGCCGTTACGAACGAAAAGGTTATTCCCAAATACTACTGAGCATATAACTTATGCACACTAATGCCCCATGGAACCATCGGCCATTTGTTTTTGAGAAAAAGGATATTTCTGTATTTTTCAAAAGCAAACGGACAAGTGGACGTGACTTGATGCCCCAAGCGGGCCATGTTCCTCCTTTTCACGTTTATTTTCCAACTATTCTGGTTTCGGTTGTGTCAGGCAAACTCCGAGCCGCTCCGTAGCTTGCTGTCGGTTTGGCATTTATTAGCCAGTGATGTGTGGACACACACAGACTTCGCCTCCGAGGGTCCGACGAGGTGGGGCAGTACCTGCCCCATTATTCTGATTCCTATTGGGGAATGCAAAGTATTGCCTCAGTACAGCATGCCTGGAGTCATCGCCAGTGCATTACAATTATACATGATGACATTTTGTTCCCCATGGCTTGTCACATTTTTAAATACCAGTGTAGTATTCTTGTGGATAAACCAAGGCTGAGAGAAAGCAGGTAAAGGCAGATAGCACCTGCAGACCATATGATAAAATCACCTTTAAAGCTCACCCGCAAATACATCGAGTGGCAGATGGAATATTTAAGAATAAAAAAGCAATGATAGCTTTCATCTACCTTGCACTGATAAGTATTAGAGTAGTAATTTTTTTCCTTGACCTCATTGCAAAGTCTGTATGCTCAAATATGTGTTCCTAAGGTATGTGTTTGTCTGTGTGTGTTTAGGGCATCTGTGTGTGTGGTTAAGTATATATTACATTGTGGGGACCAATTTCCCCCCAAAATGCGATGATAATATTCCCTACAAGGACCGAAACCTAAGTTGATAAAATATCTGCTGTGAATACAATAAAAAAATAAGGTTAAGGTTGTCATTAGGTTGGGATTAGGGTATTTCCCATAGAAATGAATATAGAGTCCCCACAGAGATAGGAGTACAAATTGTGTGTGTGTGTGTGTGTGTGTGTGTTTTCTGCCGCTAATAAATTAGTCATGATTGCATTTTCTTTTCGGAAACCC
>JAODKN010000063.1:24557677-24579222 GCA_026774425.1 Petrocephalus zakoni
TCGGCAAATGGAATGTATGACACTGGGTTTTCCTCGGTTTTTTAGCGGATGTGACGTCACTCCGCGCGCCGAGCTCCTATCTTCAAGAGTACAGGAACGCACGATAATTAGGGAGTTACATACACATACACACTGGCCCTTTGCAGATAAGATTCCCCACCCCTGCTCTCGGCCACAGCTACGGATAGCCTACACATTAATCTGCCCCTGAGTGCAGCGTGTGTCTGGGTGTCCCAGCTGTGTAACACTCTCTACGCCTGAGCAGTAGAGCCTTGATGTTTTCACGAGCAGATGACAAGTACAGTGCCTACACTCAAGGAACAATTCTTAGCGGTGCAAAATGACACTCGTCTGTATCTTATACACCAGGGCTTTCCATTGTATCTGGAAGCTTTTACGACAGGAAAGCATAATTCAAAGGTTATTCTCTGTGTGTTTGGATCTTTTTACCAGGGGACTTGCCAAATCCATTATGATTAAAGCAATAATCACCAATTTCATTAAGTAAAACCTTCACGTTCAGCTACATATGTGAGAGTTATCCTTTAGTGGCGATGTTTTATGAGCCATTCGCTGGTGTCCTCCCAGTACAGGGATCACGAGAGAGGAAGGCAGGCCTGGTGCCTTCCCTTGTGACGTTTTGACAGATCCTTAGATTAGTGCCATCGTGTCACAGTGTGCAGCAACACCTTCACACGTGCTGCGTCCCTTTTGCTGACAATGTTTATTGCCCTGTTTGGCATGGCTGCAGGTGTGCGGAAGATAGCCTCCGGATGTGCTGTTGCAATAAAATTAGGCGTGCATCTCCATACCTGTGCTGGTGGGAATCGAAGTGTTGCAGTATTGGAGAGAGAGAGAGAGAGAGGGTGGGAGAGAGAGAGAGAGGGTGCTTCCAGCTGCGTTTTTGTCTAATTTTTCAAGTATCAAGAATCATTCTAGCTGTATGGGTAATTAGATAATTATTACAAAGTTTTTTTATTATTATTATTAAAATGTGTGTGTGGTTGTATGCTCTACCCATTGGTTTCCAAGGACAGGCAGTTTATGCTGACTGCTGTATTTAAGTTTCTTTAAGTGCATGAGCGTACACGTGCTCTGTGATGAACTGACATCTCACCCAGGCATCTCCTGCCTTCTACCTCCAGCGGCATGGTCCCAGCTCCTCACCACCCTCGGCTGGAAGGGATTTGTGGACAATCGAAGACCAGAATGCAGTAGAGAGAAGTAGAGACACACAGAGTAAGAATGTTTTGAAGGACAATCTCCTCAGCTTTGGCAAAATCTTCTTAAAAATCCATATTTTTCTTTGTTTATCTCTTTTATCTCCTTATTCCAGTATTAAAGGTCTGAAAATTATTTATCTTAGAAACAATGTTAGCCGAATGCCTGCTTAGGTGTAATTTATCTTATTCTGTGTCATGAAAAAGATAACGGATGTGTTATACTACCAATTTATGTGGAGAAAAGTTAAGTAGGAGGTAAGGGAGGCATGCTTATATTTAATTGGTCCAAGATGGTTTCACGGGTCCATTCAGAATTCAAAACACCTCCCCTGTCGCTAGGAACGGGAGCCTGGAGTCAGGCTCAGAGGAGTTCCAGTAATTGCCGTGGATTACATGTTGGAGAAGGGCGCACTGCACAGCGGAGAGCTATGGAGTCAGAACAAGTCGGGAAACGCCGGAGCCCATTTTAATAACCCGCTCATCTGGCAATCAGCCTGAGGACGAGACCCGAAGCAGGACTTCCTGCATAAAGTCACACGTCACAGGTGGAAGCCTAAAGGAAGCCAGGTGGAAGCCTGTCTCATCCCTGAGTCAGGCCCTGCCCCCTCTGTGCCAAAATACAGTCAAAAAGGAAAAACAAATAAATGACAGCACTGAAATAGGTATAAAGCTGGGAATAATTCATCAGGCATAATGAAATCTGCAGCAATGTTCTCCGCAGGGCAAAAGAAACACCAAAGGTGGACGTGCTGTTCTTCATCCTCCTTAAATAATGCTGCCTTCTGGAATATTCCGGGGCATTATGCGCATAACAGACACGTCTTTTAATCCTAACCCGGCATAAAATGTTTATTTTCTTATTTCAAACCAAATCTGAAAGAATACCTTAGGTGTTTTCTAAAGTATTCTTTCAGAAGTATGAGCGCAGCCTCTGAGGGGATCTTCCCTGCTGAAGAGTCTCTGACGTGAGGCACACGTTCACTTTTCCAATTCCCCCCCCCTGCCCCGCCCCACCCCCCATCTGCCAGTGCATGTGGTGGGTCGTGTCAGTTCCCAATCAGAGACGCTACCTGGTAAGAGTTTGATCACCCATGCTGGGAGCTACAGATGGGTTTTCAGGCGTAACATTCTGATGTTCCTCTGTGAGGGCATCAGCATGGGGCTGAAGGCCCTACCAGCTTCACTTAGGGAAGAAGCTGACAGACAGCGTAATGGGCCTGGGATGTTAATCACGGGGTTCACCTCTGCTGATGAATGTTTGGCACCCTAATTCCTGCCCTGTGCCACATTAAGAGTCTCCAGGTGGCAGTAAGTAGTGTGAGATGTAGAGGAGGCCCGATTTGCTGTCCTCTCTCTGTAATAATAGTCTGTAACAACCAGATGTTATTTTAAATATGTTAATTCATATGTTTTGAATTATTTGTCCAATTAATGCCTCCTGAAATAAGTTAGGGCTCTCCATAACCCTGTTCTGGGTATGTGGATGGAGGGTGCATAGTAGATGGTGAATTAATGCTGAACTGCATGTCAGCAGCCATTCCGTGTTTCGGATTAAGTCCAACTGAAGCTAAGCAGGTTTGGGCCTGGCCAGTACTTGGATGGGAGACCAGCTGGGTTGCTGCGGGGAGAGGTGTTGGTGTGGTCAACAGGTGAGCTACTCCTCAGTGTGGATCTCAGTGCTGTGACGGGGAGATTGTGCTGTAAAAATCGTGCTGTCCTTTTGATGAGAAATAAAATCAAGGTCCTGACGCTCTGAGATCAGAAAACATCCCTCGGCATCTTTCAAAAGAGTAGGGGTGGTTCCCCCGATGTCCTGGATAAAAGTGCCTACTTTGTCCCTGTCAAAAATCTGGCCTCCTAATCGTCCCCTATTTCTAATTGGTGAATTCTCTCCTGCTACTGTGTGGTAATAACATTCACCATCATCCAGGTGGGTGCTACACAGTGCTGGTGGTTGAAGTGGATCCTCATTGATTCTGCTATGGGCTGATTACAGTATATGTATGTATAGTGTATGTAAGTGTAGCATTCATTTAATTTAGCAGAGAATTAGTTGACTGTGTCATGGAATTTCACCAGAATATCAATGAATTGCATCTCTGCCGATCCTTTGGGATCCATTAGGATCAGCAGATCGGGGAGAGTGCAGCCGGTACAGTTGATTATCCTCCCAATTGAGTCGAGATGCAGGTGTTGGCACAGTGGTATCTTATTTTCGTTAGAGGCAGGTAAACAGCGGAGTAACTGGGGAGCCGTGGTGTTCATCTTCACTGCCTGCTACTACTCTGTATTATCATTAGCACTAACTTCTGAGGAAGACAGCTTCTGAAAAATGGGACCATTAAATATATTATTAGAATAGCTAGTATTAGTAATGCTAGAATCATTGCAGTCATGTGCCACATAACAGCGTATTAGTCAGCGACAAACGACATACATGACGGTGTGCCTTAAAGACTATAATGGAGCTTAAAAATTCCAATTGCCTGGCGATGTTGTGACGTCATGACATTATGCAATACTCACATGTGTGTGGTAATGCTGGCGTAAACAGTTACTGTGCTGGAGGTCATATAAAAGTATAGCACATACAAGTATGTACAGTACATAATGTATGTTCTTAACTGTTACTGGTTTATGTATTAACTATACTGTGCTTTTTATCGTTATTTGGGCTATACAAGATAACCTAGGTGTGGAGTAAGCAACACAATCTAGGTGTGTATCTTCGCTATATGATGTTCACACAACAATGATATCGGCTAACATATTCCTAGGACCATATTCCCAATAAGCAACACTTAATGCATCACTGTATCACAGTTGTTACAATTTAAATCCCTTTGTCACCATGAAGTATCTTGATAACATTGTATGGTCGTAGTTAGTGGTGGCTGTGTGCATCCTGTGTTTAGCTTTCCTGTTAACTGCAGAGGGTCATACCCCTGCATAGTCATGGAGGAGTGCCCCGCCCAGCAGAGGGTCATACCCCTGCACAGTCGTAGAGGAGTGCCCCGTCCGGCAGAGGGTCATACCCCTGCATAGTCATAGAGGAGTGTCCCGCCCGGCAGAGGGTCATACCCCTGCATACTCATAGAGGAGTGCCCCGTCCGGCAGAGGGTCATACCCCTGCACAGTCATGGAGGAGTGCCCCGCCCGGCAGAGGGTCATACCCCTGCATAGTCATGGAGGAGTGCCCCGCCCGGCAGAGGGTCATACCCCTGCACAGTCATAGAGGAGTGCCCCGCCCGGCAGAGGGTCATACCCCTGCATAGTCATGGAGGAGTGCCCCGCCCTGCAGAAGAGTGCCCCGCCCGGCAGAGGGTCATACCCCTGCATAGTCATGGAGGAGTGCCCCGTCCGGCAGAGGGTCATACCCCTGCATAGTCATGGAGGAGTGCCCAGCCCGGCAGAGGGTCATACCCCTGCATAGTCATGGAGGAGTGCCCCGCCCAGCAGAGGATCATACCCCTGCATAGTCGTGGAGGAGTGACCCGCCCGGCTCCAGCTTGTCTCTTTAATCCCCCCCCCCACTACCTCCCCCAGGTCCTTCTAAGCTACTGTTATCAGTGCTCGCACACCTCGCTGGCACGGGGATCAGAGATCGATGTGACAGACAGTAGTGGCAGTGCAGTAACTTGGAGAGAGAAAGATCATAAAATCAGGCGAAGCACACTTGTGTTTTTAAAGCTTTTAAACGGCCTGAGCAAGGTAGATGACAGAAAGTGTGAATCTACTTCATCGTACTGATGCTGTCTTTTCAGACCTCGGATCTTTATATGCCCTGTAAGATTTATGTCATACTATTCTACAGAAAATCTAAGTGTCATTACCAGGAGTCTTCGGTTTCAACACATTGACTTCCACAACAATGCAGAATGAGGCCCATCAAATTGATCGGTCTACCTGTAATGCCAGGCTTCCTACTTTGAGATCACGGGGCAGCAAACTCGGAATCGGGGATTGTCTTTGGAACACGGTGCTGCTGATTGGTTGGGCATTTCCAGGGTGAGGCCTAAGCATTACAGACCGAAGTGCAGGTTACTGGGAAGATGTCAAACGGGAGTCAGAAAGCACTGTGAGATGGAATTACATAAAGGGCCTCAACAAACATGAATGAAGACTGCAAATTCCCACGGGGACAGAGCTCAATGTCCAGGACTAAAGTCTTAGAGTCAGCGACTTCCAGCGCAGAGCAAGGTCGCACAGACTCCGCTCAATTCCACGATCGATACGCCGTGCATGTGTGACAGTGTGAAACCTTTGGGGTGAAAGGCCCGGGCTGAGTGTGCGGACTTAGCATGTTCTCCTATCGTCAGTGTTTCCAGGTGTTCCATTTTCGCCATCGGGGACAAGGTTTCATCTTTGTGAGTCCGTAAAGTCTGTGTGTGTGTGTGGTTCATGTATATATTGCATGGTGGGGACTAAATGTTCCCACAATCTGATAAAACCTGTTATTTTGATGTTGTGTTGACCACCTTTTCAGTCCCCACAATGGGAAGTACAATCTTATAAAAACTGTTGGGATTAGGGTTATACTCATAGAAATGAATGGAGAGACACCACAAAGCTATGAATACAGACGGTTGTGTGTGTGTGTGTGGACATATTTATATTACGTTGGGGGGACTCAATGTCCCCACAGTGTGATAAAAACCAGTTATTTTCTACCCTATGGGGACATTTTTTTGGTCCCCATAACGAGAACCTCAATTTTATAAAAATCTGTGTCTGCAAGTCTCATATTTTGTTTAGTTACTTATGGTTAAGGTTAGGGCTGGGTAGGGGTTAGGAGTGTTAAGAGGATCAAGGTTATGCCCATAAGAATGAATGGAGTGTCCCCATAAAGATAGGAATACATGGTATATGTGTGTGTGTGTGTGTGCGTGTGTGTGTGTGCCCTGTTCTGCTTGGGATAGGCTGCAACCCCCCAGTGTGACCCTGTCCTGGATAAGCGGTCGGATGATGGATGCACTGATGAAATTTGACATCTTGCATCAAAACCGAATTGGGGAAATGAACAATGGGGCCCATATAGTTCATCATGGTTCCTTGGTTCCTGAGTGAGCAGAGTTTGGGTTACGCTGGTCAACAGTGCCAAGCTGGGGGAAGCTTATCTGTTTTAAGCCTGTAATGAATCTCCCTCTGGACTCCACATCCTCCTGGCTGCAAACACTATATCCATCACCCTTCACTCCAGCTTCCATCTCCTAGATTTCATCCATCCATCTTCTACCTGCTCTTGCCCTGCAGGCCCTCTGTCAGCTTATCTTAATAATACCTCTATGGCGCCCATCTTTCTTCCACCGTGATTTAACCCCCCCCCCCCCCCGCACGGATCCACCCCCCTCTATGAAAGCAGATCCTCCGATCTCTATCAGCTGCTCATCTAATGTCCATCAGGCCCTCTTGCCTCAATCAGCTCATCCCCCGCCTCCCTTGAGCTCTCCTTTCTCTTGCTCCTCCATTCCATTCCCACTCATTTCTCAGACAGGCCCACAAATGAGTGAACATCCACAAACGTAGCAACAGGTGCACTGCAGAACTCAGGGCGTATCACTGTGCCCGGCATTACTCAACATGTCTAAATAGAATGGCCTAACAGGACAGGTTGGGCTGCATTATGTTACCAAATTAACAGCGATATTCTACACACCATCACGCAACCCTTTAATTAATGCTATATAGTACTACATGCACACAAACAACTCCAGGTTTTATAACTCTGCAATAAGAACTCCATGGAGTATTAACCACACTATATTGCAGTGAGAAGGCTTCATCAACCTTTTGTACATTAAATCAAAATCTCACAGCGTTCTACACGCACAGGGGAACTGGTTACTAGGACTTTTAAGGACACTTGTTCAAACACAGTGTGAGGCTTAAATAATGTCCACACTCGATTAGACCTTAGTTTTCCCACTTGAGCCCATGGTTACTGTTGTTATTATTTATTTAAAAAGAAAAAAACAGTGCTCTGAAGTCAGCCAACTTGTTGAGGGAAAAGCCTTCTCAATTCGATAAGTAGTACTTCTGTGGATTGCCCTCCATAGCGAGCGCAAGGTGGCGAGCAGCGGTGTGCATAAACCACGCTCTTTTTCCCACCAGCGGCCTCACGTGGTTACCTTCCGATCAATAGCGTACATATATTACATGAATAAATAGAAAAATCCATAATGTTACCAGAACCGCACACAGGGCAGCAGTTTATAGAAAACCTTTTCGGCACTGTTGGGTAGCTTGGGGGTTTCGATCGTTCTGGGCATGTTTAATTCCTTGAACTAGGCTTTGACCTCTGTTGGAAAATCCTCTCTCCCCCATAATTACTGGGTTTATTGACGGTCAGCCCCCTTGGGGGGGCCTGATCAGTCCTACTCTCAAGGGAGGGATGACGTTGACCCCTTCCAGTTAAGGAGGAGGTGTTTCCCTCGTTTCCAGCGACACGACGGCACGTTTGGAGAGCGTTCGGGTCTGCTGGCCTTGATCCGACATAATAAACCGCGTTAGCAAGAGATTGACAAGAATGAACAGCCAAGGTTTCCACCATAATACCTTTTTCCATTTCTCCATCTGTCTCTTTATATATCTCTCCATCTTTCTCTTTATATATCTCCATTACTTTGTCTGTCGGCGCAATCAGACTCGTCTCTCTCCTTATGTTGATGAGTTTTCAGATGCAAATGTCAGACTAAATTGTCCCATTAACATGACAAAAGCCGCCTCTTCCCCACAAGCCTATATTTGGTCCCATTAGGGGACGGTTGACTTTTCCTCTGTTTAGCTTTACCAGGCAGGGAGCAGCTCTGGAGAGTCCCATGCCGCTTTCTTCGGAAACCTGGCAATCTGGTTATGGTAAACGCTGGCCGGGCCCGTTTTCCACGTCGCCCTTCGCCGAGCATATCGCTGCCGAGCTCGACGGTACAGTTTGTAATGCGATTACGGCATCCTCTGCCCCGCATCAATCCCCGCTGATTGACAGCGCAGATGAAAAAAAGAACGACTGAAGATGTTTTTTCCCCCCCTGCTCATTTCCTATGATAAGACAACACGATGTAATTATAGCCCAGAGTTACTGGTTCGACATGAAGAGCTCAGCAGTGTTCCGTAAAAGAAGAATCCGCGTGTTTTCTAGCTGATTAAAATTCCTATTGGGTTTCAGTCTTTCAGGCTCCCAGCTCAGTCCTGCTCATATTTCAACGCGACGGCGTTCAGCACAAGCTCTGCGGCGAATGGGAAGGGAATGCATTTTCCAGAGAGAGATATTATTTCTCAGTGGAGGGAAACCCCACTCCATGTTTAAAACATGTGCCAAAATGCATGTGTTTTATTACACATGCAATTGCTGGTAGCTACTAGTAAATCTAATCCAGGTAGTGGATTACTGAGAGATGATTTCCTAATTTAGGGATCCTCTGAATGTCAGCCACTGATTTAAAACAGGTCTTAATAAAATTAGAAATGCATTGCAATCATAAACTGTATGATCTGTATTATTCTAAACAATTACTGTATGGAAACATATCCTTATGCCTGAAGCCCATAACCAATTAACCTCTTCATGTAACTTAGGTTGTTCGAGAGCTGTGCAAACTGGTAAATCTGTGTCAGTTGGTTCAGATCTATTCTTTAATGAGTTATAGAGTTATGTTCTCCTGCAGCTCATTGTTAAGTGTATCTAGAATGCCACTCGCTGTTTGTGGCACTAGCTGGTAGCTACTTAGACACGTTGATATGACTCTCAAGACGCAACGTAGACTTTACGACAGGAAACTCAAAAAGTGGCCTTTCTGACCCCAAACTGGCTATTCTATAGAAGTTCTGCACTGAAGGTTTCTGTTATAGTAAGCAGCTCTTTGGCGTGTAGTCGGGCAGGGCAGAGAGCGAATTTGGAGGTTCCGCCCACTTTTGGCCCATTCAAGAATGAGAATGCCTCTCCCATTACACACGTTTGTCCCTTCACATATTTCCTCCTATACAGCAACACAGCTGTTGTGACCAATGGCAGCACTGCACCGGCGCCGCCCTCTTGTAGCCTCAACCTATCAGCTCTCTACTTCATACTTTCTCAACCTATCAGATATCTACTTCATACTTTCTCTACCTATCAACTCTCTACTTCATACCTTCATCTTAGAAGCGTCCAGCTCCGGCTGCTCGTTTCATCAAGTGTTTTAATTAGCACCAGTCTGACAGTTGAAATACCGAGTAAGCTGATTCGCCGTCCAATTAGGAGAGCTTTTGGCTGAAGGGGGACATAGAAATGCTTTGCCCCCATGTTGTGTTGACTTACGGTTACCATTAACATGTCATTCAAACTTTGGTGTCACCACCATTCCATGTTGTTACAATGCTCACAGAAAGTCTTAGGGCACTTGCTAAACTCTGTAAAAATATTGTAAATTTATTGGTTTCATAACAAAAATTGTCACTTCATTCAGTTACAAAATATACATAACACATTAGCAACAACCTAAAGTTTAAAAGTAAAACTCATTTCAAGTAGTAATAAATTAAAACCCAAATTATAGTTCTAGAAGAGCTGTTCTCAGTTAAAAAGTTAGTTGACAAGAAGTTTTGCTGGGTGCTTTTTAATTAGTAACACCTTTGCAATAACAAAAAACGTCAAACATTTGTATTTAGTACCCCTGTGGCAGCCAGTGACAGCAAAATGGCAAGAACAGAACTGAATGAGTCAGTCAAAAAATTTATGACACTTAATAAA
This sequence comes from Petrocephalus zakoni, assembly GCA_026774425.1. Lineage (NCBI taxonomy): Eukaryota > Metazoa > Chordata > Actinopteri > Osteoglossiformes > Mormyridae > Petrocephalus > Petrocephalus zakoni. Next base: position 24,567,626 of record JAODKN010000063.1, read on the forward strand.
TAGAAAATGTCTGTGTGGAAGATGTGCGGATACGTTAAACATTGCTTGTCAGTGGGCTTTTGTTATGAAACCAGTATATTTGCAACCTTATTACAGAATGAAGCGGGCATCCCGAGACTTTCTGTGAGCAATGTAACCCTGCTCGCTTACGGACACACACAGACTATCCACTTCCATCAGTGTCTGCCATATGCACGTCCTCCTCGCCGCAAGGCAAAGATGCCTCCTTCCAGTCAGGCCGCACCCTCCTTGTGTCTTAAAATCCGCCGTACATCTTGATCTTCTATATCAGCGGGACCTCGCCCGCTAATGCACAGCCCTGTGTATCATCTCGTCGCCTTAATAAAATCAGAGATGCATCGCAAACATAAGCCAGATCTGTATTATTTTAAACACCAGCTCTCCGTAAATGTACCTTTCCTCTTATAAACATACGAAGGCCCGACACGACGAGCGTGCAGAAATAAATATGTCACAGAGAAAGGATGACCGTCCAGTTTTATGGTCCGTAGTAATCGCAGGAGTGGACTGGAACCCCGAAAGAACTGCATCAGGTGGTATTTCATGCCACATGCTTTTTTTTCCCTTCTTTTCTTTTCCTTTTGCTGGGTTTATGGCCCGGCACATTCCTGCAGTTTGCTCTATCTGATTTTGCCGTGTTACTGCCGTGAAGGGCGTCATGGAACGGTATGCATGCATGCTAATTGGCTGTTGTTAGGATGCCTCAGTGGATTCTGGGAAATTGAATGGATTTGAATGGATGCATGATACCTGCAGGTAAGTGTGGAAGTCTGGTGTGGACACTGAGGTTCCAGGAGCAGAGCCACTCACCTATCCCAACCCTCCCCCCCCACCCCCCGCAGGTGTTCTGTGCAGCCAGTAAATAGGATCGCCTTCCCAGTGGAAGTGGATTACAGCAGCGTGTTGAATTAATGGCCCGTGCCTCCAGAAATAAGATGGGGAATATATGCATGTCTCATTACTGGGGTATAATGAAAACAAAGGGCTGTATGGCGGACGGTAATGTTATCAATCGCACTTGGGAAACGGAATCGCGTCGGCTCACGTCGGGAGGCCTGATTATCTTGCTCCGTAAAGGGCTCCTTATCATATAGGAAGAGGCAGGAAGAGCCTTTTTATATCCGCCCAGAGCTTAACTTTGTTCTGCGTCTGATTGACCTGCTTCATCTGCTGACGCGCGGATACTCCCTGCACGAGTGAGCGGACCGGGGGGGGGCGGCCCGGTGGGAAGGTGAAGGCCTCAGGAGTGGCAGACTTGATTCACGCATGTGCCGTGTGTGAGATCGCAGCGTTCCCAGCGGTCGCTGCAGGCCATGTTTGCATGGAGAAATTCCGCAAGCAAACCAAGCGGGTGGGGGTGTCGGGGTGTCGGCAGAGGCTGGCACTCACATGTGTAGGACACAGGTTTCTGGGAGTTGCCTTCGCATCCGCTGTGCTCATTCCTGCTGCCCGCTGGCTTCGGCGGTGAGGATCGCATGCGGGGTGGAGGCAGGGCAGCCTGATTCGCCAGCAGCGCCCGCCTTTGATAGAAGGGCTCTCCAGCAGGGGCATGGTGAGAAATTGCTATAAACCCCAGGGCTGAGAAGGGGGTGTTTGGGGCAGATTAGTGTTCTGTTCATGGTGAACTGGTGCAGAGAATCTCTCTGCCTGGAAAGAAGGAGACAAACAACTCAAGCTGCTGAGATGAAGAGGCAAATGACAGAGAAGGGTGCAGATGGGGGGCAGGCTTGATAGAAACCAGCCGGCTATGCACCTGCAGATTGACTTTGAGAAACCGCCATGCAGCTCTTACGAATGTTTGTCTCTTTGTCATTCACAGCGCAGGGGGCCTAAAAATGCAGTTTAAAACTGAGGAAATCAGGTGGAGGGTTAATGGCGGGCCTCTCCCATCCTTTAGGGGGCTGTGCATAATCACCAGCCCCATGTCTGCCTCAGATTATCAGGGAGTCAGGAGTCACAGTCATGCTCGGGCTTTCGAACCCAGTCAATACTAATGGCCTGGCTGTCTTACTGCAGCCGCACATCGACAGGCGGCCAAATGCTGTTAAACTTCTCGTTTCCTTGGAAGGATTATGATCAAGTCAGAAAAGGACAATAGAACCCACCAGACGCCGAACTTATCAGACTGCGGCGTCGACATAATTTCATGGGTCATTTTCCTCCCCTTGCTGCAAGTTTTCATTTATTTTGCACCCCCCGCCCCATATCCACACCTAAACGACGTGAACTCTAATAGCACTTTACTGAAAGTGGGAGAAGAGGGCTCGTTAACATAGCTGATCACTGGGACTGAGCATAGCCGCCAAAGGACAAGGCCATCGATCATACAGTTAGCCTCGCTTCTCTTTAATTAAATCTCATGGCATGAGCCCTATCAGCTTATTGGATGAGCTGATGTCATGTGACCCAAAAATCAGCCTCACATCATCCCATGGCTAGTGGTCCAGGCAGCACCTAGAACGCTTCTTCCTGCTGTTTGATCCCTGGCCGGGCTCCTCCAGGGCTGCCCTGTCGTTTCCGACTGCGCCGAACCCAGGTGACATCCGGATGGCGCCATTCCTCCGGGATCGCCCCAGGCATGCACTGTGCGGTTCCCGCGATCGGCGGGATGCTTTCTGATGAAACACGCTGCAAAGGGGACCGCTAAGAAATCCACCAATTAGCATTCAGCGCTCAGACCTATCCGCCTCTACACTCCCTGTTCCTCTGTGTTTTTCCCCTCGTTCTCCCGAGAACCTTCCCGTACTTCTCGTTGTTTTTAATGACCTGTATTAATCGGAAAGCTGCTTTCTGACACACAGACGCGCTTTCATTTTGCACCTTGTAAAATAAATTTTGCAGGGAAATACCATTTTATACCACAAGAAGGATTAGGCACTCTTCATCAGGCCTTTTCGCTTGAGATGGTTGCTTGAACTTTTTCCAAGCTGCCTGGCTGGCAAACTCCATGGCCTGGAGCTATTTCTACATCCCACCATGACAATTTCGTCAAAGCGAGGTCATGAGGTCAATATGAAGGTTCTTTTTTCTTTTCTTGAATAACCTCATCTCACCAGCGTTTATCCTAATTTTGAAGCAATTCCACAGGTGACAGAGCATTTTCCCATGAACAGATTTGCACTGAACATGGCTCCACTTCACGGCTGGAGTGGTCAGGGGCCAGTGGTATATGGGTGCGAGGAGGATGGGCCGCTGTTTGATGGTGAGGCTCGGACACCACCTGAGTTTTTTCGGCAGTAACTCAGTCAGCTTGGGCCGTTTCAAGCTTAAATTCCCCATTACAGACCAGTCAAGCAAACGTGGAACTGGCCTAATATCTGATAGATGTGTAAAGAGGTTTCTCCATGGTTTTTTATTGTAATGTACATTGCTGTTTAAATGCAGCAGCAATTTTTCTTAAATGATGTGATTATTAATTTTGCAGCCTGAGGTGCCATGGAGTATTTTTAATTCAGAGCTACAGGTTTCGATGCATTTGAAATTTACACAATCATTAAAATAGATTTGTGTGTGTATATACACACACAGATCTATACTGTGCATATATATATATATACTTGGTTAAAACAAAATATTGGACAAAATATTATCGAGATTTCTGCTTTCTGGACCTGAAAGTTACAGTTTGTGTGTATATATGTCACGTCCAGCCCACCCTGCATGTCTATTCCCTGTGTTTCCCTCAGGCGTGGCTCTTAATTTTTAATTAGCCACACCTGAGTCTTGTTAGTCTTGCCCACGTGTAATTTACCCCTTGTTAACCAATCACCGTATGCCTAGTGTTTGTTCTTGATTGGCTCCCTATATGAGTTTTTCTCAGTCTTGTGCTCCCTGTCTGGTCATTGTAAATGCTGCCTGTCATGGTCATCCTCGTGGTGTCCCTTATCCAGGCAATAAATGAGGGGTTTTCGCACCGACAGCCTGCATCTTGAGTCGTTCCTCTCCTCACATCGTGACAATATGACAGAGAGAGAGAGATGGTGATAAGCAATTGATGGAAGATGGAATTGTTTGATTAGATACATTATCCTTCTGTAGAAAAGACTAATGGTTCCTGAGGAGGAAGTCGCTGTAAGCATTAAACCAAGAACTTTGAACCAGGGGTCTGCAGAGCCTTTGCAGGAGTTCTGTCGAAGAATTTTCTTAAAACTTGGTAAAGCATGTTCCAGGGGCCAGAGGTTATTTTATTTTATTTTATTTAGCTAGTCCATCCCAGGTTCATTTTTTTTGTGATGGGGGTATTAGGGGGGCCTTTGCACTGGTCCTTTTTGATCTTGTGGTTCTCCTCATTAGACAACTTTAATGGAGCCAATACAGATTATCCAGCTATGGTCAGAATCATTTATCAAGGGGGGAATTTATCAGTCAGTCAGAGAGGCATTCCGGAACTGTTTTCATTATCTAATTTATAGTGTTTTCAAGTGTATATTTTATTTATTTCTTTTATGCTTACCCAGAGCAGTATTTATTGTAAGCCCATGATTTGCTTTCTGCAAGTGTGCATTTATTTTTTTAAAATAGTGTATTTTTGTCTCCGGTCTCAGGATAGTAATCTGGACAGACAGGCTAATACACAACCCTGGGCTCTCTGTATAATCAGTCTCAACCACAAACCCTAAGAACAACAAATCAGTCTGTTTGATGTTCTGCAACCTCTGTGGTCTTTAAAAAAATCACCTGAAACACCACAGGAATACAGTCATTGGGACAGTTATTACAAAGGCATCAGTTAATGATGCTGATTATTTGGATTAAGTGGATCTGAGTGGATTAACAGTATCTGGGAGATGGATCGATGTATCACATGGCCCCAGGCACTGTGTATCTGCAGCAGCCTGCATGCTCCCTCTGTTTGTGAAGGCCTCCTCCTACAGTATATAAACATGCCCTTAGGCGATCTGGCGTCGCTAAATTGCCAATAGCCTGCGTGAGTGTGTGTCCTGCGATAAACTGGAATCTCATCCAGAGTGTCCCCTGCCCTGTGTCCTGTGCTGCCTGGGACAGGCTCCAGGGTCACCATGACCTTGGACAGGCAGCTATGGATGGATCGATGCATATGTAATACTTTTTAAAATCTAGATAGCTGTACACTTGTGTTTGGAGCAGACAGTCCCTCCATTTTGGTTTGTCTATTGTGTTTTTTTTTTATATCACAGTTGATTTGCTGCTGTATTTTAAACATCCATCTGTGCCTTTATACAGTCTATTGCAAATGTAATGAACCATCCACATCTAAACAACCTCCTACAGCAGAGGCTGGGCTTCATCCTTTCAAAGGGTTGGGCACAAACCATGAAGTAAGATATAATTTTCCCCCAAATTAATAAAATCCAAATCAAATATTTCCTGAGGCAGAAAGCAGAAGGAAAATTATTTAGAAACTAAACGTGATGACTTCAAATGTGCTAAATTATAGTACTGTGCCCAGAGTAGCATTAAATGCTACAGCAGCGGGCACCCTGTTGGGTCCAGGGTGACCCGTGGATGTTTGGGCTCAGCTTTAATTTATTTGATAAACAAACGACTTGCGGTACAGCAGTCTTGCGGTACGTCGAGGGCAGGTCAGATGATGTTGGGCAAACAGGTAAACGAGAATGGGTACAAGGCGTCCAGAAATGACCCAATGAGGTGGGGCGTAAGAACAAGACGGCTCCCGTCGATATATGGATCTGTGGGCGCAACGCTGCTCTGAATGCATTATCGTGAACGGAGCGAGGATGTTCCGACAGTGTTATGGCTTGCGGGTTAAAGAATCGGAATTTTACAGGATATGTCCCTCAGGACACATATACAACCATAAACCGCATCGTATATTAAAATACAAGGGCAGATATTTTGAAGTCTTAAAATAAATGCATTTCATCTGATTAGATTTAATCAAAACTAGTTGAACAGTGGCAATTTTCAGGCGATTTAGCACATCGCGAAAGCATTAGTGTTTAATGACCAAGCCAAGCCGGTTTTGCTGACGGATAAATTCTTTTTCACAGTCCAGTTTGCTTCTAGCTGAAGTTTTTAAAAGTAAGTTTATTTCCACTTCTTTTTTGAAAAGTTTCCTAACCCATCAGGTTCTCCGCCTTGCTCTCACTCCCACCTGTGCCTCGCATTGCTGCTGCAGCTGGAAATCGTGTTTTTTTGTGCATGTGTGTGTCCCCCCCCCCACCCACAAAGTGACAGATCCTGGAAGACAGGATGTCATATTTGATTAGAAGACGTAGTGGGGAAATTTTTATTGATTATGGATCATTTTATTTGTTTTGCCTTTAAAATATATGGCCAGCTAATGGCATCTTTCGGGAGCGTGCCGTACGCTCCTGAGGTCAGGCGGGAGGCATGCTGGGAGTGTGCGAGGCTGAATGTTCGGGTTACACAATGGAATATTCTGCGTGCAGTCGCTTCATGATGAGCTCTGGGGGTGTCAGGCACAGCTGGAAATGCCGCGTGACGCGCCGCTTTGCCCGGTCACTGGTGCTGCGCGTGTAGCTGCGCGCGGGATCAGGCCACCTTTAAGGAGACGTTCCCACGGCTGCTACACCTCTAGCAATTATTCCGATTATTCAACAATTTTTTACTTTTTGTATCACAAATAAAAATAGGTTCAAATATCTAAACGGAATTTGCCTACCATGGAAGGATTTTGAGAAGCACACAATTAAACCTATACATTATATATATAGTGTATGTGCCTGTTGGAAGTGGCTCATCTAAAATGAAGAAGTGTATGATTTTCTGCTGTACTTGGCCTCAGGAACACTCCTCTTAAGGGCCCAGCAGAAGTCAGCAAGCAGACTGGGACCCCACTTGTCTTGATTTAATTTTTCCATATCAGAGAGAGAGCAGGACCCTGTCTCAACATGTCCAAACATGTTACTCTGGCAAAACAGACTTAATGTATTTTGCTCCCTTCTTTAAAGTCCTAAAAATGTTCAGAAATAAAATTTAAATAATTTTTTCCTAAATTACTCTGAAATACGCCCATATCATTCTTCTTAAGGAATTATAGACTATCAATATAGCCTAAAAATTATATAACTGAAAAACTATGTGTGAGAGAAAAATTCTGAATAGATTTCTTAAATCAGCATTAAAAGCTACACGAAAGGCACTCCAAAAAGACACTTCTTCTGGCAGACCAAAAAATACAGGAAGCCAAAGCCTTGTAGGCCTGAGTAATCAGTATAACAATCCAGTTTCCCCTAGAAACATCCAGGGAATAGCCAAGGAAGTGTAAAAATAATGTGAGAGAATGTGAGAAAAGGCCCACATCGGTAGCTTTCCTCTCTACTCTCACCAAAGCTACTTTCACCAGCTGTTCTGCTACATGAATGTCAGCCATCGATACCTAGTTTACCATCACCGCTGGCTCCATGCTCCTCTGCTTCTGATGCCGCTTTCACACGGAAGAGAATGACAATGCTATCACTCACTGTCTGTCCTACCTCTTTCTTCCCTCATTGAGGCGGTTGATTCCTTCATCGGCCTGCTGACAAATCCGGACTTTCGGGTTTTTAATATTCCACTTTAGTTCCCCCCTTGCCATGGGTTACCCTGCCAAGGTTGCCTTCATCCTGTGCCGTGGTGATGGGATTTTGATGCCTGAGAAAGGCTGTGATTTGGGGGGTGGCAGGAGTCAGTCGTAAGCACCCCCCCCCCCACCCCCCATCCCAAATATACATTACGTTTTCTTTCTTTCATGGAGTCCTCGGATCCTCCAATTGTACTTCAGTTTTGATTATTACTTTTACCTTTTAATAAACGACACTTACTCACTGCAATATGTCCACAAGTTTTTCACAGTAGTTGCATGATTTTAATGTTTGGCTATATACATTCATTCAAGTAGATGTTTATATTATACCTTAATTATCTCATTATGTATCAGTGCTCTGAGATCACTGATGTAGCAGCTCCTATTCACGCCCCGTTCACACCTGCCACTCACAATCGTCTGCCTGTGCACACCATGGTGGGGAATCGGATTTGTTTGCTGCTCTGAGCCTGGCTCGTGGATGCAATCCATCAGTTTGCTCGAAATGGAAACTCCTGTAATTGATGACCCAGAAATAATTATAAGTTGAAACATGATGTAAGCAACTTTCCAGAACATTGCCCTTAAGGGGAGTTTGATTATACTTAATAAATTATCAATGCTCATTAATGTATTTTGATGTTTTGACCAAACATAAATGATTTAGTCCAGCTGTATGAATAAAGTTCCTTTAGAATGGTGAGTCATACTGCAATGTATTTCATCGCTTGTAATGTGGGATTATAGCTTGTATATTTTCTATAGATACATTGAATAAATAATAAACCATTACCATGGAGCATGTTCCTGGAAAATGTATGCCTAGATTTATTACCAATGCGCTATGTTTATGAGCTGGCTATTTACAAATATGTTTCCTGTTAGTTATAATGTGTTGTAGGTTAAAAATGTGAAGCCAGGCCACTAATTGTGTGAGACTCGCTAATGATGAGCGGACTTGGTGAGATTTACCTGGGTGTCTGGGAGACCTTTTCTGGGGGAAATGGTCCACATCTTCCATTCATGCTCCCTCAGAACAGGCGTGTGATTGTGTTCAGTTCAGTTTAAATGATGCTCCAAAAAAGGGGCAATTAGTCCTGCTGTAGTGCATGGGACTATACGAGTTATAATTACCTGCGTGTGTGTGTCTGTGTGTGTGTGAGTGAGTTATGTATATATTATGTTGTGGGGACCAAATTTTCAAACAATGTGATAAAAACCTGTTATTTTGACGTTGTGGGGACCATTTTTTCATTCCTCACAAGGGGAAAGTCACACCTCTGGGACCCGGGTTCGAGCCTTCGACATACTTATGTGTGTGGATTTTGTTTTCTCCCCAAGTCATTGTGGGGTTTCTTCCTGCAGGTGATGAACATGCCGAGGCTAATTTGAATTACCAGTTGTCTCTAGGTGTGCATGTGTGAGAGACTAGTGTCTGAGTGTGCCCTGTGGTGTCTGAGTGTGCCCTGCGATGGGCTGGAGTCCTGTCCTGGCAGGTTTCCTGCCTTGTGCCCATAGCCTTTGGAATAGACTCTCAACCTCCTGCAACCTTGAACAGGACAAGCACTTTCAGAAAATGGATGGATGGATGGATGGAGAGATGGACGGATGGATGGACTGAGCCAGAATAAGCAACACCCCCAACACTGTATGAAGTGGGTAGTCACCAGGAAGTAATCTGCAGGACTGTCTGAAGGTGGGGGGCTGTTTCATTTCACCTCACCCGCTACCCGTGTCTCACAGCAGGACCCCCCCCTAGCCAGCGGGGTGTCGCTCCGGATCACTGGCTTCAGGAAACCCCTGACTGTGCCTGCATGACCACCAGCATGGGTGTGCAGCCTGCCTGGCCAGATGAGTTACAAGGGACCTCACAGCTGGAAACTTCCTGCTGTCATGCTTCTGTCCACCAAAAATCTACATAATTATTCACATGATTATGTTTGACTATTCATCCCATCATTTTCAATAACTGCGTCTCCAGTACAGGGTCAAGGTGTCAGTTTGGAGCCTATCCCAGAATGCACAGGGCACAGCACAGGGGACACACAATCACACAAAACGAGCAGATTACAGATCCCAGTCCACCTAACTGTCTGATTGCAAGGTCCCTGGAGGAAATCAGAGTCAGGAGAAGGTGCAAACGCCAAACACGGAGGGCCAGGGCAAGACTTAAACCCCTAACCTGTGGTACCCCGTGAACCACCTGAAGTTCCAGTGTATTTATTCTTAATTTGCTAAAATACTGCTTTGTGCAGAAAACTCCTTCATTGACAGAACACCAGAGAGTGAGAGAGGGGACTTCCTCACATTCAGGGAGCAGGAGCACCCTGTAAATTTGTTTAAGCAGTCATCCATGGTGATGAAACATCATCAGGGCTCTGATGGTAATCATGTCCTGGTTTTGGGTGATGTCTGAAAGGCGTGCTCTGAAGAGTAGCGCTCGGGTGAAAACTCGCCTCTAATAATATGCCAAAATAAAAAAACGACTGTCAGCACGAGTGACCAAGAAGACGTCCTGAAATGAACGCTGCCCTGAAGTTCTGCGGGCTTCCGAGAGATCCAGCCTCCCTGCATTTTAGTAGGCTGAAAGGCTTCATCTTTGATAGCACCACTTCACAGGATGAAAATCCAGTCTTACTGCTACTTTTTAAACGTGTGTATGATGAAGCTCCCAGTGTTTACCCCCAGGCAGTCTTCTAAGTATTTAACAAAATCTTTCTTATTGTTTTAATGGATGACACTACATTATTGTGGGGCTATACTTCCTGGCAGGGAAAGTCAGGTAACTGCATTTATCTGAATTGATGTAGATTTGGCCCTCACTCCCTATCTGCATATGAGTTGGTGAGTATTAATGAGTACCAATCAATCTATAACCACCTATAAAGTCTGATTGGCTTGTTCCCACTCCTCCAATCAACAACAATATATTTATGTTAATAGTTGTATCCATCCATCTTTATAATGCTTCTCCACCAAACCTGAGAGATGTTTTGCAACCCTATATCCAAGCTTGGTCCTGGGTGTTTCTGTCTTATGATTGGATATTGTTCATTTAAAATAGCACTCACTGAAAAGCTCATGTAACATGTAACATTTCCTATATTAGATGTATTTCTGATTTTTGGGAGACACCAATCAGGTCTATTTCTCGTCATGTGTGCTGACGCCCAGCCACCTTATAGACTTCCTGCACCGTGAGAAAAGTGAGCTCATGGGAGTCTTACTTACACAAACGAGTGGAACGAAAAATGATTGATTCAGAGAGATCAATCAGATCTTGTCAGATGTCAGACCAATCAGATGTCTTGTGCCCGCCTCCTCAAGTTGCTTGGTACTGCCTTCTCTGGTTTGATTGGTTATCTCTTGGAACCAATCATTATTCATTTTGCCCTCATAACATGAAACTCCCACTTGCAGAAAATGAAGCAGCTACTCGCCTGGTAGAGCTGCTTCAGGAAAGCTTATATCCGTCTTTGTCTGTCTGCGTATCCATCCACAAGATCTGTCTATATCTCTTTCTCTCTCTCTCTGTCTGCTGTCACTTTCAGCCTCAGTCCTTGCCATCTGTGTCCCGCAGGCAGTCTGCGGGCACTGATCTATGGCTATTCTGGTGGTCCGTGACCTCCCCCCTCGCCCCCCCTGGCGCGAGAGTGGCGGAGTGGAGCCGCGAGTCTGCCGCATTAATGGTGCTGGGTGCCCAGCAGCGCTGTGAGACTGGCTGGGGGGGGCACTAGGGGGGCATTGGAGGGGCAGTGGGAGAGGGGGTTAACCACACAAAAAGCCACGTGGAGGGATGCTCCATCACCCCCGTGAGGAAAACCATAGGAAGAACATTGAGTGCTTATTAATTTACAGGCTGCTGATTTGTATCTGATACCTTTTCCCCATGACTGAGGTTCCTGTACTGGAGCTCGCCTCCTGATGTCTGTTGTCCATTGGCGGGGGCGGGGGGCGGGGGTGACTGCCAGGTGACGGCTTGCTTCGAGGGGAATCCCAGCCTATTTTGGGATGGTATGTGGTGTAGATGTTGGCTCTGTAGGGGCTG
>JAODKN010000063.1:24585595-24599792 GCA_026774425.1 Petrocephalus zakoni
ACTCCTGCATCAGACCCTCGCCTCCCTGCCCACTGCTGATATCTACTGGCGTGTCTCTCAGACGATTTGTCTCCCGCTTCCAGCCGCACGACCTTTTTCCCGTGGGCCAGGTGAACAAACAAACATAGATTAGCGTCAACATGCTTGCTATTCGGTGGGCGTGTTAGCATAGCCAGCCACCTGGCCGGCGTGATGCGGGGGGGGGGCTTGTGGGGTGCAAACGCGTACGATTTTCTTACCCAACCCTGCCCGATACAGAAAGCAGGTCCCATGTGACCGTGCGGATTTGGCAGATGGTACTCTGTGTGCCTGCCTCGCTGGTGGCCAGCTCTGGCCAGCTCCGACCCATCTGGGCTGCATGTAGGCAGCAGCGCCTGGGGGGACAATGGAGTGATGGAAAAAAAGTGTCACAGTACTAGTAGCTATAGTACTACTGGTCACAGTCCCCTTCAGGGACAGACGGCACTAATGAGACCCTCTGCAGAGAGATTAATCACCACCCCCCCCCCCCGGATAGTCGTACAGTGGCCAGCGGCTCCCTCGGCAGGCCAGCCGGTCTCGCACTGTTCTGGTCGAGCCTGACCGTCATCCTTTTGATCCGCGGCTCTTTGATGGCTTCCAAGCCGCACCTCGAGCGATAATCGACTCTTATTTTCTCATTAGCGGAAGCTGCAAGTGAAGGGCTGGGGTCCGAATGGAAGCGGGTGGCTCTGATGATCCCCCCACGGGCAGAGTGAGGAGCCACTTGCCTGTGACGTTCATATCATCACGGTGCTACCACGGGTGAGAATGTTGGGGCCGCTCCGCGCCCCAGCGACGCTCCGGTAGATCCTAGGCCGCTCCGCGCCCCAGCTACGATCCTAGGCCGCTCCGCGCCCCAGCGACGCTCTGGTAGATCCTAGGCCGCTTTCATTAACCTACCCTGCGGAGGTTTTTCTTAGTTTGCATAGCAGAAAAGTTCACTGGTTGTATTTGTTCTTTGTGTTGCCCTCACCAGCTTTGTAATGAGCTCCAAGCTTTTCCAAAATTTTTACCATAACTGCTCCTCCATCTGCTGCATCTGCAGAATGTATCCATGCCCCCCTCCCCATCCGCACATTCCCATGGGGTCTTCGTGGGGCGGTTAGTACCTGATAATTCATCCTCCACGGCCTGCGATCAGGAAGCGAGGACGTTCGTATCGCACCCTTTGGCCCAGTCTTTCAAAACACTAGACACCCGCACTATAATGTTAACCAGAATCCCTGTGCACACTGATGTCAGTGCAAAGCATGATGGGATTGATCGGTGCACACACACACACACACACACACACACATCCCCAGCCATGTGCGGCAATGAATTTCTTAGAGTTCCACTGGGAGACAAAATATGCATTGAGATCTTCCATGTGTACTAGAATGCAAGATAATTAACATTAGTTATGTTCATTGTTTGCGAAACCGATTAACAGTTATCTGGCATCTAAATACGTGATCATCACAGTACTTAATGCCCTATTTGTTTCTAATTACTGCATGCCAGCCAGAGATGGGCACAAATGCATCAAAAAGCATTTTCTTACAAATTGCATCAGATTTTTTTTCCATTCACAAAATACTTAAAAGTAATTCAATATGGATTTTAAACACATTCAATTCAAATACTGCCCATCTCTGATGCCAGCCGTTTTAGTTGAACTCCTGTACTGTAGATGACACGATTCACTTCTGTGGGCAGTAATCCCTACCTATGATAATAGGAACCTGAAATATGCATTTCCACCCATTTAACAGGGTCATAGTTACAAGTTGCCCACCTTCTTCAATGGCACGCCAGAACAAATGCCTTCGTAATTTCAAACAAGTCTGCGCATCTAGATTCCATGATTCCCTTTTCATTTTCCCCATTGTTTAAAGAAAGCGGCACTGTTCGGGCAACGTTATATAATTTTGTATCACTCAGAAGCCTGCTGAGATTCAGCGATAAGGCTCTGTCGCTGTGGAATGGATTTGGGAGAGCGTTTGCAGAGGCATACGGGGAGGCGATCGCTCAGCGCCTTTTTTCCTGCGCTATCTTTCGGCAGCGCTGTGAAATTGCTTTAATCTCCCCATCATTTGCTCCAGGTGCACACAGTGTTGCAGAAGGAGAAGCACTGTGAGCACTGTGGCCCTCTGATCCGCACTCAAGGACAGACTTAGCAGGTGACTACAGCCCGGGTGGGGTGTAGCCTTGGGACGCGATAAATGGCCCATGTCACATGAGCCAAGAACAGAGCGGCCCAGTGACAAGGTCAGAGGTGAGGCAGGTGAAGCAGGACGATGGGGCGCGGACTACCTCTCGATGTGCAGTGTCATCAAATGCATCAGTGGCCCTCCACAAACGGATCCGTTACAGAGCCCAGAAGGGGCTGGGACTTTGTCTGCGGGCGCCGAGGGAGCCCGCCACATTGCCGCGAGGGACTCATGCAGAACATCACCGCATCAGGTAAATGCCCCCGAGCTTAACGGCTGAGATGTTTCCCTCACAATACGTCGGTCTCAAAAGCGTCCTTGAGTCGTCCTTTAATCTGCCAGCCCGGGCTGAATATATGTGCTCTTCTGTTTAATGCCGTTTAATGAATTTACTCCCAGGGAATTTATTCCCAGATGAGAGAAAAACAAACAGACATAAGAGCTCATTAAATCCAAGATAAATGGCTTTTAATTCTGGCGAAATAAGTAAAATTAATAGTTGTGGAGGAGGGGAGGGGGGGGGTTGTGGGCTTTTCCAGTGTCTGGCATCCAAACTGGATGGATGGAGAATGAATGGATGGATGGATGGATGGATGGATTTAAAAAACAGAACCAACACACCACATACTGGTGCTTCCAGTTTATAAAACAGAGCTGCACTCTTGCTCCCGGAACCGTCCAGCTCCCTGATTTTTGCACAGTCAGCTAAATGCCTCTCCGTCACTTACATAACTCTCCGGCGGGGCTGACTGATTAGAAGGGTAATCTCTGTTTTCACTCTGGGAAAGAACAGTAAAATTCATAAACCAGCCTTTCTACATTACCACGGGTTTCCCAACACTGATTATCATAAAATGAACAAAGAAGCAGCTCACTCACAAATTACAGACTTAGACTTGCTGCCCAAAACCCACCGTACACATAATTCCCCAACATACGCACTAGGGGTTTTTGACACAGGAGAGGCTAATGGGTTGAAGTTTTGGTTAATGGCTAATGATCTTGCTCACAAAAAACGGTCCAACTTAATGATTCTTACCCTTTCATGCCCTTTTTCAGTTCAGACTATTTCTTTGATGTCTTTGAAAAGCAGACTTTAATGACCAAAGTGATTCAGCTTCACACGTCCATTTATTCTGCAAGAATTTAGAGCAACTCATAATTTTACATGTAAATGCACATGTAGCCAACTGCTCTATCCAAGGACATTTACAGTATTTGGCCATTTATGAATCTGGGTATTTTTTCGCTGGAGCAATTCAGGTTAAGTATCTTGCCCAAGGGTGCTGCTGTTCAAACTGGCGCATTTTCAGCAGTCGTCACGGACGCCGCGGCAGTCTTTCTGCTTGGCTGGATTTGTGCAGTCGCACCGGCGCGCATCCGGCTTATTTCTAAAAACTCCCGTGTCACCTTCCCCGGCTGCTTGTATTATGCTCCGCTCTCCCCCTGGCACACCCCCCTGGAAAACAGTCATGAGGTTCAGGTTCCTAAAAAGCAGACCGCACTTGAAAACTGCCGGCCGGAACTCTGGATGGATCGTCTGTGTTTTTAGCGTCCTTCTTCTCAAGAGCAAAGCTAAGGGTTTAACTCATCTAATCAAACACAGATTGAACTAATTATGTGCTATAATTAAACACTGAGCGCTAATGAATAGTATGCTCATGACTTAATAAAATCCAATGCGTAGATTTATTTCTGCTTCCGAGCTAGCCTTTTTTTTAATCTCAGTTCTGCGGCCTTTGTGGTAGAGGATATGGCTGTGTTTGCAGAATAAAAATGAAGCGGGATGTTTCTGAGCGTCCGTAAACAGTGAGCGGGCCTCCGTGAAGTCGCCTGTTCTGAGCCACGGGAGGCCTCCTGTAGGAGGCATGAAAAGCATTAGCAGTCTGTTACTTTAAAGCAGCTTAACGCCTCAGAAATCAACAGTCACATGCCAGCAAAGACTTCCCTTGGAGTTACCATGTGATCGTTTTAAAACAACAGACAAAACAGAGGGCAGGAGCTCAGCAGTGCCTCGGGCTGTGTGAGCATATGCATTTGTATGTGTACCAGAATCCAGTGAAGTGTGTGCATGTCAGTGTCTGTCTATCTATCTATCTATCTATCTATACCTTATATGCATGGATAATCACTGAGAAAGTGCTGCAATCAAAGTCTTGCATGGGGAAGGAAAAATGTGCAGCAGACATTTCTAAAGTTTAAGAAACATGACTTGGCGTTTTTTGTCACGATCTGGTCTTTCTGGCACTTGCTGCTAGGCAGTTATGCCCATTGGCACGGCTTCGGTTTTCGGTTTCACTCATGAGGTGCTCAGATTGATGACACCCGTGCCCTAGTGATGCTGTATGCTTTCTTCATTCTCCTTCCTTTCCTCTTATCTAGTCTGTCTTCCCCATCAGCCCCCAGCACACGTGGTGCCTCTATCAGCACTTAGTCACCGCCCCGATTACATACAGAACATTCCCCATTTTTAATGGCATAAAATGAGAGTAGTCCAAGGTTTATGGTAAATACTGCATGCAAACAAAGGAGATGTGATGTGCTGTCAAGTGAAAACAAAAATGTAGCTTAATCAGATATTTAATCCATTTAACCATCAATCCATCCATCTTCCAATCGCATGTCCAGTGCACAGTTATGGTTCACACATCTGCCAGGAGTTCTTTATGTAAGCTATACATAGTTTTGCAGCTTTCCTTACTTTGGAAATGCTAATTTTTAGGCATATAATGAGAAATCTCGTCCCATGATACACCTGCATCGATTCAAACCCCTCAGTTTAATAGGCCAATAGTCAAAAACAATAAATCCATCACAAATCAGTCCACCTGTGTCAGTATTACCTCATGTTACTGTGATTCTTTTTTCATGTTAAGTTCTTACAATCAGCATCAGTTACCTATAGTCTCAGACGCTTTTTTTGAAGTGCAAAAATATAAACTGTCTTGTTTTAAAAAAACTTTTTGAATATTTTGGAAGTAGGATGCTTCAAAGTGTGTATTCAACTGATCATAATCATATCCAATCAGAGCAGACTCGAAGCATATCGAATCATTACATGTTTTACCATCCGGTTTGCATCACATCGTAGGCCATATATCTAGATCCGCAACGTGACATATCTAAGATGGAGGGGCACGCTTCTCAATTCATTTCTGCAAAATCTTCTCCATCGCTGTAAATTTGATTGAGCAAGGCTGCAAGTGTCTAAGAAGTTTATCGGTAAAGTTCCAGATGTTGAATGTAAGAGAAATCCTTAAAGTCTAGAAATTGAGTGTTAGATTTTGAGTGGTCTGTCCCTCCCCCTTTACTCCATAAGTCCTGGTATGGTTATTGTGCGATTTTGCACAATAAGAGGCCTGAATATTAAGATTAAGATAAACCTTACTAATCTCAGGGGGTGCGTTATAAATGCTGTGCACAACTGGTGCCTGATATGTGAATTATGCTAAAATGTCTAAAATGATCTTGTAAATGTATTGCAGGTATTATGGAAATGTAATGCCAAGTAACCTATTATTAGGGAGGAAGAGGAGCCAGCTTAGGATCTTTCTTCCTGTGTGACGGACAGCTGGGGCTGCCGTCATGCCTTGGTGAGGCCTTTTGCTTATATATCTGGCTGTGCAGTGACTAATTTAGTATGGGATTCAAATTAAGTCTAATTATATGTGCATAATAACCATGCAAAACAATACTACCTTATCCACGAATAAAAGCATAAGAATATATTCCAATTATTTCTCTTTTTTTTCTATTTTAATTACAATACTAATTCCCCTCCTTGTTTGTCAGGTGTTGTATCAGACACGAAAATGGCTGACGAATGGCTATAGAGTGGAATCACTGTGAAGTTAGGGTCTGCTGAGCCACGAGAGCTCTGCAGAGGCCTCCGCCCTCCGGTGTGAGCAGCCTCCAGCGGGCTGTGATTGCTGTGATGCTCACAGCTAGAGTGAGGTCCTCCTCTGACACGTGGCTCTGCTTCTGCTCCCTCAATCACATCCTCCATCTAGACACATATAATGGGGTGGAGCTACAGGGGCACCGGCCCCAGCTGTAAGCTGATTGGCTCCCTGGAGCACCCTACCCATGTCAGTCATCGATTCAAATATATCATTGACTACTGATAAGGTTGGCCCCTCTGTAGGAATTATGACCATACTTACGCTCCCCACCTTTAAAAAAACCTACAATCAACCCTGCCTCCATCCCCATTGGAGCACTCAAGCTTTGACGTGTGTCTTTTACATCACTCCAGCCTTCTGGGGGGGGGGGGTCACTTCTGACTGAAGGACCTCATATTGGCTTGCTGCCGTGGATTCAGATTGGCTTGCACTCATGGTTCAGTTCACCTACCACGTGCCAAAGTCACGGATCAAATCCCAGCATTCAGTTCAACCACAGAGAATGCAGTTACTCACGCTGAGCTCACTACAGTCCGATTAACTATTAATCTATTACCCATGCCTGCGTGCCTCTGTGTTTGTCAGCACTACATCCGCACTCCATCGTCTCCTGGAGATTTAAAAGCCATTAACGGCTTCTGACATTATGTTACTGCCACACCTGATTTCCCCAGACACCCACACAGCAGTGTCCTGAGCAGCATCCTCCCTGGGAGTCATGTGGTCCTGTGCAGCCTTCACTCCAGTCGCCTTCTTGCTGAAGACTCTCCATATCATCATCTGTTTAGAAGCTTTCTGACAGTGGGGTTCTTCCTGTTTTTGTTCGTCATCTATCGGTTTGAGGCTCTCTTCTGCTCCTAGGTGATGGATCACACTGTGTGCCCCGTATAAATGGCCATTAAGTCAGAGCTACACAATCCCCATCTGTAGAAAACACTGCTTACAGAACACAGTATACAGTATGATTACTGTAGCCATTCATCACAGGCGCTGAGCCGGAAGGATTTCCCTAGAGAGAGATCACACATTGATTGTGATTCCCCTACACCCCATCTCTGAACCCTACTGGCAGAGCTGCATGGGTGTGTTTGCACCCTTAAATAGCATCGGCGTCCGTTTTATCTTTGTTTACCTCACCCTCAAATCATTCACGGGAGGAAAAAGTGCTATGAATTTTTCTCAAAGCTGTGCAGAAGTGAGAGTAACATTTTACAGTACCTCACTGCAGAGCCTGTATGGAACAAATGCTGGAAATAAGTATATTACATCAAATTGGGATATAATCATAATTCAGTTCACTTGTGTAAAATGTCTTTTACATCTGCATTAAGGGATTTTTATTGTTTGTAGATGAAAGTCCTCTTCGATGTTTGTAAAAAAATTTGGTTTATAAGCAAAAGTTTATTATGAATATATACATATCCAAAAGCACTTTCAAAGATAAATTTAATGATCAGAAGACTATTATTTGTACAGAAGTAATAATATATTTTTTTCATGATAGTGGAAATCTTTAGTGCTGGTGTTTTCCATCTTGCTGTATAGGTGAGAGACAGGGATGCTATCCAGTGACCTGAGATTGGACTCCTTTGGTACTGGGTCTCTTTGGAGAATCCTTGCTGGTTTGACTTTGTGTCGAACGAGCGGTTCCTCAGGGAGTCCCGAATGAGACACATTACCTGCACTGTGAGGGAGCGTCAGTTATGGCACTATGACCATGTGGCGCAATTCCCTGAGGGTGATCCGGCTCACAGGATACTCATTGCTGAGGACCCGAGCGACCAGACCAGGCCAAGGGGACGCCCATGTAACACCTGGCTGTGGCAGATAGACGGCCATTTCCAGACGGTGGGACTGGATCACGTGTCAGCCTGGCTGCAGCAGATAGACGGCCATTTCCAGACGGTGGGACTGGATCACGTGTCAGCCTGGCTGCAGCAGATACACGGCCATTTCCAGACAGTGGGACTGGATCACGTGTCAGCGTGGCTGCGACAGATAGACGGCCATTTCCGGACGGTGGGACTGGATCACGTGTCAGCCTGGCTGCGACAGATAGACGGCCATTTCCAGAAGGTGGGACTGGATCACGTGTCAGCCTGAGGGGTTGTTGACTGGGACCCGAGGTATTTTGTCATGTGGTGGGTGCAGCGACGTGCTGTACCAGTGCCTGCTCCCCAACCAGATAAGATTGGCCAAGAAATACACAAGCACACAAACCAGCAGAGACAATACCGCATTAACATTATGGCAGAACAGGCAATTTGCTCTTAATGGTTGCTAATGATAGATCGCAAATGCTTCGGGTCGTGACTGCATTCTGTACTGAAATCTTGGCTACTCAATCCGATCGCAGTAGGACACGTAAGATCTGGGTCCCGAGGGAGGACCGCCAGTCATTCTCCGCACCATTGAAAGGCTCCGCCAATATCATTTCCAGCGCCACCTGGCCTGGATGAGCTCGGCGTAACCGGAAAACTATCCACCGCTTCAGTGATGGTGGATAGATCCATCCGGCCATCGCTGACGTCACAGCAGTTGGCAGACGAGACTGTTTGTATTCAGGCTTCAGAGAAAGTGGCGTAAACAGACCTGGCGCTGAACGAACAGGTCCAAACTGGAGACTGCCACGTGCCTGGCAGCGGTGACGGCAGCTGGTCTTCTCGAAGATGCCGGCCCGTCCAGAAGGCCACGCGACCAGCGTCCTGGTGGACATGATTCTGAGAGCCACATGCATGTGCCAGCCCAGACCCATCCAGATGAGAGCACTACCTGGCACTAGACACAGGCCTCGTGCCCATCATACTCCACACCTGGCCGTGGGCGGGAACTGCAGCCAGCCAATCGTAGGCATGTATGTCAGATGTGATGCATACACGGCGGTCAGATGGGAATGTCCCGGCTGATGGAGTTTCACTGTGTAATCGGCTACCAATTCATCATTTGTGTCCGAAGTAATTGCACTATTTGTTTGTGCCAAATAGCCCCCTTTTTTCACTTGTGGCTAATGGATTAGTGCCGGTGACCTTATTCCACATACGATGTTGTGTTTTCAAAGAATTTTTACCAATTAGGTGCTGGAACAATGTTTGTAGTTCCAGATACCTTTTTTTAAATAGACAGTGCATACATATAGTGCATGTATGTGTGCTGTATTGTATTATCTAGTCACCAAATTATCTATTATGAGTTAACCCCCCTCCGCCGAAGCCTTAGCTCCCTCCCTGTACCACCCCCATGCCCCAGCATCTGTGTATCATGCTTCCTGGCTTGGAGTGTTTGCGCTAAAGGCCTTTATCCTGTGCTTAAAAAAGGGGCCCTCAAGACTCAGCGAAGGGGGGCAGGCACATGCCCCTCCATATGGGCGCCTAGCGCCGTCCTCGGTGCCGCTAAGCTTTAGCTTCCCAGACGCGTCACAGAAGCTCCTGGGTCTCTCTGAAGAAGTACAAAGAAAGCCAGGCTGCAGATATGAACAGAGTTTTTTTTTTTACAAAATAAAAAGACATAGGAAATTCGAAGCGTAAAAAATATCTATAGATTTGCAATGATAAAATTATGAGTTTTACTCATGCATCCATTTTCTATTCAGCTTATCTTCCTAACTTCAAAGTAAGGGGGTCAGTCTTTAAAATCACACCTAAGGGACTAATCAAAAACAGACAAACCATATTCTTCCAAAAAGGTCTAGTGTCACGCCTTTAACCCCCCCCCATCTGGCTATCATGCCTCCCCCAGTGCCCATCTCGCCTCTATACCCATGACATCTTAATGAGGGGATAAACAAATTCAGCCCCACAGCCAGGTGTGATTCCTCCAGTAGATTCCCAGCTAAACACCATGAAATGATGTTTGCATCAATCGCCACTTTTGCAAAGGCTGCACCTGCCACCTTAGCCTGAGAGATGCCTGCCTGCTCAGTAGGCCTACTCTTTAGTGCTACAGTAGGCCTTCGCTTGGAACGTTCCCCATCATATGTTTAGAGCATGAGTTGTGTTTAAGCTCAGCCGTTGTGTGCAGTCACACCCAAAATATAGTTGAATCACTAGGAAGTATTTTAGTTTTTTTTTTAAGGATTGGGGTTCCTTTCCTCAAAAAATGCAGTTTGAAAGATTGGTGTGCAGGTGAATTATTGTGTGGGTGAGTGTATATCCTGGACTAGCATCCTATCCTGGGTGCCCCCTTGTGCCCCCTGGGTGCCTGGGTTCTCCCATTCCATGATCCACAAGTGTCTTGGGGCTTCAAACCCTGCTTGACATGTTTTCCCCATGATGCATTTCAGCATTTCCACTATTATGAATGAAGAACCTGATGACAGTAAGGTCAGGAATCATAATTTTTCCTGCCATAATTCAGGAGGCCTCTGAGCTGCATCTGGTAACAAATCAGTCGAAGGGCACACAGCACTTACGCATTCAAAGAGTCAGAAATCAATTATCCTATTCCTGCTATGCTAGCTGAAGACATTTCCTAAGTACCACTGCTGGAAATCACTGCCTTCGAGAGTTTTGAAAACCACAAAGGAAGCCTGTTTGCAAAGGCCACGCCGTTACTGGAATGCTAGGGTGTAGCTTTTAGCTTGTTGATGGATTTTACGCTCAAGCGAGGCGATTAGCGGTACTGATAACAGGAGAGACTCTAGCATGTGTGTGTGTGTGTGTGTGTGTGTTGGTGTGAAAGAGACTGCATGTCAGTGTGTGCCTCTGTAATGATCAGCCGATGTTTACTAATGCACGGGCAGTTACTAGGGTTAGGCGACATTCAGGCTACTATCACAACACAACACAACACCTGCCTCCATCTCACTAATAATACACAATGAGCTGTCTACCAATGGGCAGTGATCGATAGCCTCACTCCAGGCTACTCTCTCCATTACACCTAAGGGACTTGTTCATTCTCCTCTTTTTATCTTGTGTGTCTCTTGAATGTAGACACAATAAGTGAGGATGTTCACATCATTCGACAATGGCAGCCGCGGTCGGTCACCTTTTCCGCCACCTACTGTTGGGGCTCTCAAAGTGCAGGCTGAGATGGGCTACTCAAGGCTTATGTTCTTTAGGGTGTGTTCTTATTCTCTGTGGCTTGCATAGCGGCTGTAGTGCCAGGGGAAAGGAGTGGAAATGGCAAAATAGGGCCTTTCGATGTGGTGTTCCCAGACTGGTGACAGTGTCTATCGACGCTGAGGTAAATTCACAGATGCCTCAAGCCCATTCTTACTGGAGGAAAGTCTAAGGCTTGCATTACAAGCACAGAGCAGAAATGAAACTCCTGCCTTTGTCATTTAGCTCTGGACCTCTGTCGTCTCGAATCGGCTTGGAGTCACAAGGCAGCGAAACAATGTAGTAAATATATGGAGTGTCGAAAAGACGCTCCTTAAAATATACGGATGGATGCTGTTTAATATCACTCAGAATTAACATCCTGCTCGTAGGAAGTCAGGGAGTCGATAGGAAGGAGAGGACTGAACAAACAGTGTTTGCTTCTTGTGGTACAATATCAACACAAAGGAGTCATTTCTGATGATCCCCCATATGTATTTGGATGCAGGGCTGTTACATGAGACTCTCCTTTGTGTTTTAGCACAGGCTTTAAGGGAGACAGCTAACGGTCTGGCTTGTCAATCAGATGGCTGGTGTGGGGCTGGCTGAGACGATTCTGAAACTGGATTAAACTTGAAACCGTGCCCTGTCACCAGAGCCCGCTGCCTGTGGCCCCCTGCTGACGGAAGCAGGCTTCACATAGGTGCTGGATTAGGAGAGAGCGCTTTTCCGATGGGGAGTCATGTGCTGCTGGCCCTTGTTTATCTAACTCCGGCACATCTCATCTCTCCCCCTGACTTTGATACTGGACAAGCCAAGTGGGGAGATGAGACTTTAAGCTCTAAGTTCTTCACTCGTTCACTGATACCCGCCCGGGTTTATTCATACACGTCTGTAGAAGGGGAGGCTAATATTAGAGACGCGCCTGTGCTTGGAGGTAGGGAACATTCCGTGGTGGTTATCTCGATCCCCCCCGGAGAGGCTAGGTGGAGCCTTTCATGTCTGCTTTTCTGTGCAGGACACCGATAGCTGTGGGAGTCTGCAATCAAGCATGAGTGAGAAGTTCTATTTAAATCATCTCCTCTCATCACGTTCCCCCTCCTGCCTCATCAGAAGTCCTATTGTTGCTGGTTCCTGCTCCGAGAAAGAAAGTTAGACGCCGCTGATGACGCGGACCGGAGCCCTCTTCTGTAACTGAGAATTACGCCTCTATTATATTTATGGCCAATATTTATAGACCTGGTTCAGTCTTCTCTAGAGACGAGATGCCAGAAATGCCTTGACTGTCTTATTTTTGTAAATTAAGTGCTATAAGGAGCATGTGGCTAATGTTTTTTGGAAGCACAGTCGTTTCATTTAGTTTAGTTCCCCGTTGTTATGGTGCATCCAACAGCAGGGAGCTGTGCCGACAGAAATGTCCATTGGCCTTGGTTGCGTGGCGGTGAAGATTCATTCATTCATTCCTTCATTTGTCTTCCAGCTCCTTACACAGGGTCACAGCAGTGGGTAGGGGGGGGGGAGGGGGCCTGGAATCTCCCCCAGGCAGCAAAGCAAAGGACCCAAGGCCAGGATGCACCTCGGACAGGATTCCAGTCTATCGTCTACAACTGCAGTCTGAAAAAGTCACGACGCAAAACTGCCGCCGTTACTGGAGGATGCATCTCCGCAAAAATTAACTGTTCAGTTACAGTTGTCAGATTTTTCCTGGACATTTCACAGCTGACATGAACTGTAGTACAGCGTGATCCATAGCTGATTAGGTCTGGTTAGAGGAGCTGTCTGTCATATAGTTTTTCCCGTTGTCTGATCTCTTATGCCGACGTGTCAGATCCCAAGGCTTTGGGAACTATGGCCTGGCTCTCCTCCACCCTTGTTTTGAATCCCACTCGCTTCCTGGCCTTCCCAGAAGCCTCTGCCGCACCATATCCCCACCGGGCGCAGTTCCTGGCGTCCGCTCCTTCTCAGTCCGGCACAGATTAAGATCTCCCAGCGTCCCAATCTGACGCAATATTCATCAGCCCTCATCCGGATGCTTTTTATAACTCCAAACCAGAGGTACAGGGGCATTGGGTGGGGGGGGTTGGTATCAGCCGTCTGTTTGGATTTTCAATTATGGAAGCACCCACCTGCGCTTCAAATGAGATGGCAGCCCCATGACAGGAGCAGGAAGGATATTACACACACCAGCTACATGCCAAGACACAGCCGGAAGAGGAAGGAATTATTAACTGCGGACTGAAGCGAAGGTGACTGTTGGAAAGGCTTTCATGGGCTACCTGTGGCTCTATGAGCCAATTTGGGCCATTGAGCAGTCATGTTCTATTTATTGATGGGCCACAACTCTGTCTGTCTTATACTGGCCCTTTATTGCCTGCCATATCTTTCCATTGCATAAATGTCTTCACAGGCCTGACTAACCTGGTATGTTGAGATTGCCACATTTGCTTATAGGTGCCGAGGACCTCAGCCAAAGCCTCGTGAGACCGTACAGGAGTAAGTGGACAGGCGTTCCCTACCGTGGTGGACTACCGTGGTGGACTGGTCACTTGTGTGACATTTCCCCCATCAGCAGGGTAGGGCAGAACTCTAAGAGGAAGTCTGAAAAGGAGCACCAAGGGTCAAAAAGGAGGACACCCATTAAACGTTGTTGAGCAGGGGGTGTATCACCCACAAACTGTGGTAACCTAGAATATCTGTATGTCTCGATAACAGCATTACAAAAAATCATCGTAAGCACAGGGGTTCTTGGCTTCCGCAGTATGTATGTGCGGGGAGTTCACGTTTTTTGGCCTACTGGGGGTGGGGGGAGAGAGGTTTTAGTTGTTGAAGGGGATTGGGGATGGAAAAAGGTGGATGGCGCCCATCAGTGGCCCGGACAGAGAACATGAGAACTGGACTGTCCAGATGGAATCGGAGGAGTGGTAACCCTACAGCAGGGACACACAGATAAGAGGACGAGAGGAAGAAAATTCCATACGTTTTATAAATGCAGTCAGTAATGTGAATTTCATGTCCAGTACAGATGTCAACGAAGTCACACTGG
>JAODKN010000063.1:24599892-24613253 GCA_026774425.1 Petrocephalus zakoni
CCCATGTAAAGCGCCCTGGGACAACCCTGTTGTGAAGGGCGCTATATAAAAATAAACTGAATTGAATTGAATTGAAGGAAGATGTCCATTATGTGTCGGGGTGTGGGGGTTATAAATGGCAATTGCTGCACTCTGGAGCTGTAGTACCTCCGCTCCCCCCCCACAATAAGACACGTGAGGGTGGAATCTTATGCGCAGCGTATAAGGCCGGCACTCTGCGTATAAGGCCGGCACTCTGCGTATAAGGCCGGCACGCTGAGTATAAGGCCGGCACGCTGCGTATAAGGCCAGCACGCTGAGTATAAGGCCGGCGCGCTGAGTATAAGGCCGGCGCGCTGAGTATAAGGCCGGCGCGCTGAGTATATGGCCAGCACTTGTTCATGCTGCTTACCCTTCCCCTTATGTCGCCCATATTTGGTTCTATATTTGTATTCTATTAAACCAGTGTAGATTTAATAAGGTATTTCTAATTTACACATTTTTTTTGTAAATGTTCTGAAAATATTCGAAAAACAAGGGCAAGGGAAGCAGAATCTATGAACAGGATGATTATCTTAAAAATAGCTGGTGTGCTGCTTGCATCAAATACCACTTCATTCATACTTACCGTCTCGCTTATTTATGGTGCAAATAAATCATAAATCTGGTTTATGAGGTTTACAAAACAGCAGAACAGGATGGTCCGCCCACTGCTTCCTGCTGTGGTCCATTTAGCTATGCTTTCATTCCCTTGCTGCCCTTTTTTTTTACGTCGTCCCACTCTTTGGTGTCCATCCGGCTGCCTGCGGTACTCCCCACCTCTCTCCACACTCCCAAGGGTAAAGATCAGCCTCAGGTTTTTCTGTGTTGAAAGGTTTCTGGTTTTCTCTGAAAAGGGCTGACTAGTCTTGTTTTGCGCTTGTGACCCAGATCCTATTGGTTGACTTTACTGGGCATCAAACCAATCAAGGGCCAGGCACCTTTGTTTCTCAGGAATTCCAGACAGACTCGGCACTTGGTGACTGGGCACAAATAGGGCCGTGCAGCAGACTAGTGCATGCAAGCCTTTTCTGATTATGGCAGGAGGTCAAAGCCACAGGAGAAAAGAAGGACCAGTATAGAGCCGGACTGCACTAGAAAAATCTGTGAAAGGGGGACTCTGTCAGCCGTGTGTGAGAAGCACTCAGCAGGAGGTTGGGCTAAATGAGATTATGGGGCGTGAGGGCTAAAACTGTCATGTTTTACTTACACAAAATTGTTCTGAGGGCAGAATGAAAAACGATTGGTCCATTGAGATGACCAAATAGATTGTAGAGTTGGTGGGTCAAAGCAACTAGAGGACATGGGACCAACTAATCTGATGTCTTGGCCCCGCCTCCTCTACAATCTGATTGGTTATCCATCTGAACCAATCATTTTTGTGTAAGCAAACCTCCCACAAGTGTCTAAAATGCCTTCCCGCACCTTCGTGCCTGCAGGCTTTGTGGCTGCTGCATGTCAGTGTCACACGTCGCCACAGCTATCCTCCCACCCACCATCGATACGGCCATGGTATCTTGTGGGTGATAGTCAGCTAGTCACCGATGGGCCCGTCGCCCCATGCGGGTTAGTTAATAAAGCAATCGGCATTTCAATGTCTGCCTTTTTACCCCCCGATCCTTTCGCTGAGCAGGGTGGGTAACAAGCTCATCCTAGCGGTGAATCCAAGCCACAGCAAAGACCATGAAGGGACGCTGGTGGCCACTCTCATTAATCAGGTGAAAGGCACCTCTGAGATGTTATGTTAATCTGGAGCAGAAAGCCAGCTCGGGTTGGTACTCGGCGCTGAGTGTTCCACAGTGCTATGCTGATATTTACCGAGAGTGTTTAAGCTGTGGGCCCCGAGGTCCGCATTTCCATTTTAATGCCTGCTTCTTCTTTAATCAGCTCTCGACCGCCGTTGTTTTTTTCCATCCTCCTTAATTTTGCTTCTCCGAGAGATAACGAAAAGTGCACCGTGCATTTCCACGGCGTCCGCAACCAGACGATAAACCCGCAAATAATTACATCTCTTACGGAGACGCGGGCCCTCTGATCTTCCCAGGCTGGACGTCAGGAAGGGGGAGGGAGGGACAGGGCCGGATTTTGTTTTGTGAGGAAAGGAGGAGAAAAATAGAGCGTGTTCGTTCAACAAGGCAACCGGAGTCATAAAAATTCAAACGAGCAAAACTTCAAAAGGCCTGTTTGGGGAGGACTGCTTTCCAATTTAATTAGCCGGTTTTGATTCTGTGATAATAATGCGTGAACAGCGACCGTCCACGAGAGTGCCGCTACTAACTAACGTCACTGATGTGTCGAGTGGACAGCAAAAGCTGGAGCCCGATAACAGCGCAGACACAGTTGCTATGTCAAGACCTGTCATTTTAAGCAAGGCTTATTTGTCATTGCACATTTACAAAAAAATACAGATGCTGAATTGGAAAACAGAGGAATTTGTGGGTGCGGCCATCAATCGGCTGAGACAGGCCGACACAGAGCACCGACTCATTGGCTTTGGCTTTGACCATGACCACAGTTTACATCTTGCTTTTAGCCAGCAGGCCCATTATTCCTATTTCCTATAATGTTAGCATGTCTGAGTGGCGGATGGGCAGCTTGGTGACCTTGGACCTGCCTTTTTAGAGTTTTTGGATCATCTGGAAATTTTTCTATCTTCCGTTTTCCTCAGTTTTATGTATTATTCTGTACAGATAAAGTAATGTATTAACACACACCCATGTCAAGCACTTTGGGGCAAATCACTTGTGAAAGGTACTATATGAAAATGAGTTGAATTGACTTTGATTAGTGTGATTTACACTTAACCTCTGTGACTTTTAGTGAATATATACCTTTAAATCAAGTGCTGGTGAACACAGTGTACTCATATACCCATTGGTTATGCCACTCACGCCATTAAGCAATTGAATGCACTGTTCCGTTTCTGAAAAGAAATCGTTTGTAGGCGGGAGGGGAAATGTTTCCATTTACTTAATACAAATGGTATTATGTTCTACGCCTTAAGAGAGTTCATTATACATATGTGTGTGATTTAGAAAGCAGTGTCATGCTTTTTCTCAAAACAATTAGACGTTAGACAGCTGTAAGGGGTGGTAAACCAGGTCTTGGATGTTTTTGGTTTGTGTGGAAAGGCCACAAAAGGCATCATAGCACCATTCCCAAGGATCACGGGTAACACACTGCAGTCCTGTGCCCGGCCTTTTCCCCAGTTATCGCAATGTGCTAGTCGTCGATATCATTTTTTTTTAGCACAAAATTGGCTGAAACTCTGATCCATGGAGAAATTGGATTGTTACCACCGTAAGCAGTAGTAATCTGCTTTACGTAGATATACTCTTGCTTTGTATGGTAGAGGAACTGATACAAATAAATAATAGCTTCTGCAAAGCATCATGGACGGTAATTAATTTCACGATAAGCGAGACGCAGTCAGAGTGCAGGGTCTGTGCCAGGCGTGGATGTTAGTATAAATTACATTGTGCAACGTGTTATGGGAACGGCAGTTTTCGGACAGCGAGTTTTACGGACGCCCCTCCCGCTAGCCCAGTCCCCTCAAGCGTGGGAGACAGACAGAGAGCAGTCGGTGTCGCTGGCAGTTAGCATCTCTGAAGGACAGATCAGAGCATCTGGGGCCTGTCAGTGTCCCACTGGCCCCCTCTGGAGGAAGGAGGTCTGTATAGCTTCTGTATAGCCTGGAGCTCCTGCATTAGAGGGGGCTGCCTCGTATACACTAGGAAGGAGACTCCCAGACCTGGACTGTGGAAGGTGTCAGGGAGCGCTGATGTTGGGCACCTCCTGCAGGTCGCAGTATACTACTACAACATCTCTGAGAAGATCAGCCGGTAATCCTCCAGTCACATCCTTGGACCCGAGCAGCAGCGGGCCCCATCTCCTCCACCTTCTCACTTTTGGAAACATAGCGGCAGCCCCAGGCGCATGGAAAGGCATCGCACAATTTGCAGAGAGTTCCTTGAACACCGCATCACTCCATGACCTTTTAAAAGCAAGCGCAGTCTTGGAACCTTTAACGTGCAGAACTAAGAGAGCCCCTCTATCGGAATCTAATTTGCACCAGTCTGTGAGGAATTTCTCGTCAACCCCTGACTCCCCCACTTGGCAATGGAGACTGGGCTTCTAATTGATTACCCACAAGGCCGTGGCAGGGAGCTAGAGCTCATGGATAATTCATGCTGCAGCTGTGATTATAAACAGAAATTGCTGTTAAGTGGCACGTGAGCTACGTGCACCCGCTGGATTTGTGCTGATTCCCGCTGGTCCGGTTAGGGACAAGGTGTCGGTTGGCCAGAGTATTACATGCTTGAATTTGTTCTCTTTTTTTCTCCTTCCTCCTCTTTCCATCAGTACTGTTGCCATGTCCTGCCCCTGACTGAAAGGGCGGAGTCACTGGCCAAATGGGCGGAGTCACTGGCCAAATGGGTGGAGTCATTGGGCAAATGGGTGGAGTCATTGGCTGAATGGGTGGAGTCACTGGCCAAATGGGTGGAGTCGTTGGATGAATGGGCGGAGTCACTTGCCAAATGGGTGAAGTCACTGGCTGAAATGGCAGTGTCACTTGCCAAATGGGTGGAGTTACTGGCTGAATGGGCGGAGTCACTGGCCAAATGGGTGGAGTCTTTGGCGGAATGGGCGGGGTTTGTGCTTATCCGGGGAGTTTCTATGCCAGCGTCTTTGTGGCTTCCATTAGCAATCCATGGTTTACGATTGTTTGGTTGACTTGTTAGATTTAAATCCCTAAGGCTGGGAGCTAGTTTAGCATGTGCACTCAGCTAAACTTGCCTGCAAGATCAATTTTAATGTCTTAATATACCAATTTAAAGAGGGAATGTATGGTAAGCTTGGGGTCGCTTGCTTGGTGATCGTTTAGTTCAGGATTATTTTCTTTTCTTTAGCACCTCCATGCTCTCTTCCTCGGTGGAAAAAAACAGCCGCCTTGATAACAACAGTAACACTGTACATACTTTTACTGTCTATAGTTCATTAAACATTAAAAAGGAACAGCTTCTTCGATTGTGAAATGTTTTCTTACACATCTCTGCTTCCCTCTGACCCAAAACACATTTTTATGTCACCTGTCCTAGATCAGGGGTTATAATATTTGGGGGCTCATTCTGGATAGTTCTGAAATAACTTAGGGTGTGTTTTTTGCCATAGTTGGAACGGATCTGATGTTGAATTAACAGCATCCCAAATTAAACGTTTTTTCGTTTCTTCTTGGGGGTCTGGTTTAATGGATCATTGCCTGTAATGCTTTGTCTTTCTATTAAAGTGGAGTTTGTTGTTGCACGGTGTTGTCATTGTCATAATTGTACTAATTGCTGCATTGCAGAGTCACTAGAAGCTAGCAAAATTGTACACACAAAATAATAATGATATGTTCTATTTATATATTTTTCATTTTATATATATTATATGTTTTTGCAAAAACTCAAAGACACTTTGACCAATCACAGCTCAGAAATTGAGCAAACTGCAGAACTGCAGGACGGGGCCGGCTTCGGAGATTGAGACAAGTCAAAATTTAAATGATTAATAACACCATGTGCCTTAAGAAATATTTCATATGAATAGTGAATATTGAATCAAGCCCATTTTAATTTATAATTTTTGGTCATGTAGCTGCTTCATGAGCTGAGAATAATTTATGAGATGATATCGCCTTAAATCGTTAAGCGTTAGGTGTGTAGGTTTCGTCAGTCTCTCTCCCTCTTCCCTCCCTCTGACTTCCTCAGTGTGAGATCATGGTTCCAACCAGAGGCGTTGCAAGGGGGGGTGGGGTGGGTGTTGCAACACCCCCACTTTTGCTGAAACACGATTCCATCCCCCCACTTTTGTCAGATGAAAATGATACTAAAACATGGCCTGTTATAGATAAAAGAGCGAACTGAGCTGTAGCCCTGATCGGGGAGGAAAAAAAACACGCAAAATTAGGCTGTACATATAGGTCCGTTAGTTTGATTGAAGGCCCATTCGCCCAATTGCAGCAAAGGTATCAGTTAGTTCTGAGGGCAGACGAGGGAACGAGAGCTGCTGTAATTCAAAGTGATTAAGTTGGCAACGTGCTGTTGGATTTGGGAAGAATGTGCAGTGACGTGCTGTGAGGTTTCTGGCAGGTGAGGAACTGGCGCTTTCAGAACAAAAATAAATAATAATAATTATACGGAGTGCTATAGCGCTATATATACTGGCAATAATAGTCCTGTAGGCTCACATGCGCCCTCTTCAGTGAGGCAGAGGTACTGGCTGCCTCACCTCCTGCTTTTTCGCTGCAGGTTTCTATCAGATCAGCAATAGTTATACACATATGCAATATACATGAGCTATTCTACAGAAATTGGGGGCATATACATGTAATATAGGTGTATGCAAACATGACACTGGTGACGTTCAGTGAGAAAGCAGAAGGCCAGTGAGGGAGCTGGGATATGAGGCTCCTCTCTGTCTGAACGGGAAATACGCAAATCCAGCGATTTTCATTTAAAAAACTATTTCAAATGAATCATACAAAAATTACATTTATATCACATAACAGCAGACTAATATTAATATTAATTTTATTTTATCATTATTTGTTTCTTACTTCTGCTCCCCTCACAGCATGTCCCTGAGAAAGTGATACATATACTGCATAATGCTAAATTAGTAAAACAAAATTCACAACGTCGTAGCATCAGCATTTTCTACGTCATGTATGCTAGTCAAGGTTAACTATCCCTGTGAGCACTTGAATGACATTGCATTTAACGTTATAGCAACTAGCTAGAGGATAACTTTACCGTATATGTTAGGCAAGTACCTCCACGTACCTCCTTTTTTTCAGTCTGTCTCATGCAGCATCACATGTTCCTATAATAGAGCTGTGTCTGGAAGCAATCATTCTCTTTTTGACATGCAATATTAGGATGCACAAAAGGAAAAGGCAGGGCAAGAGATACTCCTTGTATTTGCATAATGTAGATGTAAAGAAAATGTAGAAATGCAAGAAGTTATATATAATTGGCCGTTATAATAATTATATTATAATTTGCCTGTGATCATCCTAGAACTCCCCCACTTTTAAAAAGCTTGATAAGCCCCTTGTTCCAGCTACTATTGCATGGAGTCTGAAAACCAAAGACTCTGCGGAGACCCATAAGCTGTATCTAATGCCAGAATGAATGTTCAGAATCGCTCAGTCCTATATCATGTCACCAGGCTGACAAAATTACAGGATCTAAACCAGAATAGTGCCCAATGCCGTCCACAAAAACAAGGTACCGTGCACCTTCTCCTCGTTCCTATCCGAAATGTGTCTATTAAGGTGGCCATTTCCATCCTCCTGCCCCTTTGCGATTCACACCTTCCCACCTACATCCTGCATGCCTCTGTAACAGTCAAAGTATGGGATGGACTGAGAAAGAGAGTTATGGGAGTCTTCTGGATACAGGTCCCAGCAGGGGATCAAGGTGATTGGTCGTGTGCTGTACACGTGTGCAGTACACGGCCAGAAGACCACCAACGTCCTTCTGGCACTAAGCTGAGAGCTCTGCCCAACACTTTTTCCCCCATATTAACTTTTCTATTTTGTGTTTGCCGAGGTCAAATAGCTCTTCAGACTTACAGCGAGCATTATCCGGCGTGCTTATTGGTTTTGAACCCCGCAGAATGTCTCACCCTTCAGAAGTACAATAAGCTGTGTTTAATATGCCCCCTGTCCATCTCCCTTTAATAACTGATGTTGCTGCACAGCACTGAGTACCCTGCGCCGGTTGCCCTGTTCGCTGCCGTGTTGGACTGTCAATTGTGCATTCCCCAGCTGAGATATAAGTTCACTTATTACCCATTCTTGTCTTTTGAATGTCGTTATTGTACTCATCGTAGAGGTGGCACACATGTAGGGTGAAATTAAAAGACCTGCTGGGGTGTATGAATGAGATAGATGGATAGATAGATAGATAGATAGATAGATAGATAGATAGATAGATGATGGATGGATGAATAGATGACGGATGGATGAATAGATGATAGACAGATTTATTGATTGTTCTCAGTTACCAAACACTGCATACATGACCAGTTCTTAAACAGCCCACAGAATCACCCAAGCCAATACTTTTTAGGACTATATACTGAGTGCATACTGTAACTTCGGGAGTGGGCCACACTGTGAAATAGAACAGCATAAACCAGTATTGTTATGGCGGGCTAACAAAAAACTATAAAATACAATCCTATGAATTACTGCAACACAGAGAGAGCTGGTGTCTGTTTATTTGCCTAAGACCTACAATCGGCCCCACACAGGCGGTGTGTCCCCCACCCCAATAACCTCTCTGTGAGAACACATTATCATAAAAAATAGTGCTAACAGCAACATAGCACAATTCTGCCAGCTCAAAGAGGTCACCCCCCCCCCCCCCACAAATGGTGGCAGGGACCTTTTCATTTCCCACACAGCGAATGCACTCCCAACCTTTATCGCTTAATTAAGCGGCGTCCTGCAATTCAATTAAAAATGCAATCATGTTGCTAAGCTGGAGGGAGTTCTCACCTTGCATGCATCGCATGCATGCCCGCTGAGTGCAGTAAGCATGCAGGACGGACGGTGGCTCAGGGCGAAGTGGGGGTTGGGGGGTCAGCCGAGCACGTCGATACAGTCGTCCTGCCAAAAGCTGACGCTTCCATGGTGGCATGACTCTACTTTATAACTCCCCCTCCCCAGGAAGAATTACAGCTTCTGTTGCATTGATTTTAATACTAACAAGTGTAGCGGCCATAAAGCTGTGAAGGATCCGCAATAACAATAAAAAGAAAAGTTATTTAACTGCTTCATCATACAGTATATCAGGGCAGAATGGCCCCCCTACTCAATCAGACGCTTTTCTATAGGGAGAGCCTGCCAGGTTATGTTCAATCCCAGTCACCACCACCGCATTCAGATTCACCTTAATCCTACTTGGCAGATGACGCTGGGCCTGCTCCTGCAAAACGAGAATAATTAAAAAAATAATAATCAGGACTTGGTAACTTAGGTGTCAGTCTCTTAAGTAGCTGAAGTAAAGTTTGTTATGCTGGTTTTTCTTTGCCTGGGACTGTACAGGCTATTTTACTGTGCAATAACGTACTCTACTTATCCAAAACAACAACAACAATAATAATAATGATTATTATAATTGTAATTCTAATAATAATAATGAGGCAAATAAAATATTTCCAGCCGAGTGTTATGTGGTGTATTATTTATACCCTGGAGATAGTGGAATGCTAACATATTCCCGACGTGCCGTGGTTTGAATCCAGACGGCTGTGCATCAGTTTCCCCAACGTGCTGCCTGAAACGGACCTCTGTGCGGATCCCCAATGCCTCCGGGGGGGGGGCGAAGGCACCCCCAGGCACCCGTCGGAGTTTAAGGGGGGCGTTCAGCGTTTGGAGGAAGATGTTGCATTGGGGCTGGGGCATGGAGGGAGCACTGGGCCCACGGTGCATATGCGCTAGCCCCCCCTCCCCCCCCCCTTTGTCTTACTCTGTTTTACTGCTGGAATCAGGAATGAAGAGAAGGGTAAGACTTCCAGGTGCCCAGACACTAGGGGGCGCCCATGAGTGTGTGAGTGTGGATTACGGTAGCTTTGCTTAAGAGACGGGGGGCAGCCTATTAGGTAGAATCATTCAGGAGCCCAGACACTAGGGGGCGCCCATGAGTGAGTGAGTGTGGATTATGGTAGCTTTGCTTAAGAGACGAGGGGCAGCCTATTAGATAGAATCTTTCAGGGCCCCAGACACTAGGGGGCGCCCGTGAGTGTGGATTATGTTAGCTTTGCTTAGGAGACGAGGGGCAGCCTATTAAATAGAATCTTTCTTTTTGCTTCTTGTCTGACACGTCATCAACGTACACATTTGCTGGGCTGCCCTTGTGCACCGGGTATCAGTGACTGTAATTGACAGCGTGATTAGGTGAGCATCGTTAGCAATACACAGGCTTACCCGGGCTGTAGTGCAGGGGCTTAACTATGTTTAATGAAATTTGAACCCCTACCCCGCACTCCAGTTGACAGCTTTTACCGTTGTCACCCCCAGCCTCCCACTCAACAACAACAAATAGCCCAGGGCCCTCTGGCCATGTTACTGTGCCACTGGCAGCGCATAATGCTCTTATTCCACCTTCTTGTAGGTAAACAGCATGGGGTGTCACTGATTGCAGCTTTTCAGAAACATTAGGCTGGCTTTGCTGAACTTTGCTGGGAACTTTCCAGATAGGCAGGATGGCGGTGCTGACTCACAGCTGCTTCGGAACGTCCCGGATCGACGTCCTTATGGACCCTTTCCTGCACAGTGCAGCGGCTCCCCATTTAAACACAGCCCTCTCCTCCTCACTTCATTCCCGCGACCTTTCATCTGAACGACGTTAACACAGACTTTGTACCAGCTACGGCTTCGTTGCGACTCTTTGATTTATCATCTCACTTGGAGCGTTAAAAGAACATTTTTCTCCCACAATACATATGGGCTTTACCATCAAACAATATCACCGCCAGTGAATAATATCTTATTAATTTGTGTAATTTTTCATTCTCATATTCCATATTTAATAAACGTTGAAGGTGTTTATATATAAAGTGCTTTTGCAAAAAGAATAAAACTTAGCCACCCGTTTCACCCAGTTAATCATTAATCACTTCGAATTTCATCTTGAGGTCTCATTATTTATTGGAATTCTAACAGATGCTGGTTTAATCCTTCCTAGTATTTATTAGCTAGAACATCTGCGCGCTTTCAGTTTCGAGCTGGATGTGTTCGGGGTTTCATTGCTAAGTGGGGGACAGATGTTTGGGACGCAGTCACGGGATAAGGAGGGCATATTACGTGCAGACCACTCTCTCTTCAATCCCGCTGTGGGGCTCTGTGATTTATGACTGCTACGGGATAAACAACAGATTGTCCCCGGGCCGCTCCCCCTTCCCCAGCACCACTTCCCCTCCCTGGTGAGTCCTGTCCCCAGCGTAAACCGGACGCGCAGAACCTGCCCTTATGTGGCGAGGACTCCAGAACTGAGGTCAATTTTTCACCTGCAGAGATGTCCATTTTTCAAGTCCCATGAAGTACTGGATATCTCAACCTACACTGAGAAGTGAATAGCTGATTACTTTGGCTCCTGAAGGTTTCATTTAATAAAAGACCCCCCCCCTGCCCCCATGACAACTACTCTGCCGTAGAGAATAGTTGGGGGGGGGCTCTGACCATGTTAATGTACTTCTGCAGTGGGGGGGGGGGGGGAAGTTGAAGGCACAGCTGATGTTATCATTGAGGTAGATGGTCCTCTATGTGTTAACCTGTAATTTGTGACACTGACCACTGTGTTATTAACAGTATATTCAAAAATTTCAAAAAAAGAGTCCTCATACAGTGAACTGAATGCCCTCGTGCTCATTCTGGGTGGAAAGTATGAGAATACTCCTATGGTACACAAACCATACCAGACTTCCATGTTTTAATAAGGTTAGACTGAAACACTGCTTTGAATTTAATACTAGACTAAATGGTAGTTGAATTTGTCCTTGTGATGGAATGCTAAATGTATGCATTTGTGCCCTTATGTCTTTATTTTTTTCTTAATTTTTTTTGTGATGTCGCAGAGAGAGCTGCTGTAATGCAAGAAACATATCATATCATATCATATCATATCATATCATATCATGATATACAGGCCCACCACACATACACACTGATGATGGTGATGGGGGGAAGGGCCCCCCCACAATGACTTTTGCTGATAGGGGGGCACCCACAAGTAATTTTTACCACCCCACAATCCCATTGGCCTACTGAGAAAAAGCCCAGAGTGGCTGACAGGGAGTCCAGCCTTGCTGGTCACAGTTACAGTTGAATAAAGCAGAACTTTTTCCTCTCCTCTCTGCTGTTTTGCCTGTGCTGGTTTTTGTAATGTGCAGAGGACTCTGTTACATCCCCAATAGACAAAGCAACTTGTTTTATCTGGAGCAGTTTTGGCTATTACGACTCTTAGCGATGCCACCATTTCCCCAGATAACTTACGTGGTCCTACCTGTCCTGCCGGTGCTCTTCTGGTCAACCTCCCTCATGTTACAATGCCCGGGGCTCGCGGATTTCTGCACATGAGAAGAAAGTTCATTTAAAAACGCATCAGCGAAGCATGCAGGGTGTGTAGATTACATCAGACAGACAGAACAGCTGTGCTGCGCGTTTCACATCACCCTCTAAGTTACGCAACGGCCATGATATAAACCTGGTTTCCTGTTGGCTCGTCTTGGGGAGTTTTTCTCCTTTCTCTCTTTCCTTCTGCTTTGTCACCTTCTGGGTCGGCTTCTATTTTCCAGGCGTACAATCTGGGGCCAAAGCCGCGCTCTTTAATATTAATACGGTTCCACTCGTCCTCCGATGCTCGCGTGCAATTTCTTGGCCGTCACACAGGATTTGGGGGAAGATGGGAAAGGGGTCCCCGCAATTTATTTAAGTGAAAATTAACTTTATGGTGGGGGGGGGGCGTGGCAAAGCTCCGGCCTTCATGCTCTGAGACTGGATTCCGTCTGGAGGTCGGGGTCTGGGTGAAGAAGACGTGATTGAGGGAACCCGGCGGGGGGGACTTTCCTCCCACTGCACAGCTCAGTGTGATGTACAGATTGTTAACTTAGGCCTGAAAATTGGAGAATTGTGTGAGATGAGCTATTGTGTGGGATAGTCAGAGGCCCCTGGGCTTCAGCCTGGGTAAGCCCATGCATTAAAGTGATGCCTCTGATGTGGAATCCATTCCTGGTCCTCAATAAATCTTACATACGCCCGCAGCTCTGTTAGGTAGGACACTCACTCGCTTAACCGAGCTAAACCTCCACAGTACTTCAGCCTGACTTGAAATCTGTCCATTCGGTCCTATTTCATACGTTATTAATCCTGAGAACATGAATACAGCCCAAGGATAAAAAGAACAGTTTTTTACAGCATTTTTCTTGTATGTGGCTCTTCAGACTTAAAAAAGAATGTTTGAATGAGAATATTAAAGCAAAGAATTCACTTTTATTTACAAAGAGGTCATGACACCACCTACCAAGTTGCCTAAAAATGTTTTAGATAAGCTTGCATCTGCCACCAGAGTGTCGCCCTGCTTTGTTCCTTATGTTGCCTGGGATCGGCTCCAGGTCCCCCTCGATGACCCTGGATGGTTATATGGGTGACATCACACAAATGCTGCCAACTGATTGGGTCTTCAGATTCTTCTCTCTTGTGCTTAAACAAGTAAGCATGAGGGGGGGGGGGGGGGGGGGGGGGGGGGGGGGGGGGGGGGGGGGGGGGGGGGGGGGGGGGGGGGGGGGGGGGG
>JAODKN010000063.1:24655523-24670176 GCA_026774425.1 Petrocephalus zakoni
ATCATCACACTATCTTGCTATCATCATACCAAGACTATCATCTCACTATCTTGCTATCATCATACCAAGACTATCATCACGCTATCTTGCAATCATCATACCAAGACTATCATCACACTATCTTGCTATCATCATACCAAGACTATCATCTCACTATCTTGCTATCATCATACCAAGACTATCATAACGCTATCTTGCTATCATCATACCAAGACTATCATCACGCTATCATCATATGAAGGCCTGTCTATGTTAGTACCACCCAGTAGAATCAGGAACTGTGCTGAGAAATGCTATTGGCAGCTACAGAGATGTTCCCAGGGGTGTCGTTAGAGATTTCGGGCCCCCAATTCCGTCCAATACAATTATGCTCCGATTTTCAGGTGCCCCTGGATGTTGCTTGGGGAACTTTTACATGTTGGTTTTAGGAGTGCTGTATTACAACTTTTTGTAAGAAAAAACATCTGATGGTTTTGACAAAAAAACTGAATCTCCAAGCTATCAGCGTAATTAATTACTATTAACTGTCATAATGCTGTCGAAATGTTACTTTGTCTCGCTTTTGTGTTTCCTAACAAAAGTGGCTGCAGGTGAGAGGCAGAGAGAAGCACTCTTGCACGTTGGCACCTTCTGTGTGAATTATTGAGTTATGGCCAGCGGCTGATTGCTGCGCAAGAGCCTCGTCCCGGCTGCTGCTCTGCCACTCTGTCATTGTCAAAGCCGCCATTCTGCGCGAGACGTGATGATGTCATACTAATATGAGTGACGGGCGAGTATTAGCTAACCCTCCCTTCTGAACGCTAATAATCCTTTAAGCAGCTTGTTGAGAAACTGATCTGTGGTATTTTTCACTGTTTTTACCTAAGTTGTGTTGGTTTCCGTGGACCAAAGACGTCACAAAATAATGCCTTGCCAGGTAAGGTATTGTGGGTAATGTCTTCATCTCCGAGCATCGGGTCATGGACTTGGGTTTGGGTCAGGAAGCCAGCAGACAGGCATGTGGGTTGCATGTCCTCCAAATGGTCTCTCCATTTTGTTTTGAGTTCTTATTGAGCTTGGTAATGGCAAGCCAGCTAAACCTCGTTACAGGGATGGTGATGGGTCCTCTCTGATGGACGTGGCTGGGAGATCATGCAGCATGCTCATTAAGATCTGTGCAGTAAAGGAGAGCTGGCTGTCTATGGTGCGCATTGATCATGTTGTTAAGTAGCCATGGGGGGGTCTTCTTCGTTTCTATATGTCTCGTTAACACACACCAGATGTGATGAGGTCCTTGGCTGTTGGATGACATTGTTTCACCATGCTCATAATTACCGAGGTCCAGCCCGTTACTCTGTGAC
Source organism: Petrocephalus zakoni (assembly GCA_026774425.1). Taxonomy (NCBI): domain Eukaryota; kingdom Metazoa; phylum Chordata; class Actinopteri; order Osteoglossiformes; family Mormyridae; genus Petrocephalus; species Petrocephalus zakoni. The sequence goes on from JAODKN010000063.1 coordinate 24,656,864, forward strand.
AGATTCCTCGCTATACCCTGCCTTGTAAGTTCCCCGTGGGCCCCTTTTTGAAAAATGCTCGCGGAAATAATATTGTGAAGGTTTTATTTTATGACGTGTCATTGCAGCTTGGGCAGTAGGTCTCGCATCTCTGTTTTGTTTAGCAGGTGTCAGTCTTAGGTGGGGAGGGTGGGGGGGTAGTGTGTAATGATACCAACAGCTGGTGCCAGGGACTGGGTCCACCTGTAAGCACCTTGGAGCTCAACGATAGCCCTGAAAAGCTGGACCTCGGACGATGTCTCTCTGTGCAAGGATGCTAGCTATATCCTGAACATTGCAGATCTATTACGGATACCAGAACTTTCAACAGCCAATGCCCTCTACACCCCCCATCACACACACACACACACCCTGAATTGTAATGTGTGGTCAGTGTAAGTCGTCAGAGTGTGCAGAGAATTGTGGGAGGTACTGTATGGTTCTGATGGCGCAGGAAGTGCTGGAAGAGGTGAAAGACAGCTATAAGTTATGGTGCCGATGAGAAAATGGAGAAATGTAGGTATAAGTATCACTGTAGACAGCTCGTGCACGCCCCACGTGCACGCCCCACGTGCACACCCCACGTGCACACCCCACGTGCACACCCCTCCGCCCTTCCTCCATGTACACACATTGCATGTGAGGGCCTGGCACTTTACCTATGTGGTAACGTAGGGTGCTTGTTTGACATGTGGACTTTTAGAAAAATAGTTACTTACAGGAAGTCAAGCCGAGCTAAGCTTTCCTTTACATGACTGAGCTCTGTGGAATTCCCAGAACAACAGCTGCAATTATAGTGCAATAGCTGGTTTCCACAAGTGTTCGGCAAGCGTCTTGATAGGGCCTTCCTGGAGATGATAATGCCACAAGCTTTTTGTCTTCAACACCCCCCACCCCTTTCAGATGAAATTGAATTTATTTTCCTTGTCTCTCTAATTATGGATTAATTCAGCCCTAAATACTCTGATTAAATTTCCTAAAAGCCTCAAGTGAGTGCCAAACAATCATTGTTTAGTCTTTAAAACAAAATGAGTTTTTTTTTTCTTTGGCAAGTTGCTAAGCACTTTTGTCTGAAGTGTCTATGGTCTTATCTTTAGGAAATAGTTTCAGTAGTTGCTGTTTACAGCTCATATTTTTAGAGAGAGATGCTCACTGAAATTGCCAAACCAGAGAGCGATAGGCCAGTGCAAGGTCCTCTGTGTGATCCTGTGCTCACAGATCATCAGCTGGACCCAAGCAGCTGGCCTGGGACAGAGTGCTGGGAAAGGATCCAGGCCTTGGCATGATCCAGTGTCCCGACATAGTTTGTAGCCTAAAGTCGCTGTCTCCTGCCTGATGGACCACTGCTGCAAGGTCACTCATCTCCCCCAATATGCCGTGTTTCATCATGAAAAGATTTCATTTGCCATTTGCAGCTGTGCATCTCATATAAAGTCACAAGATAGATCCTTTTCTCCAGGAGTGATTCTCGATTGTCTGCTTTGAAGTGGGTCAGTGAGTACCTGCATGATTAGCTTTTTAGGGGTTGTTTTTTTAATTCTCTATAGGGGAATTTCCACAGGGGTTGGCATGGTGGTTATGTTTCCTCACACCAGTGGGACCAGGGTTCAAGTATCCGGCTAGGTTCCGTTTGTGGAGTTTGCATGTTCTCGCCGTGTCATTGTGGGGTTTCCTCTGGGTGCTCCGGTCCCCCCCCCCCGCAGTCCAAAAACATGCCGAGGCTAATTGGCGTCGCCCGTAGGTGTGCATGTGTGAGTGAATGGTGTGCGAGTGTGCCCTGCGAATGGTGTGCGAGTGTGCCCGCGAATGGTGTGCGAGTGTGCCCTGCGAATGGTGTGCGAGTGTGCCTGCGAATAGTGTGCGAGCGTGCCCTGTGATTTAAGTATTAAGTATTTACTGAAGTTGAGGCCTTTTTTAACTGGAAATATATTACCGTTACATTTTTAGCCCCCAAGGTTTCCATTTAACTCAGTTCTGTAAGTAAGGTCAGCAGAGAGGTCAGTTGCATTGAATGTTGAAAAATTGCTTTATATTTTTTATTTTGTTATTATTTCAACTGGCGTTGTTAGTCTCACAACATATTGAACTACAGTTTAGAGTAACAGGGGTTACTTCCACACTGGTTAGCATGCGGATGCGAGTGTGTGTGTGTGTGTGTGTGTGTGTGTGCCCAGCGCTCCTGTCAGGATGCGGAGATGGTGGTCCTCTACTCTGATGTGCAACCTGCATCCCCTGTTTGGCCAGCAGCAATAGCTGAATTCCATGAGCAGTAAGAGAAAGCAGTGAGAGCACACACACGTACACCGGAAATCTGAATTCTGAGCGGGTCCCTTGGATAGCACCATATTTGTAAGATAATGCATTTACACATCCAGCAGAAGAATGGGCCATTGTTAATAGGGTATGGGGGCGGGGGGGGCAGCCGATATTAGCTGACACAAACGTATCAGGGCCTTCAAATCCATCACAATGATTGGATGTCACACTGGACATCCCGCCCTTGCCTGTCATTGTCTGATTGGAGGGAAAAATATCGGCGAAGCGTGTGACAAGAAGAGAATTCTAATGTATGGTGATAAGGAGTTAAGGTGGAGGTATCGTTTTTTTTTAGGGGGGGGCATAGAGGTGGGTTTTTAAGGAGAGGTGGGGCATAATTCTGCCTGACGCCGCTCTAGAGAATGTGAGGATTTGCGCTATCTTCCCTGAAGTTATCTTGCAGAAAAAAAAAGTAGCGCATGGAAGTGACACAGCGGGCGTTCGCTAGGGTGCCGAGGGAAGGCGGTGGTGACTGAGTCCACTACTGACTGCCAGGAGTAGCACAGAAACTGAATTCAATCATCTTGCGATATAAGCCAAATAATCCCTGTATCTCTCTCCTTCGCCACAGAATAACGACTCAAATGGGGGAGAAATGAGAGGCGGGACAGGAATAGACGGAGATTAGAAGCGAATATTCAGGTAGACTATCTCCAAGAGCTTCAGAATCACCTAGGCGGAGCTCTCGGGTTTGAAAATGACTAGAGCTATCTGATTATAGAGACGTATACATTACTCATTAACCCACCGTTGTGTCTTAGCCTTGGCAGGGAGCTACTTGCTGTAATTTCTCAGTCGATAAGTCATTACACCGGATTAGCTTTGGCCATTTGTTATGTTTGAAGCATTTGATTTTTTTTTTTTAACACAGTCCTTCAATTGTTGGTGCACAGGATGTGGATGCTCCTGGGGGTGCCATGCCTTATCTCGATGGTACACTGTCCGTGTGCCCTGAGCAGCTTGCAGGGGAAATGTCTTGAAGTTTGGAGAATGTGACGCCTCATGAACACAGTGACGTCTTCCGCATGTGAGGGATTTGCGTAACCTCGAAAGCACTGTGGAACAGAGTAAGGCCAATTTTCTTGATATCTTTTACCCTCATTTTTTACAGCATAATTTATTTCATATATTGCACTAGATTACGTGTTATTGGGATTTCATTCAGTCATTGTCATGTTTTTTTTTTTATCTTTGTGACAAAACCACATTTCATTCAGATTTCCTTCAGTCTCACTAACCGTCTGCCTTTTTATCACATAATTCAAGGCATCCCTGGGTACAAGGGCCACATGGGGGTGCCGCAGGGGCCAATGGCGGCTGGAGTCGGAGGGCGGAGGTGGATATCTTGAGCTGGCCTGAAGCCGTGGCTCTAGGTGAGGGATTAGAGAGTCATTGCAAAGCTAATCATCAGTTCTTAGAGAAAAGGCCAGTGCATTAATGTATCCCTGAGGGTGGCGGGGAAGGCCACGCTGGGCATATTAATCAGGTCTGAAGGACAGAGGCAATGGAGCTGGGGAAGATCCCAAGGACTGAGTTGTCTTTGGATAGGCTGAAAGGTGAGAGGGAATGCAAGGCTACAAGCAGAAAGGTCGGGGAAGGCGGGGTTATGTGTGAGAGGGTGGGACTGGGGGAAGGCGGGGCTATGTGTGAGAGGGTGGGACTGGGGGAAGGTGGGGCTATGTGTGAGAGGGTGGGACTGGGGGAAGGTGGGGCTATGTGTGAAAGGTGGGAATGGGGAAGGTGGGGCTATTTGTGAAAGGTGGGACTGGGGAAGGCGGGGCTATGTGTGAAAGGTGGGACTGGGGAAGGCGGGGCTATGTGTGAAAGGTGGGACTGGGGAAGGCGGGGCTATATGTGAAAGGTGGGACTGGGGAAGGCGGGGCTATGTGTGAAAGGTTGGAATGGGGAAGGTGGGGCTATATGTGAAAGGGTGGAATGGGGATGGTGGGGCTATGTGTGAAAGGGGGGGACTGGGAAAGCTTACAGACATTTCATCTTGGGTGTGTAATAATCAAACACAATGGATCTATCTATTCACCTCAATTCTTATCCAGAATAAGATTTTGGTGCACCTGGAGCTTATATCAGGAATCACAACAAGTCCGAAAAAGAAAATAAAAAATTACACAGCAAACGACAGCATGAACCCGCTTTACATATTTCTCATGGGGGGGGGGGCGGTAGCCAGCCCTCATCAGCCATGCTCTCATTTGGCTCAGCTGAAGCCTTTAAATCTCTGACTCATTTGACTTGACTGCAGATCTATGAATCTCTATTGCTGTTAATGATGTCCAATGAAAGCACCGGGTAGCTGCCACTCAAACTGTACTTATAATGACCTTCTGTGTGATTCCCAACAGCAGTTATTCCTGTTGGTTGAGGCTGCTTCTCTATTTTTGTGTCACGCAATGGGATGCCTTACTGAACAGTCCTTCAATCCGAAAAACAAAAATCTACATTCCTTTCTGTGTTTGGCAGCTTATGTAAGCAGACGGTTCTGGCGTTTAGGGGGATAAAGTCAATCACAATGACATGAAAAATCTGACGGTAGAGAGCCGCAGTGTGGCTTTATCTCCGCAGCATAGCGCCTGGGAAGACCTGGAGCAGGGAGCTTTCACCCGATGAATTGCTTCATCAGTGTTGAGACGCCTGACACTAAAGTGATGGGCGTTGCTTTGCCCTGTGAAGTTTGTAAAAGACTAATGGCAAAAATGTGTCTCTGCAGTAATTGGCATCACTAGGCAGGGAAAGAGCGTTATCGAGGGTCACGCTTCCGACAGTGTGACTGATGAAAGCGTATAAATGTAACATGGTGACCATATCGTGATCTTTACACTTTTTCCTTGGGTACACATCTTAAATGATCCGAAAGAGTGTATTAAATAACGATATACGAGTAATGTGCAAATGTATGAAAATCACCTGTCGCTAAGCTTCTTTGTGCAGGTAGCCTTCAGGAAACTTTACCTAGGATCCTATGGTCTTAAACCATAGGAATTTGGAGCTTCTCTGGATGTTTGGTGACACAGATCCCTGCATTAGAGATACCACCGTGTACCCAAGTCCTGGAGCTTCAAGCAGAGGCAGGATGTCTGGCCGTAGAAATGCGCATCAATTAAGGGGGGGTGGGAGGTCCAGGCTGTTCAAACCCTTAGCAAATGTGCAGCTTCTCCAGGTGAGTATAGGCAAATATACATAGTGAGTGTGTGCATTACATGGCCTAGACAGTAAGGCTGAATGACGATATCGAAAGGGCGAGATATTTCCTGTGTGTAAAAGGTCGCCGGCGTGACATGTGACCGTCTATCCAGGTAGAAGAGGAGCTGTTAGACTGGCTGAACTGTGGTGCTCACTCTGGTTCCGATGGGGGTGGAGCCCCGACCTCTTGGACGACCCCCTCCCCATTATGACACGGAGCTCGTTCGCAGAGCGCGGGACTTCCCGCTTTGCAGGAGCGACTGGGGATTCGGGAGCACGGAGGTGCCCTTAAATCTCCAGTCCCCCTGGTCCTGTCCGGCCGTGTCAGCCGCCGTGTGCCGGGACAGGCGAGTCGGGGGCTTTTTATGGCCTTTCTGATTGTGCCTGTGTGTGATTTCCCCCTGGCTCTCTGGGTTAGATGCCTCCCCCCCGTCCCCGCTGTGAAGAGTGCCACACGAGTATTTCTCCGGGCACCGTCGCCATGGTTACCCGCTCTCACCTAGCCGCTCTGTGCTGTGCCAGTGCTGGCCCTTCTGTTAATTGCGCTGGCTTTGAACCACAATTAAGCTGTCAGTTGTGGGTTTGGGGGGGTTGGGGGGTTGGGGGGGGCACTAAAACATTTTTGGTCATAGATTTATCTTGATTAGGAAGTGACAGAGAGGCCTGAATTCAGAAAGGAGTCCAAACATATATTATGTATGTTTGATGAAGGCAGTCGTAAAATGTGAGTGAGAGGCTCACCGCCGTGGCTGTTTGACGGCTGGAATGAGCACCGCGTCTCGCGGCCTTTCTCACCACGGTTTGCCGCTCGCTGTCGGATCTGTTCTGGAGCCAGTTTTAACAGCCCTGCTGCTGCTGCCTGCATCCAGACTTGAGGGATCAAATCGTACGGCGACATTCCACAGCCGGCACATATTTGGCCTAAATATAGAGCGCTGGCAGTATCACGCCAGTAGGGGAAAAAATAACACATTTCTTCAGTTTAATGCTTCTTAAAGTCATTATTAAACTATTCTTAAAGGACGTATTCTCAAGCTGCTGCTCTTAAGTGGCAGGGCTGGATGCTGCATATTCCAGTGCCATGTGTAGTAAGTAAAGGTGGACGATGAGTTTATCACCAAATATAGAGCTGACTGGCTGCTGATTCCGTTTCATCCTGTTTCAAAGGCTCGGCCTGGCTGGCGGCAGGGACCCGATGCAGCCCTTTTCTCTGCGAATGTCTGCGTGGTGCCGTGACGCACTTTTAGTGTTGACTTTATTTGATGGGTACGTTTATTAAGCAGCTCGTGGAGGGAAATAAAATATAATATTAAGGGATACCTGACACTGCCTACTAACAGATTGTTACTCTTAATGTAGTGCCATCCTTTTATTTTATTATTATATAGTGAATGATTTTATGTTTGTATTTGCTTTTCTATGAACAAAGATGAAAAAACTAGTCTTTCCACTAACCCCGGCATGTTTACAGTGATGTTGTCCATATGCATTGTCCCTGACAAATAAACCAGCAAACAAACTAATCATAACAAAACCCCCTTTGCTCACTTTTAATAGGCAAAACTGAGGTAGAACTATCAAGGTCAGGGTCCAGTCACTGAAGCTATCTGACTGCTACAGCTCCAGGGACTCAAGCCGGCAATGACCTCAGAGACCCTCTGAACACGTGTCCCATCCTGTCAGGTGGCGGAAAGCCGCTGCAGGGAGGTTCTCTGCTATCCTGACAGCATGTGCCGTCCAGCTTACATTTGGATTACAGAGTATTGTATCAGCCCAATGTCAGCTTTAGCTAGCTGGTCCGCTGAGGGCCCCGGTCTGTTATTTCGGGTTAATGATAGGGCTTTGCCTGTGAGCCAAGCTGTTTGATCTCCTCTCCACGTGCAGCCATCCAGGCCACCTAGGCGACTTCTCTCTGTGTGGTTCTCCTCACGGGCATCACTCAGCACGTGTCATGCTCTCGCGTTACCCCAGGGGCCCTCCGGTCTCGACAGGGATCCAGTTTGGCCCGAGCCCCGAGGGAGCGTCCACAGTAAACTGGAAAGACACAGGCGACCCAGCCACTGTCTTTTTCTGCTTATAGCTGCCCGTGAGCTCGATATTTCAGCAGCAAAGCTGCTGTGTACTGGCCGAACGTGGCCAGGCATAGAGTATCATTAGGGGCAGATATGGCCTCCAGAAGCCAAAATGTCACAGGGCTGAGAACCTACAGCTCAAGGTTACCGTGACAGCAGACCGCAGACACCTGATCTCATTTCATAACAGAGCAGGTCACCTTGGAAGCTGCTAAAGAGTACATGTGGTGCTATTATAGCCAATCTAACTCCAAGAGAAGCTAACACTTCAGAGAGATTCAGAGTCATGTGTTTGCAGGGGTTATTTGTGACATTTATTTAAAAGGTGCTTCGATGGGCTTTTTCAAGTACTGTTTCAGTACCGGTCTGTTTTTTTAAAAAAGACATTATACCCGTGTCCTTGGATAAGTGTAAGTGGCAGGATAATTAGATTTGTTTCTGAGATCTCCAGCAGAGTGCGTTACTTGGAGCAGGCCACACCGCCACTGAGCACAAATCCCCCAGGCGATGAAAATGCACCTAATTGAGTTCGTGAAGAAAACACGGAGCGACGCAGACTGCCGTTTGGAATTTACCCCGGGTGCGAGACGCCGTGGGATTCGCCCCGGAGTGACGCTGCAGGCTGGGAGCACTGCATGCACCTGCTAAACTTACAGCCATTTAATGCTGGCATCTGGGGGTGACCTCTCTGCTGAGGTGTGACGTAAGCAGGCGCATGACTGTGTGAGAGCAGGCTGGTCGTCGCTGGGAACCGTTGCCCGCGGCTACAGATTTGGGAGCTTGCCTCCGGTTATCGTACTGTTTAATGCTTCGGGCGCTACGGCTCCGTGATCAGAAAGGCGAGAAAGTGCTTTTACGTCTTCCCCTTCACCTTCCCCTCTGCCGCCTTCCAAATTCACAGCACAGTATGACAGATAAATTTTCATTTAATATCGTAAGTTTGAAATGAACCTTACAATAAGAGCTATGGCAATTATTCCTTTACAACCTTAAGGAGTTGTGGATTTTGAAGGTGACTATGAATTGGACAGCTATGGGCCTTCACTTGTACCATTTACACTTATCTCAAGCAATTTATAGCAGAGGGAAGGGTTATAATAAATGTGCGCTCTCTGGAATCCACGGGCATAACCTTTGCATTGTTAGTGCGATGCTCTACCTGTTGAGCTACACTGCCCCAAAAGTGCTAACTGAACGTCGAAAGGACGGAAGCGGAGGCTGTGTCTTCGGTAACCAAGGCGACCCTTCCTGTCAGCCTCTCTTGGTGATGTGTCCATTTGACGGTGTCAAGCTTTGAAGGACGCCTGCCTGTGCCTCACACCTCTGCGTTGGAGGGTGGCAGCGTCTGTCTCCTTTCGAGCTTTTTCAGGTTTAATCTCACCCCCCGGTTCTCGTTTCCTTATCTGGCGATTCTGACATTGACATACACAGACATACCCAGTACATATGATGACAGACACTGATTAGGAAGCAGAGCTTCAGACCACAAGGTGGACAGTTGACAGGAACCTTGATTTGTATAGAATTCGGAAGCTGGTTGTTATTTATAAATAGTTGTTGCGGTGCAGATGTGGGCTGCTTTGGCTGTTATATTAGTCTGTATTAAATTAGTGAACCTCCAGGCCTTAAGATAAGTGTCAGGATTTTGAACCAAGTATTGAAGGAAATAATTATTGCAATGATTCATTTCTGTTGTGCTTTGATGCACCAGGATTTTTTGCAGCTTTTCTGTGTGACTTAGGTGGCTTTTAAAAAGATTCAGTGGTTTTTAGCCCGTTTCTTGCCAGAAAGTCTCCTTTTGATCAGGGATTGGTTTGACCGTTCTGTGGCTTTCTGTGTATCCAGTTCTGCGGGGGCCCGGTGTCCAAGTCCAAGAGTTTCTTTTCGGCGAGGCCAGGGGGACGCAGCACGGAAGCCCTGGTCCGGAAGCCCTGGCCCTGCCCGGAAGCCCTGGCCCTGCACGGAAGCCCTGGCCCGGAAGCCCTGGCCCTGCACGGAAGCCCTGGCCCGGAAGCCCTGGCCCTGCACGGAAGCCCTGGTCCGGAAGCCCTGGCCCTGCACTGAAGCCCTGGCCCGGAAGCCCTGGCCCTGCACGGATGCCCTGGCCCGGAAGCCCTGGCCCTGCACGGAAGCCCTGGTCCGGAAGCCCTGGCCCTGCACGGATGCCCTGGTCCAGAAGCCCTGGCCCTGCACGGAAGCCCTGGTCCGGAAGCCCTGGCCCTGCACGGATGCCCTGGCCCTGCACAGAAGCCCTGGCCCAGAAGCCCTGGCCCTGCACGGATGCCCTGGCCCTGCACAGAAGCCCTGGCCTGGAAGCCCTGGCCCTGCACGGATGCCCTGGTCCGGAAGCCCTGGCCCTGCACGGAAGCCCTGGTCCGGAAGCCCTGGCCCTGCACGGAAGCCCTGGCCCTGCACGGAAGCCCTGGCCCTGCATGGAAGCCCTGGCCCGGAAGCCCTGGCCCTGCACGGAAGCCCTGTCCTGGAAGCCCTGGCCCTGCACGGAAGCCCTGGCCCGGAAGCCCTGGCCCTGCACAGAAGCCCTGGCCTTGCTCTGCCCATGCTCAGACACAGGGAGCTTTGTTCATTAGATGCCCTGTTTCATTCCTCTCGTATTGATTTGATTACGTCATGCACCGACCGGCACTGGAAGCTGGTGCAGTGATATGGCTTCACTGCGAAGTGCCTGTGAACGTCTGTTAAAAATCAATGAGGCTCTCCTGCTCTCTCCCCGCAGTTAATATCAGCTGAGCCCCAGAAGAGCAGATCGAGACGGACTTCCTTCCCAGCGGTCCTTCTTCGCCTCCCTTCTTCTCCACAGGCTGGTCTGAGTCCACTAATGTGACACCAGGGGAAGGGATCACTTTTCACCCCAACCCCCCCCCGCACCACCACCACCAATGGTGAAATTGCTGCTTTGCAAATATAATGGAGATAAACTCTGATATGCACTGAATCTATGTTCTTTTTGCTGAATTACTCACAGGTTTTAAAAGCGCTAAAATGGCTGATTGATAATCACGGAGGAAGAAATGAATGACAGGAGGTAAGGGGACTAATTCGGTGGAGAGCAGTGTAACCTCCCACCTCCACAAGGTGTGTGTGTTTGTGTGTGTGTGTGTGCCCTGTGATGGACTGACATCCCACCCAGGGTGTCCCCTGATTCTTGCCCTGTACCTCCTAGGATAAACTGACTATGACCTCACAATGCATCAGCAATTTGAGAAGATTGATGGATTCTGGGAGGAAGCACATTGGCTTGTGTTCCACCCAGTGGGTTCGACTTACATAGTCCAGCAGCATAGGGCACAAGGTGAGGGTACACTCTGAATGGGATGCCAGTCCATCACAGGGCACTCACACACACTACAGGCAATTTAGAGATGTCAATTAGGCTGACTACATATCTTTAGACTATACCCAGAGTATCCAGGTTAAAAGCAATAAAAGCAAAATTAAAAACTCCACACACCCAAAGAGGAGGCAGGCTTACATAATGTGATACTTAATCAAAGTAAAGGATGACACAGAGCAAGGCATTGTGGGTCGCGCCTGTGCTAGGTGACTCAGCCACAGTGATGCAATTTGCAAACGTTTGTGTTATTTATTCATATAATTATTTTGAGCTCATAACAATTGTGTACCTGCCGCTACCTGATTGACAGTTTGACAGTGATTTAAATTTCTCTGTCACAAATGTTCTTGTTTAATTGTTTCATGCTGGAGTTTGGAAAACGAATTAGGTATGCTATATAAAGTTTGCAGAGAAGGAGGGAGCTGATTTGATTCTAGACAATGTCCTTTCCTCCATTTTTGTCACATTAACACTGGATGTGCAGAAATAAATTATGCAGCGTTTTAAAAAATTTTAAAGTATAATTTCCTCTTAACTTCAGGCAGCTTATGAGACGGCTCTTGACTTTCTAGCTCACAGATTCTCTGGAAGGTTCCGGTCGGCCCGTCTCAGGAAACTTTGGTGGCTGTTGTTTGGAACGGATTTTGTTTAATATAAAAGCAGCTGAGAGTGTCTCATCCTGGTTAACAAGTTAGCCAAGGACATGGGTGAAAAGACAGCGCCTTTGCATCGCAGTACACTGCTCAGAGTAGATTGGGGCCAGGGGTCCTGGAGGAAACGTGTTTACGAGCAGGACAGTGCCAGTAACTGTCCGCTTGGCCGAGACTGGGGGGGGGGGTTGCATCGCGTCTCTCCCTGAATAACGTGGATTAAAAGAAATCAAGAAAATGAAATCAAAGACCTGAGCGACCACTGAGAATTTCATCATCCGGCTTGAGTGCTGGATTAAGTGCTTTCATCACAGACGGGCTGCAGTCTTTACCGCACGCTAGACCCAGACCAGCCCGTCTGGAACACACAAACAGATTTGTCTCCGCGGCGCTTCGTGAAGTCATTAAAATGCCAGTCCCCCCACCCACCCAGTTTCCACGTCAAGCACGGTCAGCATGGACCACGTTTAAAAGGAAGTGGCTGCTTTTCATCAGGGAGGGGGACAAAAGCCCCACAGATACCCCCCCCCCCCGCCACACACACACTTCCTGATCAGAGATATTATTCACAAATGAAAGTCCAGACTCGGAACAGACAAAGTCAGTGGTCTTTCTGTCATTCAGATTTCATAAGAACTTTAGTAATTAGGAATTGCCTAAGCCTCTTCCCTCAAGTGACACGGGGATATTGAAATCCTCGTTCCTTTCTGGGATATTATTCTTTTTTCTGTCTAAAGACGGAGGAAGAAAGAGACAGGCAGTTGCCGTCAGACCTTCGGAGCTTGTGCACTGTGGCAGACCTCTCAGATCTGTTCTAGGTGCAGGATGAGGGAGTCGCACCCCAAACCCCCCCCCATGCCAAGATGTCCCTGTCGCCGGCCACCTGGTTGCTCACGCTTTGATGTCCGCCGTCTCCACGGCGAGCTCAGTGATTGCGGCCTGCCCCCTCCTGACACTTAAAATGAAAGCTCTCGTGTCTTTAACCTCTCACCATATACATATGTGATCTTCAGTGTCTCTAAACCTTTCATACAAACCCAGTTGAGATGTACCACTGCATGGTGATCATCTGATTGCTTAAAGCCATCCATTCCTCTCTTTTCTAACTGTCTATCCTGGGCAGGGTCACTGCGGTACACTGCGGTACACTGCGGTACACTGTGGACAGGATGCATTGTTGAGTTATGGTCCATGACCATATTAAGTATGTTGCGATACATCAGGGTCTGTCGCTCTTCCACATTCTGCTGTGTGATGGTCCATGGCTCCCTCACTCCATTTACAATAGCCTAACTGTAACCTATATTCCAGCCACAATATCTAAACTGAACCCTAATTCTGTCTATAACAGCCTATCCCACACCTTTACTCCATTTACAATAGCCTAACTGTAACCTATACTCCAGCCACAATATCTAAACCAAACCCTTATTCTGTTTATAACAGCCTATCCCACACCTTTACTCCATTTACAATAGCCTAACTGTAACCTATACTCCAGCCACAATATCTAAACCAAACCCTTATTCTGTTTATAACAGCCTATCCCACACCTTTACTCCATTTACAATAGCCTAACTGTAACCTATATTCCAGCCACAATATCTAAACCGAACCCTAATTCTGTCTATAACAGCCTATCCCACACCTTTACTCCATTTACAATAGCCTAACTGTAACCTATACTCCAGCCACAATATCTAAACC
>JAODKN010000063.1:24694060-24704279 GCA_026774425.1 Petrocephalus zakoni
GTCAAGCGCTGGGCAAGCACTGATCGGTGATCAGTGAGACGAAGGATCCGGCGAAGCTGCGGGCTTCTCGGTGAGGTCAGCACGGAGATCCTCCATCTGCTCACTCCCACATGTTCGGCATGGCATCCAGGCCGCCCTGCTTAAAAAATAAGCGTGCCAATGGAGCAGGTGTCCGAAATGGCCATAAAAGAAGACAAGTTTCAAGTAATCCAATACCCAATCGAGCCAGTCAGGATTACTAGGTCAGGGTCAAGTCTGCTGGCCTGTCTGCTCCTTGAACCTTATCAGTTTAACCAAACAAACATGATATCATTCTAATATGAACTGTTATACATTTGGTATGTATGTTGAACAGGACACTTTGGGTCACTTCGGGCTCCCCTGAATCAGAAAAATACACCTAATGAGGTAATCGCAGTAGTGAAGTTTTCAAACTCGGACGTGTGCGGTCACCATGCACGACATGGGACTTTTGGCACAATTGGGTTGGCCCGCACATTGGATGACTCTCAATGCCCCTCGAAGCTTCAGAGAACGCGGTTTCCTCTCAAGTCAGTTGGCTGGGAGTTCTCCCACCCCAGGCATGCTGCTCACGGGAGGTTGCTTACCCAACACAAGCCTAATAATGAATTACGTGCTGCAAATATTGGCAGCACTTCTGCTCAGCCCTCACCCCACAGTACTCTATCAGCGTCTGACTTCAGAGTCATGTCAATAGGAAATATAAACACTTGTCAAAGTGTGTACTCGTTCAAGAATGGTAATTCGTCTTAGATGTCAACAGTTTTAATTGGGAGGACTCTTTAATCACACATATATTTAAAAAAAAAAAAAGAACTGAAATTCAGGCCCTCACTAGTTAACACCGGCCCTTTAAATGTGTTTACGTTAATGCTTGGTGCTTATAAACAAAAGTGGGGCCGTTGATGGTGTGGTAAGAAAGTAAATGAAATATTCAAGCTTCATAACTCTTTGTGCTCCATCCAGATGTACATCTGCAGCTCGCCTGAAAGAGGACATTGTAATGGTCCCTAGGATGCTAATAATTTCTGTCACATATCCTAGTACATTTTAAAAGTTCTCTAGCTAACAGAGCTAGCTGTTCTTATGCTTGCATCACGAAGCAGGATTTCTTGCTTAGCCCGGTTAATTTATCGGATTTAAGGTACCCCAGTTTAAACAGATTTTATCTTCGTTCCCTTTCATTTAGCCCATGCAACCTTAAATCGGACAAGTTAGCTAAGCAGGAAATCTGGCTTCACGATACGGGTCCCTTTTTATTTTTCGTATATGCAGAAGTGCTGCATATACACACACACACACACAAGCGCTGCACCATTCCCTTATCAGGTCACGTATTTCAACGGCAGATGCTTGTAAGGGATACATCATCCAGCAGTAGTGAGAGGAGGACAGGCAGTAGTAAATTAGCATTGGCATTGTCTGTGTTAGCACAACGGACATTCTGAAACCATCCAGGACTCGATTAGTCTCCCTGTCTTTTTCATCTCTGAGCAGTGGTGTAGAACCGGACCATTTATCAGGATGATTTGGATTTTCCGTGATAACTGTGTCTTTCTGAAAAGGGTCATTTGCACAATGTATGCTTACCTCTGCAAGGTCATCATGTACATTAAAATATTATTGCTTTCTAGCCATGAAACAAGCCAGTGAAACGTTAAGACCATCAATGGGCTCAGATAACATCAGAGATTAGCGTAAGAGGTCTTCAATGTGTTGTGTTTGCGCCATCTGAGCCGCGGCTGACGAAATTAAGCGACCGAACGAAGCATAAACCATTGTAAGTCAGCTGACATCACACTGACGGGTTAAACCTGGTCTCCGAAGACGTGGCCGTCACCGTTTCTTTGGCGGCTCGATGAGTCTTCAAACACGTGCACCATGTGGTCATTGGCCCAAGTCCATCTCGCTTTTTCCAACAGTTTAAATCATATTAATTGTCAGATAATACACTGGCTGTACTGTTCATAGCCTCTGTTTTTCTTCCAGCTTTGACTTGAAATATTTCATAACATTGGGTGTAATATGTACTGTTTTTGTTATTCTCTGGAAAGCACTCTCTGGAAACTCACCGGCCTTTAAGAACGACAATCTGGGATTATGGCTGTTTGTTTTAGTCATACGCAGAGGTTTGTGTTTCTACATGTGTCAGTCTGAATTGAGGGATCCAGTGACTCAAGTCAGACCCCCCCCCCCCCCAAACTCACTGTTATTGGTCAGCAGTCATGGGGGGGGGGGGGGTAGCCATGTGTTTATTCAGCAGCTCTTGTGGCTGCACCCTCAAGAAATTGGGACACATGGGGGTCGCCCACCATGCACACAGCGGGAAATCGCACATGGAGACCTACAAGGAGCCCCAGGGGGCTGGTAATTAACCAGCATACAAACGGAGTGATGTGCTCATGGACTCGCACGCTTACCACCATCAAAGATTAGCCCTATATGTGATGTGTATCCAAATGGCCAATAGGCATAATCATCTTAAATCAGCGTTTACTCATCACTTACGTGGTCTTGGATTACAAAGCGACCAAACTCAGAACTTGTGCGAGTTAGTAATTTGTATTTATAAGTGCTGACGCCTACATTTTCCCCAAGATGCCATTTCTCTCTCTTGAATATTAGTGTGTGTGTGTGTGTGTGTGTGTATGTTTGGTGGATTCGAGCTTATGAGCGCGTGTGATCCTGGAACTGCGGTATATGACCACTCATGCAGCTGTAGGAACAGGGGAAATGCGTGAGAGCAGAAATCCATCCATGTCCAACTCGCTATTCTGGGACAAAAGTCTCCTCTGATGATGCACATTTACTGTTAATGTCACAGGTCACAGCTTAACCAATTCATCACAATTCATTACACCAGGAAAAAAAAAACTGCAATTGCTTGGCAGTACATACAGTAAGAATGAATGCGTTTGAGTAGAGAGGAGGATTTGACTGCGGCTGTCGTCATAAAGAGCTGCGATACTTTGACATTGGTGATAAACTTATAGGGAGCAGATGCTGTACTACCAAACAAGGCAGATGTTTTTAGTTCTGGGCATGAGTAATGCACTCAGCACATATTAGGAGTCATTCGTAGGGAGGTGAAATGCTTTAACAACAGCCACGGGGCAAAAGTGCAAACGAGATGTGGATATTTAACACACACACGGGTGACAGACCGCGCTCTTGCTGATAGCACCTCAAGGTCTCCCAGGGAGCTGATAAACAACCATTATCTCCTCATTAAAGTTACCTGCTATCTCAGTCAGTGTCTGTGTGATACGGGGACCAGCCGTGCGTTACAGCACCATACTGTACCATGGTACAGTACCATACCGTATGATCCAGGTTCCCAGATGCCCACTGACCACCAGTGACAAGCGAAAGGAGGCGACCTAGGAATGTTTGGGCGTCCACCCCTCTTGCCCCAACGATTGAGAGTCCCCCCCCTTGCCCCCCCCCTTCAGGTGCTGAATGCCATCCATGCCGATCACAGATGATCATGCAAAATTCTGGGAAGTTAATGGACCCCAACCCCCCCAGGCGGCAAAAATTAACCAAGGATAACCATCCCCAGTCAAGCACTTTGCCACTCAAAATGTCTCTGCGCCCCTGCTGACCAACATGTCCTCCTAAACACTCCATCTGACCCTAACCCGCCCTGAGCTGGCCCTCTGGCTGTCACATCAGCATCGCTTTATTAATTAATCATACGCGGGCCGCTGGCTGTCAGGTGTCCCGGGGGCCTGCGGAGCGTCGTTTGTCAGCAGCCGGTGATGGCGTACAGCCGCCTAGGTTTGGGTTTCCTTTTTAGTGGTGAGGGAGTCTCGCTCGGGGGACGACACAAAGCGTGTAAACAAAGCTGCCAGGCTCCAGACTGGAAGCAATATCGCGGGCATTTTAATTGCTTTCGTTATTAAATCCCTCATAACGAGGCACAGTGTGAATTCATTACTCGCTAGTGTATAGTTAAGATACTATTAAATGAAAACACTGGATGTTTTTTTGTGGTCCTGCTCGACGTTCAAGACGTTCAAGACTTGAGTTTAATCATAGTAATCTCCGCAATATGTGACTCGCGCGTAAATAACGCTTGATGGTTCGATGGAAGATGAGCTTCTCAGTGAAGTTATTTCTTAATGAGACATTTGACTGGCTGCCGTGTTGATGTTTTCTTACGTGAGTGTAGCCGTCTCAGTACTGGCTATTGTGGAAATGCCGAGGAACGACGCGGGGGGGAGCGAATGGAGTAACATAACCAGGAGCCTTCTTCTGACCATGTGATTAATTCTGCTAGAGAAGATGTACCTCCCGATGCCCAGCTGGCCGTACACACCTCTCTAGATAGTTCTGTTATGGATTTTTACTCATGTCACTCATGAGTGTGAAGGGGTAGTTATGCAGATCAGCCTCTATAAATGTAATTGCACCGATTGACCCACGTGGGGTCTTGATATTTGTCACCCCCCACCCCCCCAAGGTCAGATTAATTTATATGGGGGCCCCAGGTTGACATCAGCATGGACACTCAGGTCTTGCTGATTCAACTCACTATTCCAGTTTTCTGGCTGCTTGCCTATTAGTTATTTGCCTATAATCCAAAATAGCCTATGAATGAATGGGCCCGCCCCTCTATCCACAGTGGACTTGTGTATTCCCTATCAGGGTATAGAGTTCTGCTTCCTGGGTGACGAATGGTGGTTGGGGAGGTGGACTAACGTAACGCGCTGGAACATCTCCCCCGACTCCCATGCGGTAATCTGCCATGGCCCACGTCTTCGACCCACGTCCGCCTGCTTTCCATCCCGGCATTTTTTCCGGCTCACGAGGGGGAGCTGCAACGCGGGATCCTGGGATGAGGACTTTACCTGGGGCTGAACCCTTCATTTTGGCCACAGCCATGTTGCAGCTGCAATTTACCATAAGGGTTAGGTGCTTCCAGAAAATATTTAATAAACAAGTTTAAGATTAATTGTACATGTGTGTTCAGTACTAAGAGAAATGTATTTATGATCCAAGCTAAAACTAATATATATTCCACTACTCACATTGCATTCCTTCCTGCAGTAAAATATTATAAAATTTTGATTTATCAAATCTCATTATGTCTTGATCTTAAATATATACAGGTTCTATGTTCTAATAAACCCAATAAGCATCAGAGTAAATCAGATCCTATATGAGTCGTCTACAATAATGCCTGACTAAAATGCCTCCAGCTGAGGACCCAAATTGTTCCGATTTGCAATTTGTTTTGTGCCTTATGCCTTTGTGCCTAAATGCCTTTGTGACCTTTGATTTGCGCACATGCCTGTTGTCAGAATATATCTGAAATATATCTGACCCATTTTGCCCCTTGGTGAGTATTAACATTCTGCAGTTATCAGCACTAATTAAATAAAAGTACCAAACCACTGTAATATTAACTGCTGTCCTTTCCTGTTTTACATGACTTTAAAATCATTTGCATTTCTGATACCTGTTGCAAATATGGGGGGATATGTTGCAGTTAACAAATACTTCTATTACCTAAAACATTGATTTAGGATGGACCGTAAAAGTTTGTTGAGGCTGTTAAGGATTATAAATGAATGTTATTTGTATATGTTTTTGAAGAACATCCAAGCCGGTCTTGTGTCAGTCCAGCTCGGGGGAACATGTGAGTGATGTTTTAATTATGTGATACAGAATGGGAAAGAGGCATTTGGGCAACGTGTGACTTGGCAAACATTACATTAATGACTTAGCACCTTGGTGTGTTAGGGTCGGGGCCAAGCGAATGACGATCTCACCAAACACCTGAAACCCAGAGCCAGCCCTCCATGCTGGCTTCCATCAGCCACAGAAAAAGCTATGAATGCTTCGTTTCATTTGGAAGAAGCATCACTTCTTTCACCTCGTTGAGCTTCAGGTCTTTAAAAAAAGAAAAAGAGAAACTTCCCGCTGAGGAACAAGAGCAGCATCTCATGGCGAAAACTCGCGATCAGGCTTTGAGGCCAAAACACAGCACATCATTTACTGGAGCAAAGGAAAGTGCCTATATATCACTGTCATTCCGAAACTGCACAGTACCCAAGAAGATGAGAAACCATAGAGCTGTATGTGGTCAAATGCTCCTGCTCATTATACTGGTCTGGTTTTGGTGTCCCAACCAGCCAGAGCAGTAATCAGCACGTTAAGCCAAGAACCTTTCAACCCCGAGACATGTATTGACAAACAGGCTGGGTGTTCAATCAGGGTATTACTGCAATGCTGATTGGTCTGCTCTTAAGGGCTTTCAAATTGATTCATGTAAGTAATGGTCTGGTGGAGTTGTTTAGAAAGGTAGTAAATTTTACCTTGATTCACGGTTCAAAGAGGAACATTTCCTTGTCCTAAAGAAACCTGTCTACCATTTTGTATGTTTTATGTTGAATTTTAACTTATGTTATGAGAAATTTGGAAAGGGCTTGAAGTTGAATTGAATTCCACTCTGGTGGGCTAGTCTCTGGCTGTTTCGGTGCTTTGAGATCCCTGTTTTATGCGATGATCGGTCGCGCATCGTAGGACATGAC
The DNA here is from genome assembly GCA_026774425.1 of Petrocephalus zakoni. NCBI lineage: Eukaryota > Metazoa > Chordata > Actinopteri > Osteoglossiformes > Mormyridae > Petrocephalus > Petrocephalus zakoni. The sequence goes on from JAODKN010000063.1 coordinate 24,700,621, forward strand.
CTCTGGCCTGGGGAAGAATGAGAAATAACTGGGGGCAGTTCCAACCACCGTAAATGAACTGGAAAGCGCCCCTCCCTACAGTCATTCAGGATTACGGCATAACACAGACACACACAAGCAGATAGAAAAGTCAGTTACCTCCCAGAACGTTAGGGATTTCACCTAAATTAACCCAGTTCCTACCATATAACATCATTTCTTTTTCTGTCGGTCGTCAAGAACCTAGATATGCAGAAAATGATACCTGAGCATCTTCCGACCAATCTCATTAGATACCATATTTGTCCTTCTATGTCAGTACTGAGGGTGTCTGCAAAAATACACCCATGGTGCCGCTGAATATTATGTTATTTTGTTGTTGTTAATATAATTAGCCCTGCTATTTATACCAAGTTGTTTTGCTTTGTTTTGAGGGTAATATTTGGTCTAATAGAACTTGAGTAAGAGTCCTGTAATTATGTTAATGCAATGAAGTGCACCACTGTGTACCGGGAAATCATTTGTAAAATGTAATTTTGGGGGGAAAATAAATAGTCTCACAGAGAAATAGGCGTCTCTCGGCTTCCAGTGCAAGGCTGCAATTATCTAGTGACATTACACCCCATTATCCACTGTGGTATTATCATATTGTTATATCAGTTGCTCACATAAAACATGACCAGTGAATCTCTAAATGTTTATGAGGGGAAGTTTTCATTGGTCACATACTGATATCTTGATCACTGACTGCTGAGATTCCTCCAAGCGCTGTGTTCTTTTTTTGATGCCGAGATCTTGAGCGCACACACCGCCATCACAGGTGAGCAAAGGTCTTGACGCGGTCGAGGGGGATTCTGGGATAATGATGTGGTAACGGGTTGCCGTGGTCCCACCGGGAAGGCTACGGTCAGCCAGCACAAGGGAAGCTTGCATCTGCGTTTAGTGTCACCCCAGGAAAGCAGTACTCTTTGGCCTTTGACCACCCCCTTTGAAATCCCACCATTCATCACTGGCGGCGAAGCCACAGCTACTGGCGTCTTGCACATCTGTTATAAGGCAGGTAGGGTGTGGAATTCCTTTGCAGGAAGGCTCTGTCCCGAGTGCTTAGGATGATTTTGATGTATGCAGATGGTTTGTGGTTTGGTCTCTGTTGTGGGCATACCAAAAACATCAACCAAAGAAAACAAGGCTTTGAAATAGAGCAGGCTTTGGGGGGGGCAGTCTGATTGGTGACTGACACACTTTTGCGGTGGACAAGGTGACCCCCCCTAGCCCGTCCGAGCGAATCGATCACCTAGGAAAATGGTCAAATGGCAAAGGACCAAACTGGCCAAAGTCAGCTGATGAAACGACATGAAGCGAAGGCCAAAACTCTGATGCGAGGCAGCTAAGGGAGAACGTCCGCAAGGGGCTTGTGTCATCATAGGGGGATTAAAATTCTCCTGGAGAAGCCAAGGCAACAGCTGAGGGCATCAAGCATGATATGCGATGACAGTCAAATTTAGATAAGCATGAAGTATGAGTGAGCCACCAATCACAGGAAGCTGGCTCTCCCACTACTGGTGCCGTTAGCCGGGGGCATTTCCTCGCAGGAATGGCCTGCTTAGTTGAGAAGAAATTTGCAGTTCTGGTTGTAAAGAATTGTAGCAAAAGGGGCAGGACATACTTTAAAGGAAAGTTAAGCTGTTGTTAACCATGAGGTTTTGATCATTGCCAAACATCAACTTTCCCGTTTGAATGGGGACAGGGGTGACACTGGCTGACCTGCCTGCTTTTAAACCCGTGTGTTGACCATCTATCTGTCATGACATCAGACGATAAGTGGTAGTAAGCTTCCTGCTCTCTGACAGTGTGGCTTTGCCATTGTGAGTCCTTTTTGCTGGGGGGCAAGGACAAAAGTGTGCAAAGGTTGTGGGGGGGGAAGGCTTGATGGGATGACGGGGCTTCTCAGGAGAATGGTGTACGCCATGGTGATACATCCACCCGATCCCTCCATCGCTTCCACTCCGACACAGTGAACCTGGCCTGCTGAAATGCAATACCTTCATACTCTCATTAGAATATCAGCAAGGAAAAAAAGCACCCTTGTAATGAATATGGTAAATGAGGTAGAAAATTTAGCACACAATATAGCCAGTGATAAAATGGTAGATTTAAACTGTTGTTTTCTTTTGCCAAATTTAATGGTGTGTGAAAATGCATTTTGCTTAAAAACTGAAAGCTTATTTTACTAACTAAAAAAATATTCTGATATATTATGGCATCATATCGTCTGTAAGAATTTGCACGTTAACCAGTTTCTTCTAGCGTAATCTATGACGGAATTAGCCACGTAGCCTGCTTGGTACCCATTATTCACTGAGATCCAGGCATCACGCTCGCCTGTTTGAGGTAGTTTTGTAGAGTATATGGAAGGCCTGTGTTCCTCCATTACATCCCCATATGGCCAATTTAGTGGTAGAGTGTAGAGTGCATTTGCCCCATAGTATCTCTCCCTGTGATAAATGAAGGACCATTGGAGATTATCCTTCGGGGCTGAAATACAGTCACATTGGAAACATTTGAAGCCCTAGTTCTGAATCATGTCGTGAGATGTGCGTGCTTTTGCTCGTCCTGCTCTTCGCTTTCAGCCACGGCCAGCCCTTGAGTGGTGACAACCAGTCACTGGATTTAGTTCAGCTGAGAGCTCCATCTATGTGTGGGTGGGAGTTGCCTAGAGTGACTGATGCATCTTGAGGACTGCTCCCCCCCCCCCCCACACACACACACACACACACATTCAACTTTAAACTATTCAGTGTGACCACAAGTCCCTCAAACCCCTTTCACTTAAACCTCTAATGGTCACCAGGGTGCCTGAAAGTTACTCAGCGGTGAACTCGGCACAACGCAGTACTCGACATCCGGGGCAGCCGCGTCAAATTGCTGGGATGACACGGGTCTTAGAAATTTCCGGGGATGGGAGGGGGAGTGAGTCGTCAAAATCAGCGGGCGGTTGAGTCAGAATGGGCTTTTCGGTCACATAAGGAATGAACGACATCCAACTGATGTAAGCTGCAGGCTCCAAGACTGAACGTTTAATAATTAAACTAGATCGCCCCTGCTCTCAGTCCACACCTGGGTTTTTATTATCATGGCCTTGGCTGGAGGGGGGGATCTCCCCACATTAAACTGGAATGAAGTTCTCCATAGACCAGTTCCTGGTCCACAGGTGGTAGGGACTGCTCAGGAAACCCCCAGCTGTCCGAAACCTCTGTGGATAGGGGCCCAGTGTCGCAGCTGAGATTGTTACCCAAGACAGCGGCAGACTCTCTTTTCCTGCATAACGTCGATCGGCGTCACAGGGAGAAATGTGAATAACTAAATGCTGAAATAAAATACCGAAAGGCTGGTGGTTCCCCAGTGTCCAGTGGCCACCTTCGTCTTTTTTTTGAGGGAAATCACATTTAACACATTACATGCGCTGGAACTTGCTGGAAGGCGTCAGCTGTCTCGTAAATGTAGGATTAGCGCTAAGGCGCTAGCCGAATTACTTTGCTGGGACTTCCTGTTTTCCAGGGAGAACATGTGTTGCCGTTTTCAAATTTCAGAACTGGACACTGTAGAATTCCATAAGGACATATCTGGTAGCCATGTTTCATGTAAATTCATTTGTCAGAATCCGGAGGTGGGGGGGGGGT
>JAODKN010000063.1:24742199-24752780 GCA_026774425.1 Petrocephalus zakoni
TCTGACTCCTTTGTTTGCTGACTCTGCCTGAGGTTTGCTCAGTCCTTGTTCAGCATTAGCTGAACTGAATCTGCTTCATTTAAAATTCAGCTTGGTCTTGCACCCAGCAAATTTTATCACAGCAGTTCTCCAAAGAAAGTCATTTTGGCCCTCTTTCAGCACCATACCGTGAAAAAATATGTTAACATACGTAAAAATTTGTTGAGCACTTAGGGGTCCCATGCGGCTATATTGTTTTACTGTTTTTCTGTTTTGGAAGGAACCTTTGGAATAACATCTACTGAATTCTTGGAGATGAAATATCTCCTTACCTTCTGATGTACGCAATGTTGAGCAGCCTTATAAAATCCAGGGTACAAACTCAGTGTGACATAGGAAAAATACCAGAGTGGACCTGGCCGGTAGTTTGACCAAGCTGATAAAATGCAACAGCGTAAATGTTTTTCTCACCATGCCACATTCGTGACCGTTAGACGACCAGATATATTCAGCCATGTGTGTGTTGGCCTTTTCCCTCTTACAGGAGAAGCAGGAGGCAGGACATCATGCATGGTAACCCACTAACACAGTGCAGAGGTTTCAATCTGAAAGGTAAGCACAAGGAAGCCCGTCGAGATGTTAGTCAGGGCAGCGTGTTGCCAGATGTCAGATGCCAAGGTGACAGCCGGACTCGCCCTTGAGGGAGCAGTAGGCAGTGAGGGAGCGGCAGGTGTTTGTGGTGCACCCTGAGCCAGACCCTCCTACTAGGTTACATCACGCTCTAGGGTTCTTGGCATGTATGTCTGCGCAGCAGTCCAGGGCTGGCTTGCTCTGCATCTGATGAATCGCTGTTGACCACAGAGACCTCAGCAGGAGGGAGACTACACAGCTTGGAATTCAGCAGATGTTCAGTGTACATTTTGGATTTCATTAGAGCTGGAAATCCATAATCTGTTATGAATGTGTGATCTCGTAGTTTGAAGCAGATAACTGTAACTACTACTGCTGTCATCCTGGAATGAGAAAAAGTGTAGCATTGCAATAGCACTTGTTGCCAGTTCTGGAGAATCCCGTCCTGCTCCAGAGCATCCAAAGCAGATCATCCCACTGCCTTACAGTAAATTGTTGAACATCTCAGGACACCTAAATCCACGTTTTTCCTTTGAGAACATGACATATGTTTTAGACCTGTGAGGGATTGAGAGAATGAATTGTTTTTTTGACACGAGGGAGAGGTGTCTGTACTTCTAGCATGCAGAGTGTGGGACTGATTGGGTTACTGGTTGGGTTCTGGGTTCGAATTGAGTTTGTTGGATGTTACAGTAGGTTTGTTTCCATACCTCTGCTGTTGTCAGGGTTTTGTTCATGCCGGGAGGTTGGAAAATAAATGGATGGGTGGTTGTTTATCTTTGCTAAATCTTATAAAGACATATAGAACCTGGATTGATTTTAATTTGACTGAGGAAGGCTTTTTGGATAAGAGTAAGTTGTATTCTGGGTGAAGTGTTTGGTTAGGTTCTGGGTTTTTGGGTCATGTTAGATGGATAGACTGAGTTCAGATGATGGCACGTCCTTAGTGATGGGTGCCGTGTCATTCACAGCCTATAGGAATGCGGCAGAGATGACACAGTATGGGGTAAAGAACAATACGACCTTCCTGGAATGTCCACCCAAGTCCCCACACGCCTCAATCCGGTGGCTCATTCAGAGGGACAATGACCGGAGAAAAGAGGTGAGCTGACCAGTCTGTTCTGTGCATCTCCACATTGCATCACTTTTGATATAGAGTAGTATGTATCAGGGTGGTTGAAGACATTGTCAAATCTCAAAAGAAGGTACTGAAGAAGATTTTTCTAAAGAAGCTTTTCTAAACCCAGTCCATGGAACCCCCCAGACATTTTTACACCTTCCCAGATCCCAACACACCTGTACCCGGTATCCAGCATTCTTCATTGTTCAGTTCAAGTGTGCTGGGAGCTGGAAGGGACCAAAAATGTGGACTGTCTGGTCGTCCTGGAGGACGGAGTTGAGAAACACGGTTCTAAAAGTACTCAAGTCGAAAATTAATCTCAGGGACTGCTTCACTTGCATGTCAATTCAGACAAAAGTGTCTGCTAAATAACTAAATGTAAAATAACTGGAATGATGTACATTACAGTCGCAGATGTTTATTTGAAGTTCATGTTTGCCTCATATCACTGCAAGCAGCTCATAGCAGAAAAATGAAATCACAAATTTCGGCACGAGGGGAACGCCTCGCGGATGGAATCGAGAGGGTTTTTGGATGGATTTACTGCGTGTTTTTCATATAGTATGACGGGTGGTGATGACAGCAATAAATATCACTATGAAATGGGACTGATAGGCAAATTGACTCCAGAGGGAACAAAAGTTATGGGCGCAAGAAACCAAAGCAAAATCAAATAAAAAACGAACAGCAAAACTGTAAAAAATGGGATATATGAAGAAATGCTGCAGGAGACAGCGTGTGTGGGACTTTTAGTGTCAGACTGCAGCACCTACCCGGCTGATAAGTTTAAGGTCAAGAGATACACATACCAAGCATATACAGATGGGCCATCTGGTCCTTCTGAGCAGACTGATACCTTCAGTTCCAAGATCATCAAAATGAGTTGCTCTTTGAGCCATTTCCGTTTCCAAGCCAAGGTTTATTTCATTATGAGATGCTGATATCCAAAGCACCTTATTGAGCTTCCAATCACCAGACAGCTGGTGAGCTTAACGCAGATCAGGCAAGGTTCCACGAAGCAGGATTTATTACTTAGCCGGATAACTGGTTTAAAGATATTTAAGGTAGTCTGGGCTAAATGTAAATGAAAGAAGACACAGTCCATTTAGCCCAGACTACCTTAAATCCAACAAGTTATCCGGCTAAGTAAGAAATCCTGTTTTGTGGAACACCCCCCAGGTCACGGGTTCAGTACCATTAGGCATTGTTAGATGCATCCATTTATTCATCTACCATAACTTATCCTGTTGTAGGATCGCGGTGAGTCTGGGGACCATATGCAGGAACAAGAGGGCACACAGCAAGGGGACGTGGGTGACAGGCTCTCACAGGGCAGTGGCCCACGCACACTAATTTAGAGATACCGCTTAGTCTGATTGCATGTTTTAGGATTGAGGGAGTAAATCCAAATGAACACTGGGAGAAGAAGCAAATACTAGATAAACAAAGCTGAGGACACAGGTGGCGCCAGTGATGCTGCAGGTGTGACCCAACAGCGGGAATGTCTGTCTGATTGGGGATTGCTGTGTCCATGCAGGTAAAGATGAGCGACAGGGTGGTGTCCACAGACGAAGGCCTCCTAATCCGCTCCGTCCAGCTGTCCGATCAGGGCCTGTACTACTGCCTGGCGACGGAAAACAGCTTCAAGCGCACGGTGGCCAAGATCCAGCTGAAGGTGCTGGGCGACCACCTGGTGGGCACCCTGCTGGACAAGCAGCGGGCACAGTGGACGTGGGAGAACGCCGTGCACCCCAAGGCCCTGGCACACGCCCTGCACCCCAGCGGCACTGTGGCAGCGCAGCAGTACTGCAAAGAGCAACAGCAGCGAGGCGTGCTGGGACCTCCGCGGGGAGACCTGGCCAAGCTAAAGTCGCTGATGGATCACAGGAAAAGCCGCAATCGTAGGAACCATCTGCCCAGGGTGTAGGCCGGGGTCGGGGGTGAGGTGAACCCGGGTTCCCGTTCTCCTCCCCGCTCCTGTTCCGAAAGTGGCCGCGCAGAGGAGGAGCAGAAGCTTTCCTGTGCTCACTTGTTGTCCTACTGTACATGCATGAGCTTCCCTGACCGGACAACTGTGAGACACTTGTGTACAAACACAGGCACACTCGTGCACACCTTCGCATTTCACGAGTGCATTTTGGATAAATGCAGCTCCGTCAAAGTGTTGACAGTGGATTGGACAGTTTCACACCAAAAAAAGTTTTTTTCTGATTATACGGCAATACACAGCATCTTAGTTGTGAAAGCCAACAGCTCCGGCACAAAACAACAACCTGATGTGCGGCTGAATTAGGAATGCTGTGGATTAGTCAATCACTCAGTCTCCTGTGGGATCCTGTCACATTGCAGCTGAACTTTAAAGATGGAGAGGAGGAGAAAAGGATTTTTGAGGAGAGGCTGGATTAAATTATACTTTAATGTGCATATTTTCACTTGCTGCCAAACATATTTGTGACTGTTTTACCTTGAATATTGAGGATACTTTTTTGCGTAGTTTAAAGCTGAAATCTGCAAAAGGACTGCAAAACCAATTACTCTCACTAACACAGTACGCATCGTCCACATAAAACATTTAATATATTTACTGACACCTTTTTTGAGCGGAAAGGGTCTTTTAAAACAAAAGTGAACCATGTCGTTTTCTTGCGCACGTTCTACGTATTTATATAGCCAATCAAATAAACCCAAGAAGTCACGTGGTGCAAAAAAAAATGTTTCCCGGTAGATATTTTATGCCAAATCGGTTAAGCAAGCATTTCCATTGAAATACATTCTTCTGAAAAGATAAATGCATTAAAAAAAATAACCTAAAAAATGCATTTTGTTCAGCTGCTGGCCACCTGCAACCGCTTATAAGGCCGCGAAGGCTGCAGCGAGGCAGTGTTAATATGGAGATATGCATTCGCTAATGGAAAGCAGCTACGAAGGTTATCAGTTTATCGGATTGCCAAATGTGGACAGACATGTAGCAGTGCATCCCATGAAACGTAATTTATGCGATGATTCAATATAGAAAAAAAAATCAATTATTTCAATTAGATTTTCAATTAGTCCTTCTAGTTCTATCGCTTGAATGAAGAAAATGCCTTATATTAAACAAGGTATCTAAACCCGGCGCATGTAAATTGGAAAATGTTCAAAACACACACAAAAATAATACCTGGAGTATCGGACTGCAGAATTATTATTTCTATTCTTCGTAATATAATGAAATATTAATTATGACAAGAATAATTTGAAATTGCCCGCCATTTTCAATTTGAATGCGAAACAGCAGGCATCGTGTACTACAAAACCACTTTTGTGTCAGAATTTTTGCACACAACAGCTTAAAATAATTTGCACCAAGTGGCTCACTTTGCTAAATACTCCATCCGTTAAGTGAAGCTGCTATAGAGACGTGCATCTAATGCCATAAGGAATTGTGATTTCTTACGTCTGAGCTATGATTTTCGTTACCTTTCTAAATATTAAACTGAGGAAAATGTTGAGTTACTTTTAAATTATTATTATTATTATTATTATTAATGTTATTAACCCTGTACACTTCGTTTCATACATTATAACTACGTGTTGGTCTGATCACCTAGCATTTTGTAATGTTAAGACGCAGTGATGTAAAACTTGTGAGTATGATGTATATAGGTTTAATACCTTTTGTTAAAAATACTAGACCAGGGGCCCCATCACGAAGGTGAATTTCTTGTTTAGCAGGTATTCTGGGCTAAATGTAAGTGAAAGAAAATAAAGTAAATTCAGACTGGGGTATCTTAAATATGACAGGTTATCCGGCTAAGCAAGAAATCCTGCTTTGTGATACAGGCCCCGGATCTGCAAATTGTGGAGGTAAGTTACTTTAATTGTTGACAAAAATACTTAATTTTCCATTTTGCCATTTTCATTTCCATATATACGACAGGAGTCCCTGCAATTAAATACAGCAATCATGTTTAATAACGCTTATAATAAAAGTATTCCTCAATTTAAAACAGAAGGTAAAACTGTCAATGGTTATTAATGTCTCTATCTCTGTATTTTCAAAACCAAGTTACAAACTTCCAGTGTAGTCTTATTTATGATGTAACACGTTGAATGCCTGATAAATGGTGATTTGATTGTCACCGATTGCTCTTGCAGTATGATCTGTTTGCCATCAATGTGGTTCTGTATTTGAACGTAAAATAAAAAACCGCAGACTTGATTGCTCGCCGGGGGTCTTCGGTGGTCTGACATTTGATGGCTATGAACTTCCCTCTGCCAGCCTTAGTTGGCAATGGGCTACTTTTACTTGCTCTAAACAGTATTTTGTCCCATGTGAAAGACGTGGGCTCCCAAGTCGACCGGAAAGCTGGGGGCCTGGAGCCTGCTTCACAAAGCAAGATCTCTTTATTAGCTGGATAAGGTAGCCTGGGCTAAATGTAAGTGAATGAGGATAAATTCCATTTAGTCCAAACTACCTTAAATCCAACAAGTTATCCTGCTTCGTGAAGCAGTGCCCGGAAGATGGGTAGGATTCCATCCTTGTCATTCCCACTGACAGTCCCAATGAGCCCTGAACCCTGCCATGTGGTCTAATTACAGATGTATGACTAAGCTCAAGCTCTGAGTCGCGTTTAGTTCCAGCGAAACTGCATTTGCTTGTTTGTGATGGCGGCAGACACACCCAGGAATCAAAACAGGCTCTCTCACCAGCATATGGAGGGGGGCGGGTCACGTGACTTGTAAAGTGAAGGATGAGATCTTGTCCAGCAAACAGCCTCCAGTCTGTGCCCAACCACAATGCAGTAATTCAGCTAATTCTTATTCCGTTTGGGCAAGCGGTCTGGAGCAGATGAAATGTGGACTGAATGCTGTAGCCTCAAAGGCGGGATCAGACGTTTTATTCCAGTAGCTAAATACAGAACAAGGATTTTACTGTGCAGACCTGGGACATTGTGACATTACCCTCCAGAGGATCAAAAAACTTTTTTGGATCCTACTTGTTGTTCCTTTTCTTACACGTTCATCTACTAAAGAGAAAATGAATCAATGTGTGTCAATGTGAAGATAGGATCTATAAGTGTGTCTCATGATTTGTCTCATGGATCTCGTTAAAAAACCTCAACAGGATCTAAAAAACAAATCCCTGCTGGGCTTGGATCACGCAGTTCTCAATACTTTTTAAAATAAAACTGGTCTCCACAGCCTCTTCTCCTAGCTTCTAGGGAGGAAATATATTAGTCATAAACATTGAGTATTTATGATCTGAGTGATTTACATGCCACTTATTGCTTGTATATCAAGACCAAAGAGATATGGACGATTATGTATCCATTGTTAAAAAAATGCCTTCAACTGTAATGTTTATTTATGGATTTAGGCCCCAATCACTGACGTCTTTGAAGTCATATTAAATCATCTCTCCACTTGGTTAATGTGACTTTAATGTTCAACATGATTTATACAAAGATTAGAGCAAACCGTTTCACCTGGTCAGAGTTGATACCTATAAGCTCAGTCATCTATGATGGAAACAGGGCCAAACCCCATACAAATCTCCATTATCCTCTGTTTACTTCAATGAGAAACACAGAAAACACAGAATATTTGAATGATATCGCCCTTCAAAAATCTCAAAACACATACTACCAAAGACTTTTATTAGATCAAATTATGACATTCCAAATGAAAGGAACATATTTTTTTCACTAAAAAGTCAGTGAGGTGTTACAAAAACCTTTTTAAAAGTACAGCTTCAAACAACTGTAATCTCTCAAAGATCAACTGCATTGCTAAAGAAAACATGGCTTAATAGAAACTAATAATAGTGAGGTATTAGTAAAAGGTAAAATAAAAGGTATATTATAAGAGATATGCGTCGCTTACTGACCTACCATCAAGCTCCCACAGAGACTGCATACATTGAATCAAATAGCTTCTCGAATCAGATGTAAACAAACTTAAAATTGCATAACGACCTGCTTACCACACAGTTGATAGTATGTAAACAAAGACAGTCACAGTAAGGTCACCAGCACTGTTATTTATGTCATGTTTAAGTGCATAAAGCACCACCAGACCAGTACCACAAATACTCCCAAGCGACAAATGAAAGTAATAGATCTTAAAACAAAATTAAAAGTAATAAAACAATACTAAGAGGGAAAATATGTGAATACCACTGGACATGAGTTTGGTGTGGTGCATTTATTTTCATTGCACAGTACCGTAGAGTACCTGTAGAGTATTTGATACAGTACCGTACATACAGCCCCCGCACTGTAGAGTATTTGATACAGTATCGTACATACAGCCACCGCACTGCCACTGTAGTGCTGCAGAGTATTTGATACAGTACTGTATACTACAGCTGCTTTTGCATCCTATAAAACTTCAGCTCCACTATAGGTAAGTAATAAGAATTGTGTGTGAGAGTATTATTATTATTACTGTATTATTTTATTATATGTATTTAGATACTGTGGCTATTATATTATAATAAAAGATTTTTGTTGTTATTAAATGACATACCTGAATATTGAACATATAACAATACTGTAATAATTCTATACATACATAATCAATACTCTATACATAATCAATACCATGATCTCTGTCAAAAGGAAGGAAATGCAAAAGCTTGTTGCAGCCAGCAATTATTCTAATATATCTCCCACTTAGGGAGTTATCTGGCAAAGTTGCTAAGACTTTCTGGTAATGGTCAGTGCTTGCTTCATGTTCAGGCTGAAAGTCTGCCAGATCATGCCTTCAGTCTTTTCTCACATCTCCAGTGAATTATGCAGGCAGCTACGCTGCAGATTAGAAAGGCCACCGACCCAAGCGACAGCAGGGTCACCTGAATCGTCTCCAGCATCTTGACGTTCGATATCAGCTCTGCCTTGAACATGTCCGCCGTCGCGTCATCCAGGGAAGCTGTCTGTCATGCAGAGAGAACTGTGAGTAGTCCAGAGCCTATCCTGGAGGTTAGGGGCACAAGGCAGGGAACAACCCAGGATGGGGAGCCAACCCATCGCAGGGCACACTCACACACCTATGGGTGACTCAAATTAACCTCGGCATGTTTTGGCCCTGTGGGGAACACCTAGAGGAATCCCCACAATGACACGGGGAGAACATGCAAACTCCACACGCATGGAGCCATGGCAGAGGCATCGACGCCGGTCCCAGACACGTGATGTGTTCCCCAAGTCGAATTTGTGGGTAAGTCAGAAAAATAAAATACATTACATAATAATAATAATTATACAGTAATAATAATAATTGGTACAAAGACAAAAAGGATCCTAAGTTAACATGGTACGGTACTGTACCTCAGGCCATTAAACTGTTACGGACTGAACTGTTGGTACCACACTCTATTTTAGTATCACAAAGTACTGCGTGTGCTTATTATGAGCCATTTTATTTAACCCGATTTTTTTACTTAATATGCTTTATGAGAGTCTGTCCGTAAGTACAAGTTGTCCATAAGCCAGGTTTTCTTAACCCGGAGACTGCCTATAGTGTATCAAACAGGTACCACTACATATCACAGAAGTAATGGGTGAATTCTAAACTTAAAACATAGGTTAGACTGGGCTTCTTTTTGGAACACTGACCTCATTCAGCCACACCAGGGGGAATATAGTATGGTCCTTAACGTTGTTTAGCACTCTGGAGAACAAGAGGAAGACGGAGTCAGTGGCTGGTGAGTGTATGTGCTGTGTACTGCAGCAGAGGCCAAGCAGCAGCTTACTTTATCACTTTTGAGGAGCTGTACATCATGTTGATCTGAATCCTCTTCGCGAAATTCATTGTGAAGCCGGTGATCTGACAAAAACAGACAAAATAAAGTAAGGAGTTAAACCAACACGGTCCTCTGCGACTCAGAGACAGTCCACATTTTTGCTTCTTCCCAGCTCCCTGCCATATGGTTCACATTTTTGCTCCCTCCCACCTCCACCAAAAACATGGACTGCTGCAGGTCCCCAAGGACAGGATTAGGAAGCATTGGATTAGGGCAAGAATGTAGCAGAATATTCTCATGATACGGTTTTTCACTTCCTAAATCAGAGAGGATTGAGTATGTCACTTGTGCAGAATTTAATGACCGTGGGATCAAACTGTGACATTTTACTCTATCAGGGTTTCTCAATTCCGGTCTTGGACGGCCAGTTTGCTAGACAGTTTGCAGATTTCTCTGCTCAGACAAACCAACTAAACCTGGTAATTAACTGAATACGGTGAGTTTGAGCAGGGAGATCTACAAGCTGTGTTGGATTCTGGCCCTCTTGACCTATTAAGTCAGCCGTCACTTTGACTGGATAATTGTCTCCGGGTCAGAAATCGACCACTCTAGCCTGGGGTAGTGAGCAGACATAACTGCTGACCCTTTTGTAAGCAAGGGTCGGAGGGCAGGGACGGGATCTACTCACCGGCTCCACATCCAGGAATGTGTTGTGGTACGTTTCACTGGGGTCTAAGCCCAGCACTCTCTCTCGCAGGATGGGACTGCCGTACAGGAAGTGGGGCAGCGAGATGAAGATCGGCACGCCTGCGAGGGATTCGACTCTCGTGACTAAAGCACTCCCGCTGATTCACTGTGGACCTGCTTGTGCGCATTGACAGATACTGCCTCACACTGCCACAAAAACACCTTCATTGTCCCAAGAGGGACCCAAATGTTAAGGAGGACAAACAGAATTTCCCAGCAAAAATCATAAACTGCAATGAAACATCATCCAAGTAAGTGAAATACATGAAAAAAAAAAATATATATATATGCATATACCCTTGTATAAGAACATAAGAACATAAGAAATATACAAACGAGAGGAGGCCATTCGGCCCATCAAGCTCGCTTGGGGAGAACT
>JAODKN010000063.1:24772221-24787747 GCA_026774425.1 Petrocephalus zakoni
GTGTCCCGGGGGGGGGGGTTCCGTGGCTCCCGTGCCGTGTCCCGGGGGGGGGGTTCCGTGCGGGGGTCGCCGCCGGAAAAGCGCCAGGACCCTGTCTGGCAGACTAAGCGGCTTCCTCCTCCTAATGCGCGCAGCCCGCCCCAGTCCCCAGGAACCCCCCCGACACCGAGGGTCCGGCCGCACGGTAATGGCAGAAGCATCCAGCGAGGACGGTCCTGCCCCCCCCGGCGTGCTGCTAATCGGCGTGCCGTATGTCCCGATGCCTTCCTCAGAAGCGCCCCTCGCGTCTGGCCGTTTGCGGGGGGGTCTCTTCGCTCTTGGCCGCCTTCTGCCCACCATCGGCTCTCTGCGGTACCGGGTCGCGGCGCCTGTGCTGCTTCGGATGCGGACACATGTTGCTTTGCCTGCAGAAGCTGGTCGTTTGCAGACAAATGGCTTTAAAGTGTGCAGATGCTTTGGGCCGATTTCCTAAGACTGTCTTACTAGGGCTACTGATGCTCTCTTTTGGGAAGACTTCTGCATTGTTTAATTTCCCTGGTCTTGTCTGACACTGGCTGTTCGTGTGGGGGCCCAAACAGCAGCCTCTCTCCTCTTGGGCTCTCCGTAGCCCAAACCTTGGGCGCTAGTTCGCAAAATGACACAATTGCTTAATTAATGCATCTTTTTTTATATTAATTGGTAAAATAAATCTTCTGGAAATTGAACTTTTATGTGATTGCATTTGCCTCTATAAGTTTTGATTATGCACTTTGTTTGACTTCAGCACTGTCTTTTTAGGTGTCGCAGCATTTCTACACCCCCCCCCCCCCCCACATTGAGAACATTTAGAGGTTCTCTCTGGGTTTCGCTTTCCGGTTCGCCTGTTAAATGCCTTTCACCGCTGCGCTTCGCGGCTGTCAGCGGTTACCGGGTAACGCAGGAGGCTGGTTTGGATTACAGGCGCGTCGGAGGATGCCAGGCCAATGCGATAGAGGCCCTGTAAGCTGAGCGTGTGGCACATGTGAGCTCCGCTTAAAAAATTGAGCAGGGCCCTTTTGGTGGCAGGTAGTCAGACTTGCGGCAGGGCTCGGTGTGGCAGGGCAGCACGAGGGCTTTGCCTACTGACTGCAATGTACCTTGAACACACGGTGCATCGTGTTGCTCATTTTTAATCATGCTCAGATAGAAACTTTATTAATCCCAGTGGAAATTACAGACTTTTAGAGGCAGCAGGAAAGGTAGAGCAATACAATAGGAATATAGGCAGCGCATAAACAAAAAGGTGTAACGTGAATAATAAAACCAAGTATGTGGTGATCCACAGTTCAGTCCATGCAGGTGGTATGGCAGCAGAATGGCTGCAGGGTGAGTGATGGCAGCCTGCAGAAATGACCGTAGGTGACACTCCCCACAGCCCGTATAGGTGTGCATATGCTTGCTGTGCTGAATCTCCCCTGGGGCTCTCTGATATCCTCAGTGGTACATTGGCAGGAGTGGGACTGTGCCATCAGCACTCTGAGGTGTTTTTTTTTTTTTCTGTGTGTGTGATTATGGCTGTTTTAATTGGCTGGCCCATGGCTCTGGCTCTGCCAGCCGGAGGTGGCATGTTCACGTCAGCGGGGGCGTGACCACATGCTAATTAGCGCTGTTTTGTCAACAGGTTGTTGGCAGTAGTGGCTGGAGTCGGAGCCCATGCCGGTGACTCGGTGCTCCTAGCGGGCCGATGCCGGAGGCACAGCGTGAAATGAGGAGGAATCCCAGCATTCCGTGTCGTTTCGCTTAGCAGCTGTTTTCGCATCTGCGGGCGAGCAGGGGGCAGAAAGCGGCTTAAGTGCCGATCTCCATCAGTCTTGCATATGCGCCGTTGTTTTCTCCCCAGACGTGTTACTCCCCCCACCCCCCCCCCCAATAGCTGTTGGTTCGCTCATTTTGCCCCCTTTATTAGAACGCCTTTGCGAGAAACGTCGTGCGTGAATGGATCTCAATTCTTTGGCCGCTTTCCCCTGAATTGCGGCTGCCGGTGCCAGCTCTCCTTTGTGCGTGAGCGCTGTGAATGGTGGCAGTTCACCGAGCAGCGCAAACACTTTCACGCTGTCCTTTGGCGTGAAAGTAACCAAGTCGGCAGAAGGATTCTTATTCTCTGCCTGTAAGCAATGGTGTGTCTTGTGTACTAGGTCATGTATTTTTTGCCATGTGAATTTTATTTTGCTTGGTAACAGCCATATAAACAAAAATGGACAACATGGCCTAATTTAAATGTGCGTTTCTACATTGTGAGTTTCCTTGTGTTTTAAACAAATTTGGCCCATTGTGCCGTTGGTACAGATTCCCTTTGTCTCAAGGCGCCTGTTGCTAACAGGATCTGAAATTGAGGTGCTGGGGAGGTCATGTTCCTTTCCCGGCCGCTCTCTCTCCTTGCCGTATCCAGCGTGCTCCACGCCCGAGAGTCATGTGTTTGTGAGTACTCCGGGGAGGGGGGGGGGCTGCCAGCCCGTAATTTGGCGGTGCTAATGCATTCACCGCATTGTACTGCTTAGCGCTGAATAACTGAATAACTCGCTGCAGTCCCTTCTCTCAGTGGGATAAGGAACTGAAGATTGATGGCCCTGAACTTCGTTTAAAATACAGTCACTCGAGACTGGGGGGTATGGGGCTTGTTCGCATGTGCTCCTGGGCCGTGTTCTATTAGAGTAACAGCCTGGTGGGTTGACTCTCACTGAGCCATTCTTTATGAAGCTCTCCAGGGAAAACCAATATCAGACCCCTTTCTTCCTGACTTTCTCGGCTGGAATCTTGTGCTGACTGTGGTTCGGTTTTGTTGTTTTAAAGTCCAATACAACATGAAATCAAGGGGTGTCAATGTCATAGTTGTGTTTTTCTGCCTGACCTTACTATCTGAAAGTCTGCAGGTACAGCCACAGCAGGTACTTGAAGCCTGCCTATCCTCTCTCTCTCTCTCTCTCTCACGCCTGTAGTTTGGACTGATCTTGGGGTTTGGCAGATAAGGCTGGATGCATTTTCTTATGAGAAGGCTCGGTTATGGTTAGCAAGTGGGAACTTGGGAAATGTAAGTGAAAGCCAGACACGCAGAAGGGGAATTCTCTGATTCTCTTTTTTTCAGCAGACGAGTTTCGTAGTTATGAGCCAACGAAGGAAATATCGAGCCGCAGCCATGAAAGATGCCAGTGGGTTGGATTTGCCTGACGTGTATAGCTGATACTGCTCAGTGTTTATAGAGATCTATCTGAATGGGTGTTTAATACGCCACTGGTACTGGATGTATAGCTGTTACCCTCCCTGCTACTGAGAAACTGCTTGACTGTCGCTGGGTGCACGTAGGTACAAATGGATCAGCCTGTAGGTCCGATCAGCCACTACCCGCAGAATAAGACTGATTGACATGCCCATAAACGAGTGTCCCATCGCTCAGGAAATATACAAAATGTCAGCAGTGTGGCAGTCCTGGGGAAAATTGGTCAGATAGCCACCCACAGAAGGCAGACATTACTCAAGCATATGTGCTGCAAATTTAATAAATCAAGGATGCCTCACTCGACTGAGAGAGAACCTACTGAAAATTACCCAGAGGAAAATGGTCTGTAAAGACAAATTTACAAACGGAAGTAACGGAAGCAGGGTAAGGCCCCGAAAGTAAGCGAGCACGAAAGCGAAAAGCGGGGCTGGATATGGCCTTTCGGAAGCAATGTAAAACGCTTCAGTGGGAAACCGCCCTTTACTAAAGTTTATTAAAATGCCTAATTATTTTCTCACTTGTAACACTAGTAACACAGACTTTTCTCTTGAAATTTCACGTTTAAAATATGAAACTGTGTAACCTTAGGTCTCTTGTTCTTCTCTTAAAAAATGGCTTTCCTCCTTTTCAGCTACAATCTTACAATCAAATATTTTAATCTCAGGTTTTTGTTATTACTTTTATTACTCTAAATGATGCATGCTTACTTATTTGTCATAGTATCTTCCGTTTAGATGTTTAGTTATGTTTATGTATGTCATGACACCACCCGCACCAAAAGAAATTCCTTGTACCTCTCTGTACTTGGCGAATAATGATTCTGTTCTATTCTATAAGTGTACATATTCTCTGTGTGCATATTTCTGCTCAGCGCCCGTTCCGTGTTCTCCCTCCCCTGCTTATGGTCGTGTGTAGGCCTCATTAGACATTAATCACTTCGCCTGACCTTTTGCGCATCCACTTACGTCCATTAGCTGCGGAGAGCTGTAAAATGGATACACGCAGTGCTGCCGTCCCTTTTATAGCCTGCTGAGCATGACACGGTAAACAGAGATCATCCAGACAAAGTCTGGGATAATGCCTTGCAAAATAGCGACACGTTTGGCTTGAGTAGTAGCATTACTCACTTGAAAGTCTTAAAGAGCTGTATTAGTGTCACCTCCTGATCAGATATCACAATGATGTCAGTTTAATTTTCTTATGTTTGACAGAGCCGTGTTTTCTGGTCCCAAAAGCCATCAGTATCAGTGTATTTTCTAAATGGGGGCCCCCCCCGGTTTCATTTTTAATTGATATCTCTGAGCTATTCTTGTTTGTCATGTAAATTTTCCTCTAGATTTTTGTGTACCTGGGTGGCTCAGAGGTGAGACATTGCATCATATGACTAACTGTATACACAGTTCAACGTGAAGGCAAGTGGTTGGAGAAATGGTTTTAGGGCTCCTGAACATTTTAGTTTTCAAAGTGACCTTACCGACATACTGTTAAACCTTGAAACATCCAGCTGATTTAATTCATTTATTCCGTCAGTCCTTCTCAGGGATAGGTGTAAATTTTAGTTTTTTTTTTTAAGGATGAGTCATTTCTTAAGACTTTTGCCAGTAATTGTTAATTGTCATTCGAGGTGATAATTACCAACTGCTGGCTAATGATGGATACACTTTATACTGGCATGATCACTGTCATTATGAAACCTTGGTGGGGTCAGTGGGGGTAAGAAAAAATGTCATGCCGTGTTTGTCAATCCAGTAATTGTGTGTGTGTGTGTGTGTGTGTGTGTGTGTGTGTGTGTGTATACTCTTCCAACAGTTGGATCCTTTTATGAAGGAAGAGCTTCACATTTAATATCGCAAATGATGTAGCTCTTTGATTGGAACCTATGAAATGCTTGTGTCTTCATGTTTGTGGATCAGGAATCCTGGTTGTTGGCATAACTTGGGAAATTAATTTGAAGAGGTTTTGGTGCAAGCAGCCTGTCAGTCGGTAGGTAATAAGTGAGACTGGAGGGTGGGGGTGCACGTGGCTTGTTTGTCATTGGCAGAAATTGGCCTGCCTTTAGACAGGCCCCTGAGGACCATTTAATGCTGTGTGTTTGTCATCTGAGGGCTGAGCCCGGCACTCGGGGGGGGGGGGCAGACTCGTGGGACGCCCGGGCCCCAGTGCTAGCACATAATTAATGAGATGTGAGCACAGCCGGAATCGTCCCAATTACAAGCCTGTTGAAAGTCTGCTGGACCAGGGCTTTGAATGGGTACCACCAGGTACTGGGGGAAAGTGCCAAAACGCATCACATTCTCTTATCATTTCTCTGTCTGGAAATATCACATTTAAATAAGTTATTTTCAGAAAAATAATGGATATTTCTTACTTTTTGTTTTTCTCTTTTTCTAACTTATTCCATGTCGTCCTTGCAACAGTTTTTCCAACATTTTTTAGCTAAAATATTGGTCATTTATAACCTCAAAAACTCCATTCAATTAGGCATTAATATAAAGTTTGAAAAACAGCTTTTAGGAGTTTTGATGAGCAACCCCACAATTGCCAGCTAAACCCCTCGACCATAACTGGAAAGGGATAAATGACTTTGTGTTAATTTTAGTATTAAAGTAAAACCTTCTGACTAATTGAATTTAACCTGGGCCAATTTTTGATTTTGATTTTTGAAGTGCCTTCTGTGGTCATCGACAAGTGTTGTATGGATTCTTGAAACCCCCCCCCTTGACAGACCTGGAGGTCCCGACACTAAGCCTATGCCTTCACGGGGGTGGTGGGTTTAAGGACATGGTTAGGGCGTTACCACGATACTCATAACAGTTATTTTCTGCAGCAAGACTCATTGAATGACCCGACGTTTACTCGAGGTTGTGTCATAAGCTGATGATGACGTTTGTCACAATGGGGTCACAACGCGCAATGGGGTCATAAAGGGACCGGCAAGACCTCCACTTGGACGAGTCAGTGTTGTGACAGCTGCTGGAGCTGCTCAGCGAAATAGATCAAGTTCTCCTTTTCGTGTCCTTAGCTGCCTGATGCACGTCTGAGGCAATATCCCCCTCCTCCCCTCCCCCCCAAATAAAAAGAGCAAAAGAAACCAGAACAGCTAGTATCTGAGCTCAGAGTGAGAAGGATTCACCTACAACTCCAGTAATACGTTGAGTGACTGATAAGTAATCAACTGGTTAGTCTAGCTTATGTCCCCGGTCTGAGTGAGAACGGCCCCGCCTTTGTGCTGTAGCGAGCCTCCTACCTCCTTTGTCTGAAGTTGACCTTTTAAGTGGGGAGTTTTTCCCACGCAGAACTCGAATTCCGTGGTCTGGTTTCCGAGCCATGAAGCTGCACATTCTGAAGCAGGGTAAGGCCCCGTTGTGACTCGGGCATATGTGTAGAGCAGTGGGAGTGGCACATCTCTTAGCAAGCAGAGCCGGTTGCCATAGCACTGTGACGCAGTCGCCAGCACACGACTGCCTCTCAGAACCTCATGTCAATCACTCCTTGCTCTTCTTTTCATTTGCCGCCCATCGTATTGTGCCCGCCTCCCTCCAACATTTTATAGCAGTGTGCATTTAGAGATACCATCTTCAGTTTTTTTTTTTTTTTGTGTGTGGTATCTAAAGCCTTTCACAAGCAGGTGACTGTGGCTTGTGCCTTGAAATGTGGGCTGTCAGCAAAAAAGTTGTTACAGCAAAAATGGCAGCGTGACCATGTGTCAAGGCTCTGAGGGAGCTCCAGCCAGCACCCAGATATGCGGCATTACTCGGCCTGCTTCACAGCCTTCCACTCGCTCGTGGCACGGGCTAGTGCCAGCTACACGTTTCTGTCTCTGCACCTCTTGTGGTCTGAAACGCTTTCTGCATTGGGGTCCGTTGGCGTTTGATGAATGGAGTCTTTGTGTAGCCCCGTTGGCTCCCGTACACATTAATAAACTACAATTTAATGACGCAGAAGTGACGTGAATCTACCCCTCTCTGTGCAGATGAAGCAACTTGGCTGAGGTAATGTGGTTAAGCCACAGTACGGCTGTACGGAGCTGGCAGCCTGAGTTTTGGGTATGTCCAACTGGTGTTCACAGGTCAAGGCCCTGCTGGTCGTGGTGTGAGGCCAGCTTAGAGCTCCAGGGATAGAAATGCCATGGTGCCTCTGGGGGTCAGTGACTTCATTAGAGATGTGTTGAGGTGTTTGGCATTTTAAGGGACGGTGTGGCCTTTCTGTGCAGAAGCAGTTTCATTTGGAGCTGTGGGTTGTACATCTTTGTATGTTTTATGTACCCATGTTCAAAGGGAAAGTCTCTACACAGAACCGGCGATGGCATGGAGCCAGCAAGGTCGCCGCACACGAGGTCTCCTTTCCGCACTCACAGCAATATGACTGCATGCGTTCTGCATGCGCTGTGCTGTTGTCTGGGCAACAGTGTCGGGCGGGCATGCACAGCCTGTCTGGCTGCTGAGTGGGCCTGCGATCTTAAGCGCGTCCTGCTGGGAGGCCAGGATGGCCTGTCATGGCCGAGGAGTCGCTGCTCGATTTCAGTGGGATGCTTCCCCTGGTTTGCCTGTATGCTGCACACGTTCCTGTGGATGCAGGCTAGTTTCACGTCGAGGTGCATCCCCTCCTTCTGCCTTGTGGTTCTTTGCAGTGGTCAATTATTTTCCAAAATGAGGGAATAATTGTCCTTTTGGGAATTACATACCTCTGATAAATATTTTTACTGAAAGGAAAATCTGCACCAGTTGTGTGGTACTAAGACTGCTAGTCTTTGTTCGATGGCTACAGTGCTGCCTCCTTTAGTAACACTTTGTTCTATTTTAAGCCTAAGTAGATTTGATTTTTTTTTTTCCTGTAGTGTTATGCAGTTTTTGGTTCAGCCTTGCCTCATGTTTCACTTCTTATGTTGTGAGCTGGATGACATTGTTAATTTAGGAGAAGATGCTTTTTGGCATATATTTAATTTCTGCACTTGGTACAAGATCGGGGTTTGGGGTTCTGTCCTGGCCGTGTTTCTCCAGCGGATTCTAGCTCTTTCCTGTGGGTAATGGCTAGACTGAATCCTCCACATGACGCACACATTCAGCTTGTGTGCTGTGAAGCCCACGGCCAGGTTGTTCTGGTGTCACCGCTGTGTCGCCTGTGTGGATATTAAATGCTGCCGGACACAAACGGCGTCCCTCTCTCTCTGTCCCTCTCCTTCAGGTGCCGGCGAGTCGGGGAAGAGCACAATCGTCAAACAGATGAAGTAAGTATCCATATGCCCGGCTCATCTTCCATGCTCTTTGCTGGTACTCTTGGTCTGTAGGGCTCCTTGTGTCTCCCTGAAGGTAAATGTAAATGTTACAGATGTATAGCTGCCATAGCAGGATCTCTACAAAAACCAAGTAATGGGATATTTTATATAATTTTATAGAATGGAGGGTCTGTGAGGAAATTGAAAGGCGGTTCCTGTGCAGCTGTGGCTTCTTAGCTGTAGTGTGGGCTTTAGGTCTCAGGGTCGTGATGTGAATGCTTGGCTACGGTGGCCACCTGGAAACAATGATGTTGGTTTCCCTTTTTGGCTGTTTTTTTTATGCTGTAATAGGCAGCATGTCCCTGCAAGTAATGAAAGGTATGTGGGCGGATATAAAATATGAGTGAAAGAAAGGTGTCTTCCTTGTGACGGGGTTCAGGTAAGCACCCTCCCCCATGAAAATCGAGGGGAGGCTTTTAATAAGGCTTTCTCACTGTAAACCTGCTCCCCTCCAGGATTATCCACGAGGCGGGGTACTCGGAGGACGAATGCAAGCAGTACAAGGCCGTGGTCTACAGCAACACTATCCAGTCAATCATCGCCATCATCCGCGCCATGGGCCGCCTCAAAATTGATTTCGGGGATCCTGCCCGAGCAGTGAGTGGATGCGGGCGGGCGGGGGGGGGGCAAGAGCCATTAGGTGTCGGTGAGGGTTGACTTGATTTGACACTTGCTGTATCCTAGGATGATGCACGGCAGCTGTTTGTGCTGGCGGGTTCTGCGGAAGAGGGATTCATGACTCCTGAACTGGCTGGGGTCATCAAGCGTCTTTGGAAGGATGGCGGCGTGCAGGCCTGCTTCAGTCGCTCCCGGGAGTACCAGCTCAACGACTCGGCCGCATAGTCAGTACCCCCCCCCCCCCCAATCCTACTCTGAGTGATGGCTTTGGTGACTCCTTACTATGGAAACGCCTTACTTTTTAAAGACCACAGGACCCCTGTTATCAAAAGAGCTTCTGTTATTTTCGGTCAGATTTATATCCTGTCAGGAGTAATTGTGAGGTTTTTAGGAAATGAAGCCAGCTGGGAAGGAAGACCATAAGAGGCTGTTGCAAAGTGGTGTTGCTGAACCCTGTGCTAAATTATTGCCGTCAACTACTAGCTTGATCTCTACTGGAAATGTCAAATTGTCTTGGAGTATTTTATTAGGATAACGTACTGTTCTTGACAATGTACAACTACCGCTTGACATTAGGTTTATTTGGAACACTAGTGCTTACATGTTTCTCAGTAATCGTGTTCTGTAAATGACTTGACTAAAATTAGTGTGCACACACCACTGGTAGCCAGTGCAGATACACGGAGCTTTTGTTTGCCCAACACCTCCTTGCTGCTGTGGTTGATTTATTCCTGGTTGATCTGTCTCGCCCCTTGTTGTGCATGTTCCACCGTGCACTTTATAAATAAAAACATAGGATCTTAAGCTGTCATGCTGATAATTGCCTGTATCTCCTGTTGGGGAGTCGCTGAGGTATTGGGCTAGCCGGGAAGGATTGCGTTGGACTGAACCTTCGTTGCTGGCAATCTTCATCTCAAAGGCCATTTGTCAGCTGGGTCTGCACTCTCCCCCGGGAGCTTGTTTTTGTCTGTGTGCCACAGTATTTGGCCTCCTAGACACTGCCAAAGTCAATGATCTGCCGGTCTTTGCTAGAATATGAGATTCCATAATCATGTCTTGTGGCATTATCAACCACCAGCAGTGTTTTCAGTCATGAGCTGTTTCCTGCATGAGGCAAAGGAGCTGATCCTGTTTCTAAAATGTCAAAGTGCGTGGTGGCAAATTCCAGTACCCAGTTACATCTGTTGCCCCAGACTCCAAACTTTGATCAGATTTGCAGTACAAGGACATGCTCTCCATCCTGAACTGTGGCTTGGTCCTAACCGATGCATCTCTAATCAACTATGGCCTTCTCTCCACAGTTACCTGAATGACCTAGACAGGATAGCCAACAACGCTTACGTTCCCACTCAGCAGGATGTGCTCCGGACCAGAGTGAAGACCACAGGCATCGTGGAGACCCACTTCACCTTTAAGGACCTGCACTTCAAGTGAGCACTGCTTTAATGCAAGGATGCAAGACCTTTATGGATATGTGTGTGTGTGTGTGTGTGTGTGTGTGTGTGTGTGTGTGTGTGTGTGAGAGAGAGAGTGAGTCTGTGATGTCCTCTATGCTGCCAAGCTTAAGGGCCAATTTTATCCAGATCTATGCAGAACAAGCTTTTAGAGGGAGAAACTAATGTCTTGGTGAGATCAAATGATTAGCCAATGATGATTGATTAAAGTCCTCTTTGAACAAGAGCCTTTATTTCTTGACGTGCAGATCAGCTGAAGGGGATATGGGTGATTTATAAGGGCTGTGCTGGACAAGTTCCCGTTTAGCTGGTCCTGGTATAGTGCTGAACCTGCCCAACTGTCTAAAGAACCTGAGATAAATCTTAGCCACTGGGCTTTAGTGGGAAGTAGGAATTGCACTTCATGACTTGCTGTGGGTTGGTTTGTTGTGAGGGGTTTGAATACTCCCCATTGAACAGGTACCTTACCTTGTAAGGGTGATGTCTAAAGCAACCCGCACTGAGCTTTGATCCCCCGTATCCATGCTAAATGTCAGAATCTAATAGTGTATGTTTCAGAGAGGATAGTGTGCATGCCCACCCCTTCACCTGAGCGTAAAGGGAGCTCCTTTCTTCCCTAGGATGTTTGATGTGGGTGGTCAGAGGTCAGAGAGGAAGAAGTGGATTCACTGCTTCGAAGGGGTGACGGCCATCATCTTTTGCGTGGCCCTGAGCGACTATGACCTGGTCCTGGCTGAGGATGAGGAGATGGTGAGCAGCCCTTGACCAATACCAACCTCCACCCTCCACACAGTTATGGTTACCCTGCAGTTTACTCAATAAATTGTATTGATGGTCCCTAGCAGCAAGTGCCGTTTTTAATACAGACAGAGGCTCCTGCAGTGTGAGTTCATTGTTTTTTAATTCAGCCATTAATTCGCAGTCACATTCCTAAACTTATAAGGCAATCAACAACGTAAATGGCTGAAAGTTGGAGGTACGTTATAGGTTTTTGACTTCCGGCCAACATTAAATGGGCTGTTTTAGAGTAAAGTGTGCATTGGCTGCTGTGACCGGCCGGTGACTGCTGGCTCATCGTACTTCCCCGGCCCACAGAACCGGATGCACGAGAGCATGAAGCTCTTTGACAGCATCTGCAACAACAAGTGGTTCACGGATACCTCCATCATCCTGTTCCTGAACAAGAAGGACCTGTTTGAAGAGAAGATAAAGAGAAGCCCTCTGACCATCTGCTTCCCAGAGTACGCTGGTGAGTGACGGTCCGGACCGTACTGTTACGGCTCTGCGGAACCCCCGGTCCGTCAGGAATGGTGGCGTGTTCCTTTATGGCCCTGCGGAACCCCCGGTCCGTCAGGAATGGTGGCGTGTTCCGTTACGGCCCTGCGAAACCCCCGGTCCGTCAGGAATGGTGGCGCGTTCCGTTACGGCCCTGTGGAAACCCCGGTCCGTCAGGAATGGTGGCATGTTCCGTTACGGCCCTGCGGAACCCCCGGTCCGTCAGGAATGGTGGCGTGTGTCACAGTTTCTTCTCTGGCTGGGGTTAAGAACTCCTTAGAGGCAGGAAGTCCTTCAGGTGAAACTGACCTTCAGCAGTTTGCAGATTGAGAGTTAGTTCTCAGGTCACAGTGGCCCTCGATTGCCCCGGGAATCACAGAAAAATGCCGTCCGTGTTCGTTTGTAAGTTTTCTTAGTCGGCTGTGCCCAGGGTGCCAGCGAAGCGGCACTGGAGCCTCCATCCGGCATGAAAGCAGTTATGCTCTGTGACTGACTGGGGGGGGTCAGGTGATGGGCCTACTCTCTCGCCTAGCCCATTTCATATTGCCCCGTCATGTCCTAGAATATTCTTCCTCTGTCTAGCTCTTTTATGACCTGCCAGGGTATGTTTAGGTTTTCGTTTGTTTTTCGTTGGCGCCAAAATGGCCTCCTTTTGTTTTCGTTACACCCGTCCCGTGTCGCCTGGCGTTGACTGCCATCCTTCACAGAGCAAGTCTAGCATAGCGTCTCTGCTCTTGGAAACAAGAGGCTGAGCCTTGTCTTGGATCCTGCGTGTGTGTGTTTGGCCTCCGTAAGCCAGGTTATATGGCTCTGTTCAGCTGCGCTGTTCACAATCACGACCGGGGAGGACAAACGGTATTGCAGGATCTTATTCATCCCGCCTCTGTCTGTTCCCACTTCGACTTGTTGTCATGGTGACGTGCCGCCTCGCCTGCCTCGCAGTGGTCTCGTCCTTGAAGGGGCCCCCTGCATGCTGTCTGGGGCTCAGTGCTCGTGAGCAGCATAGCGTCATGTTGCCGTGGGCGATGGAGCCGTCCTTAATGTGAAACGGACCGCCGAAAGGAGACTGCAGCTCGGTTTGCCGGCCCAGTTTGTTTTGTTTGTAAAGTCTGAAGGAGACTCATGGCTTTCCCGGCTGTGAAACTGTCCCTGTCATCGCCTCCGCACCCCCACCCCCCCCCCACCCCAAGGCTCGAACACGTACGAGGAGGCCGCCGCCTACATCCAGTGCCAGTTTGAGGACCTGAACAAGAGGAAGGACACCAAGGAGATCTACACCCACTTCACCTGCGCCACCGACACCAAGAATGTGCAGTTCGTCTTCGACGCCGTCACCGACGTCATCATCAAGAACAACCTGAAGGACTGCGGCCTCTTCTAGATCGTGGCGGAGTCTGGTGAGGCATGTTCTCGCTGGGTGCTGTTGTGGTGGGGGTGGGTCCATTCAGGGTCTAACTTGAGAAGACTTTGTAGGACACTCATCCCCAGCAAATGCTTGTTTATTCACAATCAAGTACTCCTGTGAACCTACACTATCGCCTTCAATGGGTGTAGGAGTCCTGTCTCTGAGATGCAGAGAGCCTGCTTTCTCCTGATTCTCTGCATATCTTATTGACCATTTTCTTTTGTTTGTGTAGGAGGTGAGACCAGGTCAACTGGGGTTTAATGGAGAAGAGGACTTGTGGGGAAAGGCTTCTAAACGGACCAGTGATGTACCATATGCCAGTTTAAGCAAGTTTTATTTATGTTTTTCCTTTTTTGTCTTGAATTTATTTTAATAGTTTTAGAGAACATTTGTGTAGGATATTTGTACCTTGTAACTTGTTGCAGGCATTTTTTATTTTCCATCTCCAGCCATTTATTTTAATTTCCTGCCCCTTTTAAAAAGGAGGTGTGGCTTGTTCGGGGTGGGGGTGGGGGGAGTTGGGATCCATTTGGTACCTGTGCCTTTGCATGACTTGTTCAGACCCTGTTCTGCTTTGCCCTGTTCTGCAATCCCTACTTACAGTTACGTGTTTAGACCCCCCACCACCCTGCCTGTTGGGGCCACTGGACCTGCCTGGAGATCAGGTCTCCGGGCACATTTTTCCACGAGCACTCGGCTGCGGTGGTTCTCTCGAGACCCCGCAACATAACAGAAAACCCATCTGGCAGGATGGAGATGTCTGGTAGTGCATTTCAAAAAGGACAGGGCACTCCTTTTTTTATTTTTGGACTTTGTTTTTTCTAATGAAAAATTAGTTTGTTTTAAACTACAAACTTATCTCCACTGTGGAAGAGGAAGGCCTACTTACTGTATATTTTGAATCGATTTGACTTTGGAGATGTTTTAATGGTATGTAGAGAAGAGAGAGGGCTTCTATTAGATACTGCAGTGCTAGCATCGTTCACAGTTGAAGTTAACGAGTGTGGGGGGGTGGTGGGGGGGCTTGGTTATCTGTAACCAGAGAAACTGCCACAGCTAGCAGTGGGAACACCTGTAGACTCATGTCCCTTATTTTGCTAATAAAAGACCATTAACAACCAGCTCGGACTTGTCGTTTTTATTTGGGAAGATGGGCGCTGTGCCGTCTTATTTTTTTTTGCTGTTTTTGGTTTTTCAGTGATTGGGTTTTTAGCTCTGGGTCTCTGCTTCAGCAGCTGAATACCTTTCACTTTCATTACATCTCAAGTAAAATTGATTGAAGCTTTGTGATAAAATGACAAAAATTCGGCAGATACACTTTGCGCTCCAGAACCGCGCGTTGAATAACTTGCCCTTGAATTCGCACAAAGAGCCGCTAATGTGTTAATTGACGCTTATCTTTTGTGATTTTTGGCTCTGAATGAGTGGGACGAACCCTTTAGTCACACAGATATTGCCAAGATGGTTTCCTCATTTTCTGCTAGATTGGATGTGCCAGTGCAATTTTCTTCCTGTATGTTCTTGGGAGTGCAAAAGTGACTCATTTGAGGGCTTCTGAGAGCAGCGCTGGACATTAACGTTCCGACACGATCCGCAGGCCGAAACGCACGTCTCAGTGGTCTGATCTCCCCATCAGTTGGGAGTTTATTTACACAAGTGGCCTTGTGTTTCCCAGCAGTGGTTAAAGGACTCCAGCCAGTTAGGGTACTGCCATTGTCACTAAGTGCTAGGAGCAGAGCTGCTGTAATAACTGTGGCTGGGCTGTGAAGCTATATGGCACTGCTGCAGTAAGTAGCCATGGAGTGCGGTAAGCTAATAATGGCTCATACCCGGGACCAATGAGAGTGACTGCTGTATGACAGGGTGTCCGCTGCAGGAGGCCTGCTTGGCATCTCATTGGCCGCTCGCTGGTAAACCCTGCTCGCCTCAGACTAGGCCTGTGGCCAGCTTTGTACAAGAGGCTAGTGTGGGAGGTGTGCTGTGGAAATGCTAATCGTCACATTGGTGGGGGTGGAACGAGAGCGCTGGGATTTAGGAACTGTATATAAATGGGATGGGGGGAGAGATGTTCAGAGCAGGGAGGAGTCATGACTGTACAGTGAGCACAGAGGGCGGCGGTGATAACACACAAGCTGAACACGACTGGAATGTTTCACGTGGACACAATGACATGCTGTTTCACTGTGTGCTCTGTGTGCATTTTTTTTCTTTTTGAATAAGCATTGTTTGTCTGTGATGGCAGACCGAGAGAGGACAGAATATGGCCT
>JAODKN010000063.1:24796875-24807532 GCA_026774425.1 Petrocephalus zakoni
CTCACCAAGGAATTGTATAATCTCAGCATTACCTCCCTTGACTTAAACTCCACACACCTAGAGATATACCCCAACATGTTAATGTTCACTCCAAAGCAAAAGTGGTTTCTGCTCTATGCTGTATGGCTTTTTGTGTTCTGCACACTTTGCTTCTCCCTAGAGGCGGTATGAATGTACAGGGGGGATTTCACACGCGCCTGAGTGAGGGCAGCAGAGGGCCGAGGGGGGGGGGGGTGTGAATGGGCCAGACGCAGGGTTTAGCTTTGGGGGCGTGAATGAAAATGGGAAATGGAAATGAGGCCGCTATGGTTCCATCCGTGACATAATGTACCTTGTGCTCATTGTGATCCATTTCATCATAGTTTGGGAATTTAAATGTCTTCACAAAAGACTAAACATCATTACATTTGTGGTTACTTTATGCTTTCATTTATGGTTTTATATAATGTGTATTTTTGCATTCGTTTATTCATGTTATTATTTTTTTATATTCAGCGTAAGTTGGTAATCGATGCACTGCATCATAACATTGGCCATTAGAAACTTTATCCCCCACCATTCCTAACCTGCAGCCTGGCATTAACCAGTCCTGCGTGTTTCCAAGGGGGCTCTGACCTGGACATATGACCTGCAGCTACACACCATTACACCTCGGTGACCTGAAGTTCTCCTCCAGTAGACCCTCTGTACCCCAAGCCCATCCGTCTCTTCCGTGCCGGTGACCAAAGTCCGGTAGCCAGGGTGTGTTGGTGGTCGAGATTGAGGGTCTCACCATCGGTGTGGAAACCCCAGTACGACGGAGCCCTTCTCCAGTGATTATCTGCTTTATTCAGCGAGGAACTTTGGGCTGCCCCTTAACTGACCTCCTGCTGTAATATTAACAGCCTTGCAGGTTTCCTGGCCTGTCAGGAACTTGCACAACATGTTGGCGAGATTTCGGCCATCGCAGAGAAGCCGCTGGGCCCTGTGAGACATTAATGGGCGGACAACTGCACTAGGCAGTGACAGTCCTGTCACTGTTTTACTGTGCAGTCTTGTTTGGTAACCTCCCTATATTACCAAGAGCCCCAAGAGAGCTAGAATGACTTTACACACAATGCAGGGAGGGGAATGGACTTCTGGTCCCAACCTATACTTTCTCCAATATGGTTTTAAAGCTGTCATCACCGTGACCGATGACCTAGATGTGCTGTTCAATGACGATGAAGAATAATCTTCATTCTTAGGGGACGTGCAATACACAGCAGAGAGAGATGGAGTGAGAGAAACATAAATTTATACTGCGATGTTCAGCTGACACTTTTTACCCATGTATGCAGATGGATTAGCTGTTGCTCACAGCTGGACTAGCCGCCTTTGGGTTATGAATTCTTGTCCTTAATCAATACTTGGCTTGGCCCTGTGCTTCAGGACTGGGTCCAGCTAGAACAGCTGTTGGGCTAAAAGTATTTGTCATCTGTGAGTTTGTGCACTGCACACATGCACGCTCGGGCCACGCGTGAACCTGTGCACCCACATGCACCTTTCTGAAAGCACCCGTGTAACGCACGTTCTCGTCCAGAGATTTAGCCTTCTATCCATCAAGCCAGCTGAAAATTACACATTCGAAAAGGCGAATTTTCCATAGATGCATGGAACACTGGCGTGCGGGTGCAGGGTTACGGATGGGTGTACCGTGGGTGCACAGGGGGAACAAACCCCTGACCTGGCTCTCACAATAGAGGGCAAAAGTGTTCCATTCCAGGCTGAACTTCCTGAAGGATGTCTGGGCTGGACCCCGGCATGTGATCCAGCATAAGTGCCCAGAGCCCTCCCCTGCCAGTGGAGGTCAGCGTCAAGCATGTGCTGCAGAAGACCATATGTTAATTAAATCACCCTGGAGGTGGGGAGAAGCTTAATTTAGTTACTTAAAATTACACATGCATATATAAAATTATATGTGTCTTTTGCATTTCATATTGCAGTTTATTTGCATGACATACATCGTTGATTTGATATGGAGTGCTGTACATAGCGTCACAAATGAGGAGACTCACTTCATTATGCTTATTAAGCTTAGTGTTTCATCAGAACATTCACTTCTCCAGTCTGTGTCCCTCTCCTGGGGTCCCCGTCCTTACTGGGGCCATGGCGCCTTGCGGAAGGGAGCATTCCATCGTTCTCCATCGGCGTGTGTGTTTTGCAGAGACTGGGGCCGAGCCTCTGGCTTGTGAGGAGCCGCAGTTGGCTGATTAGTATGTATGAGACACTCGGGGTTTCCAGCGCAAAGCAGCAAGGAAAATCACGGCGCACATGAAATGAGCACGGCCTCGCCGGGCGGCAGCCAGCGGCAGCCACGGCCAAGTAAATTAGTCCACAGTTTGAAGTTATGCATTACTTTTATCGATTGGGGCTTTCAAAATACTCACCACTGCTGCGGGGAGGCTGTGGGCTTTGTGCTTCAGCGAAACAGGCTTTTGATGAGGTTCCTGAAGCTAAAGTGTTTAGCTACACTCATCAATCAGTATGACACTTCCCCATAACTGTATTTGTGACACAAATACGCCTGTTTCCCAGTCTGAAGTGCGTGTAATGCTTCTCAGTAAAAGCCTAGCAAACAGCTGTTTCTTGCCCTTTGCTGAGATACATCTGTTGCTAGGTGAGATGTGACAAGGGCCTGGCCACAGTCCTTGATAACAAATCCCTCCAACTCTAGAGTATTCTGGGCCTCTAGTCATTGTTCATAACAGCCACTTTATCCGATAACTACTGAAAGGCAGGGAGGCTCCTCTAGTGGTGCCTTTGGCATGCAGGTCACATGGCACTATGCAAGAGACCTGATTGGAGGAGGGGAGCTGCGCTTATTGCTGGCACAGCTGATCCCCATGATGTGTCTGTGTGTGTATGTGTGTGTCCCTTTGTCCCCAGCCTGTTTGCTGAGAAGGAGTAGCCTGCCCCCCCCACCCCCGCTAATCAGCTGTTTAATCGCTTTCCTTCTCCGCACTTCAGCTCCCAGCTCTCACATATTCCTGCCTTATCTATCTCTCTTGGCCTGTCTCTTTGTCTCTGTCTCTTTCTGTCCATCCATTTATTTTTCTCTTTTTCTCTCTTCCCTTATCTGACTGACTCTCCCTGGCTCTGCCTCTAATTTTCTGTTCATCTTTCTCACTCACTCTATTCCTTTCTTCTGTTTGCATCTCACTCTGTCCCTCTTTTTCTTTGTTCATCTCTCTCTCTCCCTTTACTTCTCTTTCTGTTCTTCTTTCTCTCTCTCTTGACCATTTGTCTCTTTCTCTCCCCCTACTTCACTTTATCTATTCTGTTTTCTCCCTCTCTCCCTCTCCTTCTCTTTTCCCATTCCTCTTGTGCCCTTCTGTAGCTCCTCCCCCTGCCGGGCTCCTGAGCACAGACCGCTGACGCTGTAGCTCCTCCCCCTGCCGGGCTCCTGAGCACCGACCGCTGATGTTGTAGCTCCTCCCCCTGCCGGGCTCCTGAGCACCGACCACTGATGCTGTAGCTCCTCCCCCTGCCGGGCTCCTGAGCACCGACCACTGATGCTGCCCCACTGAGGTGCTGAGTGGAACCCATCATCAGGTTGTGCATGAGCTCCACACGTGCTTCACAGTCCCCCCGTGATCTCAGAGCAGCAAAGGCCTCTCATTCAAAGCACAGAGCTGCCTCAGCAGCTAGCGCTCTGCCTTACAGATCTAAGGTCGCGGGTTCGAGCATGTTTTCCTGATAGATTACAGCCAGGGCACTCACCCTTCCTAAAGAACCCTGTTGAAAGGTCCCAACTGTCCTGTTTCCTGCGCTTTACTTCCTGTACATGTTTACAGCTATCAGTCATGTGAGTATTTCCATATTTATGAGGGTTATGAAGGGTTCAGCAGAGCCTTTGCGATGAATCATCATCCACACATCAGTCCTCCTCATTGATGGTTATGGATTGAATTGGCGCAGCTGTCCTCCCCCTGCTGGAGAGTGAAATTAATCAGTATTTATCGTGGCGGTGGGTCCGGGAGGAAATTAACTAGCTGTGTGTGTGAGCAGGGGCGCGGCCATTCCCCACCGGCGATCCGTCATCCCCAAACCTCCTGGCGTCCCCGGGAGACAAGGACATGCACGGTTGGGAATGCAGACGCCTCGGGCCGTCGCTCGCTCGCCCTTTCTGCTGGGGGCTCAAGTCTCGCCATGCTTTACCGTCACTTTCTGCGGAGGTGAGCGGGCAGATTCACCTTCACTCAGTCATGCCTCAGAAGGTTAATGCTAGACAGTCTGTGCTGATGTCATTCCCCAGGGAGGTATCTTCCCTCCTTATTCTCACATCTTCACTATTACTTCTCTCTAATGCTATTTACATATCCGTCTACGGCAGCCCAAAGACATAGCTGGGCGGCTGAAAAATTCTCCCAAATGCCCCTCCCCAAACCAAAGCTGCTGTTATTCACATTAACACACTCAAGGGCGCCCCCTAGTGTCTGGGCCCCGAAGGTCCTCCCCTTTGTCCCCCCTTATGCGCGACCCTGCATCCATCCATTCATCCATTCATCCATCTTCTATAACTACATACCATCACAGCAAGGTTTGAGCTACAAGGTAGGAGACCTTCACTGCCAGTCATTACAGTATATACTGTACATGCCTGCTGGTATGTGCCTGATGCCCATTTCCTTCATACTCTGTATAGGCACTGTCACACCAAAGGTGAAGACCCTGGTTCCAAGTTCTTGGGCGGTGTCAACAGAGAACTTTTGTAGTACCTCCCTGGGCCCAATATAATATGCTTTCATGGATCCCAAAATCTCTAGCAGTGCCCTGGTACCGTCCTGTCTCTTCTTCTCTGTCATGAATGTTCTCTCCAGCCTTTCTTTTTCCCTCTGGCAACCCTGAAGCCATTGCCTCGCACCTGCCCTCAGGGCCCAAAAAGCACCTGCCCTCAGGGCCCAAAAAGCAGCCAGCTTACCTTCACAGAACGCTCAGAGTCGGGCCGGGCAATCGGCGTCCCCCTCCTGCCCTGCCGCCCGTCCCACAGCCTTTGCTGCATCTGTTAGTGCATGTATCTGAAGGGGCTTCATGACCAGGTCCTGCACCTTCTTCAGTGTTACGTGTCAGTGTTTTTACCCATGAGACGCCCTGCTGGTCCTTCCGCTTTAAGCAGGTGGTGTGACTGTTTAAGCAGGTGGTTAGACTGTGCCCTCACTGTACCCACCTGCCCCCGAGGACCTCGCCACGTGGCTCCTCCTGCCACAGAAGGTCATGTGACATGTCCCCGCCCCTTCACATCATTACATATTAACCATGCAGACCTTTCAGAACCATACTACTATAGCCTGGAATAAACATTTCAATTTGTAATTCAGGATCAATTTATCCAGCCTTTTATTCATTTTTTCCCCCACAGAATTCACTTATTCAGAAAGTAAGAAAAGGAGACAACATCTTTCTAACTTCTAATTTTTTTTTATTTTGTGTTTTTTTTAAGGGTTGGCCTCTGTAAAATAATCCATCCCTGTGAAATGAATGTTCTGCATGAGCTCTCATTTTGCATCCCCATTGCCCGTGTGCCGGGGGTGCTGGTGAAAGGCACAGTCGATGTGAGTGCAGCTCTTCCGTCTGCAAAGTTTTCCTCCTCCTCTTGAGAGCAGTGCTTAACCTAAGGTGGTCCGTTTTATATTTAAAAAATCCATCGTAATTAGAGCCGTAATGAATGCAAACACCAGGAGTCCGTCAGGACACAACGCAAATGAATAGTGATGAGTCCTGGGCCGCTCTCTCACTGGCAGAGCAGCGGCAGGAAGACGGGGGAGGCGGGGGGGGGGGATCATGCAGGGTGATGGAGGAGGAGAGTGCAGAAATGATGGGGGTCAGGGGAGCAGAAACATGGGGCAAAGGACAGCCACTCGGATATATGAAAGTGAGGTCACAACTGATGATGTCACTTCCTGTCAGAAGGCCTGTTGGAACCCTATAGATCCTTCACCTAAATGGAGTTGGTCGTCTGGCATACTGGGCATTTTCCTGGTGGACCGATGGCTTAGTGGGCTGTCAAAATGTATAATGGGGGACCTCCAGGCTCCTATCTGCAAAATATATCATGTGTATGTGTATGTAGTTGGCCTGTCTGGGCAAAAGTTCTGCCCTGGCTAGGGTTGCCACCCGTCCCTTAAAATACAGAATTGTTCCGTATTTGACAATAAAATTGCACGTCCCTTTTTTAATCAATACGGTTTTGATTTTTGATTTGGTTTTGAAGTTGATTTACCACCACTGGTGCATCATTTGGTACATCGTGGTTGTGGCAAGTCCCCACTATGGTAGTCGTCCTTTATTTTTTTGCATGAAAGGTGGCAACCCTAGCCCTGGCTAAATCCATCTTTATCGTATTTTGGCATGGGTACTGTATAACTCAAGGGCAGAGATTTGCACTGGACAGAACGAGAGACAGAAGGAGAGAACGTGATTTATCCCTTTCTGCGTGTCTAGGTTAATGTTGACAGCACGATTTTTAATTTTTTTTTTAAGTGGATTAAATTATTGGTGGGGACATTTCAATGGTCGGAGGATATTGGTGGGGACACATCCCTCCGTCCACCCTAAATCTACGCCCCTGGTATAACTTCATACATTTCCACAGCTTCACTAATCATCTTCCTATAATAATCATTGTTCCTATCTGTGACTGTGACGCGGGCACCACTTGCCGCTTTTCATGCGCGTAGCGTTTCGCCATGTGCCACCAGGTGGCGCCCTGGTCCCTTCGGAAACCCACGCGCATTCTCCCACCTAGGCATCGGCTGGGTAAGGTACACTCTCACTGGGTAAGCGTTTGCATTTAACCTTCCTGCCTACAACAGCAGCATGGGAAGTCACCTCGCAGTACCAGCCCACAGACTGAGGTCTCTTTGCAACTGAAGGAATTGCATAATTTGTTGTGTTTATGCGCAGCCCTGCAAGGGATTCGGCTGCTAAATAAAACAAGTACGATGTACGGCACAGGAATGGTGTTTGACAGGAGCCTATAAGCGATCCCCTCATCGGTATTCAGGCTCAGAGAAGCCCCGCAGACGGTAATGAGGCCG
Source organism: Petrocephalus zakoni (assembly GCA_026774425.1). Taxonomy (NCBI): domain Eukaryota; kingdom Metazoa; phylum Chordata; class Actinopteri; order Osteoglossiformes; family Mormyridae; genus Petrocephalus; species Petrocephalus zakoni. The sequence continues at coordinate 24,803,934 of JAODKN010000063.1, forward strand.
TCCATTCTGGAGATGATCTGTCGTCGGTCTGTTCTGACCCGCAGACGGCTTTGTAAAGCTCTCCTCATTCGCATGCGGGGAGCGCTGAGAGCGGTTTCATATGGCCGCCCGGCGTAGCCCTGCTCTGTGGTGTGGCTTTCCTGTCCAGACTTGTCAAGACAGTCATTTTTTTTGGTTTGCCACACTTGACAGAGGATGCCAGTGAGCCGTGCGCGGAGTCACTTAGCGGAGCGCGTTCGCTGGGTGGGGGGGGGGTACATATTACTTAGTGCAATGAAAGCCAGAAAGCTTTGATGGCATTTTTCTTTTGGTAGTGTATGTGTGTGTGTGTGTATGTGTACAGGTTTTGCTATACTTGTAAGGGCCATGGGACCTCACAAGTATGGCAAATCCCCCAAAAACTGACTACTGAGGTCACTTTATCAGTCCTCACTACTTCGACCTTCATCAAGTGATCAAACAAGTTAAAATGCCATTTTGTTTGGTTAAAGTTAGGACTGGGTAGGGCTTAAGGGTGTTGTGATTGGTATTAGGGTTATGCCCATATAAATGAATGCATAATGAAGGTGTGTGTGTGTGTGTGTCTTTTCCTGTCTACTTGCCTGTTTGTGCGCATGCTCATTGAGCATGTGAGAGGGTAGGTTTGACACATGGATCTTCACTTACCGGGCAGAAAAACGATAGCTGGAGGGTGGGTCTGATGAAGGTCGCTGGCCTTCCGCTGACAATCTACAGAATATCTCGATCGAAGCCAAGGTCCACAGAGTTCTCCGCTGCCTTGGGCGTCTACTCACCACAAAGCTCTTCCAGCATCACCTCAGCATTCCTGCAGGTGCCAATCCTACGCTCAGTATCTCGGTGAAGGACCACCTGAATTTCACAGTGCCCTTTTGGTGTGGTCCCTTGCAAGAATCAGAGAACTTACAGCTTGAAAAGTGGGTCAGGTGTACAACAGGCAAAGGTCTCGTGTTCTAGTCGATGTGCGCATCTCCAGTACAGCTACTGTAAATAATGTAAGACCAGTTTCTCAAGCCTGGTTTTTCATATCCAGCTAACTTCATATCCTAAGCTTCATATCCTAACTCAGTGACCTCTCCACTGCATCCATCACACCTCCTTTTCCCACCACACTCTCCTCTTAGCTTTTTAGATCATTTATAGTTCAGTTTTAATGTCAGTTAATCTCATTACTTACTTTCTTTTAAATTGTTTAATTGTCTTATCTTACCTGATTTTGTTGTGCAGCACTGAGGTTGACACCTACTTTCTCTTAAATGTGCTATATAAATAAAGATGACTTGAATTCTCAGGGATATCCCTCCTTCCGCTACCGTCCTGATTGTTCACGCTCTGAGCCGTTCGCAATATAAACATGTACACCAGTGACACCATGCCCCCAAATACGGTTCTGTAATCAAATTGTAAAATGCATGTTAGTTGGTTATTGACTGATCGCCTGAGTGCATTTCTGTCAGTGTACAGGCATCAGTCATTTGTGCGCCCTAGGCGTGAATCCAGTCGAGGGCTCTCTGCCTTGATTACTGTACCACCTCTTACGGTCGTTTTGTGTTTACGACCCTATGGCTATTAGAGTCGTCAGTAATTGCGAATATGCTGCATGTAGCTGCGATTTGCAATTTGTATCGCTTGTCTTTTTGTGCAGCTAAGGTTACATAAGTTGCCCTGGATAAGCCGGGCTGCCAGGCAGATGAATATTCATGGAGGGAGCCTCCCCAGAAGAGCTGGAGCGGGGGACTATAGTCTCTGGCCTGTATGAAAGCCTGTCTGACGTTGGATCTAACAGGAGAAGCTCAGGTATCTCCTTCTTCCTCTGAGCAGCCTCTGGGCCCGGTTTGCGTATACTGAGTGTGTGTGTTATGTATGTATTGCAAATGTCCCCAGAAGAGGAAATTCAGATTTATAAAACTCTGTGAATACAATCCAATAACTAGAAATGCCAAAAGTCTTGTATTTTGTTTGGTTACTAATGGTCAAGGTTAGGGCTGGGTAGGGGTAAAGGGTGTCATTGTCATTGTTGGAATTAAGGTTTTCTGCATAGAATTGAACGGACGGTCCTTATTAAGATAGGAATACAAATGTGTGTGTGTGTGACGTATGTTTATATTACTTTGTGGGGACTAAATGGCCTCCACAATGTGATAAAAACCTGGTATTTTGACATTGTGGGGACCAATTTTCAATTTTCATGATCTGTGACTGAAATCGAAAAACTAAAAATGCCAAAAGTCTCATATTTCATTTGGTTACACATGGTTACGGTTAGGGCTGGGTAGGGGTTAAGGTTGTCATGTCCAAAGGCCCATAATTAGATTTTAATTGATCACGCTGAAATCAGTGGACACAGATCAAAGAGGACTTCCCGTCCTCAACAGTGTGCCTTTGCTCCCAAATCAAGTGCAGCACACAGGCCTGCTGAGGGCGTCTCGCAGAGAGCTGGGTCGCCAGCGACTTAACCAGCGGGCCAAGCCTTGGATCACGTCCCCCTGTGACACTGGCCCATTTCCATGTAAACCAGGCTCCCAGAGCAGACGACCGCGTACGATTTAATCCGTCACTGAAATGCATTATTCCTTTAAGAATTACAGTAAGCAGGCTAAGATTAGCCTTGATCTGCCTTTTCTTTTTTCTTTCCCCAAACGGTGATTAAATTAGAAAGCGTTTTGTGTCCAAATTCACTCTTTGTTCATATCTGAGAGCATCAGGGATTTTGGCCGAATGCCTGCTGTGTTGTGTCAGTACCGGCCGACCCAAGGGAAGCGCACGGCTCATTGCTGCTTCCACCGGCTTCTTCTCCAAGTAGGTCATGCCAGTGGTTTTGATTGCCAAACAAAAGACACCCCCCCCCATAGTGGTTTCCTTTAATGGTCTTCCACATCGCCACCTGCCAGCGATAGAGGCCAGCATGTGAGCTGATGCACATTAAGGCCGGGCACCGACCCCCACCACCACCACCACCCACATTGCTAAGCAGCAGAGGAGATACGATCTGAATCTTCTGCGTTTTCCTCGCCGGTGCCCCCGAGTGGATAACGCACAATGCTTCTCAGATGAGCTCCTCTGTGTTCGTTCGATCGACTCCTTTGAGAGCGTTTCTATGGTCCGCTGACGCACGATGGTGCCGGGCGCGCCTTTACTGCAAAATTAGCCTCTTTGACATCTCTCTCTTTTTCGGGTAAGCAGAAGATAAAGGGAAGGAAGTCGCTTCCTGCCTCATCTCCCTCGCCTGACGCCTGGGGAGTCGATGAGGGAGGTTTGCTGTCGCGTGCTGTGCTGAGAGCAATCCGTCAGCATGGTATCAGGGTCAGATATTATAGAACGTTACAGATATTATAGCACGCCGCACCTGGGTCACTACAAGACTACAACGATGAGCACAACAGTTTTCAGAGTGGCCATACGTCCAGTGTCTCCATCTAAGAGAACATGTGATGTTACTATTCTATATAAGTAATGACTTTAATGAAAGTCATGAGAAATGAGAACATGCAGACCCAGGGGCCCTAGACCAGGGGTGGGCAATCTTATCCGCAAAGGGCCGGTGTGTATGCAGGTTTTCGGGATAACCCTAAGGTCAGCTG
>JAODKN010000063.1:24807664-24819783 GCA_026774425.1 Petrocephalus zakoni
TGTGTATGCAGGTTTTCAGGATAACCCTAAGGTCAGCTGTTCAAACCCAGGTGTGAGAATTCTTCAGCCAATCAGTCTAATTAGTGGTCTAATTAGGTAGTTGCAGCGAAAACCTGCATACACACCGGCCCTTTGCGGATAAGATTCCCCACCCCTGCCCAAGACTGTCCTGGTGCTGAATCAGAACATTTGTGTCATATTATGTCACAATGTCAGTTTATTATGTAATGTCAGTTATTTAAATTATCATCTCTTAGTGAGTCGTGGTAATTCTTCTTTGCAGAACAATCCATCTATCTTCCCACTGCTTATGCCATATAGGTCTTAGGATGGTTTGGAACCTATCACAGGCAGCTTAGGGCACAAGGCAAGGAAGCCCGTGGACAGGGTACAGGGTCTCAGGGCACAGGCACACAGTGTGGGCAATTTAGAGATGCCAGCTTGCCTAACTGCATGCCATTGGATTCTGGGAAGATACCCACAAAATACAGTGGGAACTAGCTGGAAGGAGGTTGTGGGGGGTGGGGGGGGCAGCATTGGAGGGGTGAGCCTCAGTGCCACCCAATCATGAAAAATTCAGAACAGTGGAAAAAAGTGTTAATACCAACACACTTCCACTGAACTTGCTGAAGACGTACATCACTTTAAAGGAGGATGAGAATTGGCAAGCAGCCATTATTCCAATGCTGATCCAAAGGTTTACCTTTAAGCACTAAATCTTAGTTACTTTTGCCATCAGCGTCACCCGCTGCAGGGTGTCGCCCTCGGCAACTGCATCAATATCATTGTAAAATGGGATTTTGCTCCAAGAAGGAGGACAGGATCTGGACCCCCAGGTAAACCCACCCCCTTTATTTTTACGCTGAGGCGCACAGAGAAGATGGGCTCCTTTGAACCTCCTCCCTCTTTTATTATCGAGCAGGACCATGCAGACTGCAGCTGGACGCATGCTTGCAGGAATAGTGTCCAGAGGTGTGTGTGGCGCACAGAGCACGCTGTACAGCTCCGCTTAGGGTAGCCCAGCCTCGCCCTGCCGTAAGTCACGCGATCACATTGATAAAGGACAGGATCTACTCACAGGGCAGCTTGTGTCTTTGCCTGCTTCTGAGGTGGGATACAGGTCTGTAGCTTATGAAAGGCAGAGCTGCAGGAATGCCTGACAGCAGCGCCAACATCCGCCCGTCCCACCGGGGCCCCCGGGCGCTTCGTCCCCGCCTAGCTTAATTTGTAAACATGAGGCGCGGCGGGAGGCTGTGTAATAAAACTGTCTCGGCCCTGTCCTGCTGTCCGACAGTGAATTACAACCAGAGAATACTTTGGTTCACCCTTGAGAGAGAGAGAGCATGTGTGTGCGTGAGTGAGGGTTCGGGGAGGCCCATGTCGACTCCCACGGCCCTGGCTAGGGGAGAAGGCCGGGGCAGGGTGGCACGTTCGATATCCTTTCCTCCCCCGCGTTGTTCCCACGGCCAGGTGCATGGTCTGACATAACAGGTGAAATACCTGCCCTTTTGCCCAAGGCCCCAACGCCATTCACAGCACCTTCTGTTTTCTTTTAGCGCAGATGATTAGAAGCTTCACTCCTGGGAACGTATGGGAGGGTCTGCTCTCCGTGGAAGACTGATATCAGCAGAGACCGGAGGCATGGCCGCCCAGCCGCGACGTCTACAAGCGCGCACCAGGCTCGTGCGCAAACGTCACACTTCTTACTGTTCATGTGGTTGATGTGCCTCTTATCACACACGACAATCCGCTAGGCACAGCCAGGGCTGGCTCAAGGCGCAAGTGAACAAAACAGCTGCGTAGGGCCCTCCAGCCACTAGGGGGCCCCCTCATATAATCAGCCTGTCCAAAAAGGGAGGCAAATGGCAAATGACAACCAGCTTAATTAAATTTTACTTAGGGCCTCAAATAGGGTTAAGCCAGCATTGGGCACAGCTGTGTTAAGTAGAATCAACTCAGGTCTGAAGGGAAAGCATGGACTGTGAAATGGGGCGCTAATTTATCTCATGGCATGTTTTTCTTCATCAAGTGATGGCAAATTCAGTCTTGTCACCTGCACAGTGTACTGTGCAGCGATGCTGTGAAATGCTTTTTCCCCTGCTTCTGGGGTTGTGCTTAGAAGGAAATGCGTAAATCAAAGAAAAACCACATAAGATAGAAAAGATAAGAACAAATGAGATTAAGATTTAAAAAAAGCAGACAGCAAAATAGGACAATAAAATAGAGGCCGGGGGTATCTGTCATCGTTAATGAAGATGTACGATGTTTTGTCGTTGTTGTTGTTTTCTTGTTTTGTCGTCGTGTTAAATACGGGAGTTTTGCCTCTCTGGTCTGTGTACATCATTATGGATGTCCAGGTCCTCTAAGTGAATAAAAAGTAACTGTTTACAGGCGTGAAGCTCTTCATCTAATTATGCTAATCAAGTCCTTCTCCCCGCAATTAATTTAAATGTGAAATTGAAGCAGTTTCGCAGCTGTGGAGCAACTCTGGTCCTCCCTGGCACACTCTCAGATCAGAAGCTTGTCAGTTTGAAAATGCCGCTTTATAGACACACGCGACTGACACGCAGCGATGTATTTCCATCTGTCCGGCAGTTCCGTGTGAATTTGTGAATGATTTTTGCTGTGTTGTAGAAGTCTTTGTGTTTGCACCCTTAATACACATTCACTGTGATGTAATCCAGTATTTTAGTCCAGTATTATTTTGGGCACACGATAGCTATTTGGTGTATAATCTGCCAGGCAAGCAGACATGTTGAGTGTGTGAGAGGCATGTGTGCAGGAAGTGCACACTGGCAGCCAGTGGGACACCAGAGTCCAGATCCCAGGAAGTGTGCACTGGCAGCCAGTGGGCCACCAGAGTCCAGATTCCAGGAAGTGTGCACTGGCAGCCAGTGGGCCACCAGAGCCCAGATCCCAGGAAGTGTGTACTGGCAGCCAGTGGGCCACCAGAGTCCAGATCCCAGGAAGTGCACACTGGCAGCCAGTGGGCCACCAGAGTCCAGATCCCAGTAACCGACGGATCCAGCGGCATCTGGGATCAAATTATTTGTACGGGCTGGACATGCCAGACATCTGGGAAGCAGGTACCCCTAGTGGACAGGTGGGAGGGTCCTAACTGGACGCAGATGCAGATACACAAACACAAGCAGTGTGAATGCAGCCGCATGCAGGCAAGTGCACATGTGCACATGAACACAACCAGGCGCCTTGAAGGGTTACGCAGCTAGATGCAGGCCGGCGTGTATATACGGAGAGAGGATTCTACAACAGACCCTACACCCCAACCCCCAGTCCGTCTTAATGTTCTCTCCACCCTGGTCCGGCAGCAGGGGTCGCTGTTCAGCCAAAGCAAACCTGTCAAGACCCCAAAGCGAAAGATACCGATAGAAGATATTTATCGAGCGGTATGGCCGCCCCATAGCGGAGATGGTGAAAGAGGAAATCTGATGGCGGTCAGAGCCCGGAGACAGCACAGAATAACCCCATATATTCAGATTACAGAAACAGGGACACAGCTGACCTAACGTGGAGGTGTCCAGAACTGAGCACGCCTTGGTGAGTCAGGGACAGAACCTGATTGGCCTCAGATGAGGAATCCATTCTTCCCACCAGGAGGAAATTTATTAGAATAAGAGACACACCTTGTTCCAGCAATTATACATACGGTGCATACTTGTTTCTTAACAATTATACACAATAATGGAGCCATATATTTCAGAGGGGCAATTTAAATGTACAGTCAATTACATCGTTCATGAAAGCAGAAAATACTCTATTCATCTGCTTTTTTCATTTAGACACTGAAAGCTTTTTGTAATGAACAAAAGGGAAGCAGTCTTTGATGGCAGGCTGAAAATTCAGGGAAGTTAGTGAATGACTTTGCTAGATCCAGGTTCAAGTGAGGTCAATACATCCTTACTCAAGGAAGTGTACCCAGATAGTTGGCCATCTCAGAGGGTACGCACTGCATTGTGGGTAAATGCTTGACTTGCTATTACCATGTAATCTTTTAGTGGCATTACGGCTTGATGGATTATGGGAAAATCAAAGAATCCCTATGTGCCTCATACAACTGGCAAATAAACCGTATGTTAAATGGGAGGGAGAATAGCCTTTAATTTTGAAACATCTGTCATTCCTGCCATAACAGACTGGAATTTTGTCTTAGTCTGACCGGGCTACGACGAAACTCCAGTTGTGCAGCGGACAGACAGACATGATGCAAGTCATGGGGGTCATTGGAGGCAATGGTGGCAAAAGTGTGTCATCTGCGAGGCGAACAAGGCTGTGAGATTATGGTGGGGGAAACCTGCGGAACAGGACAGTGAGATCTGAGACATGCTGCTTTAGATGCTGATGATGGAGGCACCGTTCAGTCGTGGGCGGCAGGTTTGGTGCCAATGCGCCTGCTGGCCTTCGATTGGGCATTAAAAGTAAGATGGAAATGTAGGTGGGGTGGGGGGGTCAGTTTGCTATGTACAGGAAGAAACTCATGTTCTACTTTGTGTCCTGTGGTGACAGGTGTCCCCAGAGTTCTCTTTGAATGAAAGTGTGATTCTGTTCAATCACTCACTGTAAAAGCCCTAAATATATCCTCTGGTGTACGGTGAGGCAGGCTGTAGACCAGGCAAAGGGGGGGGAGGGGGGTACTGCGAGTTGGTCATTTTGGGGCGCTTACTGTGCTGAGTGTAACTCGGCGGGGTACGGCACTGTGCCTGCGATCAGAGGCCTGCAGAGAGCCGACAGAGTGATTGCACCACTGGGCTTTTGACCAAGGCCCTTAGACCCCAGTAGCACCAGGAACTGTCTGAGCCTGCTTTATCAAAAGGGGGGAATTAAAGTGCCGCTGAAGCAGGTCAATATAGGTGCCCGGTAATGGGAACACAGAAGCAGATATGTGTTCCCTGCAGTAAGAGCTGAGATAACACCCTGTGCTTAAGCGTTAATCTGGAGTCTGTCTGTTCACACCACACTCTGCCAAATTAGAGTCACTCTGCATTGCATACACACTAAATCCAGAGTCACTCCCATCTGCAGGAGCTCTTCAGCTAGCATTTAGCTCGCTAGCACACCCTCTTCCCGCCCTACTGGGAAACTCGGCAAGTGAAGCAGTGCTTCGACAGGTCCGCTGCCCGTGCTCCGCGCTCCCTTACCCAGCACCCGGAGGTCCTGCTTCCTTTCAGGTCGCCTGGCTGCTGCAGAAGACCTCTTACGCCACGGCTTCCTGATTCCACCTCCGATGTTTTTTTGGCCGGGCCCAGCTTGCAATGTTCTCCTTGGCACAGGGAGGTCCTCGGTGCAGAGCCAGGGAGTGTGGAAACCTCGATCAGGCGGCTAGGCAGAGCAGATGGCGTCAAATAAACACTCTGTATGAAACGCATGTGGACGGCCAGCCTGCTGTTTTCCCCCTTTAAATCTTACGTCTCCTTTAACAGTCTAAACCGAAGACACCCTCCCTATTGATTGTGTTTCTTTCTTTTTCCCATTCAATCAATGTGACGAAAGCTTCAGCTGCCGGCACGTTAATGGGGTCTTCAGGTCAGGATGAGTGGAATGGCACTGAAAGACCCAAGCGATCTGGGCAGCTCTGACTGGCACGTCTTGGTATCGCCTGGGAAGCCTCACCACCAGCGGGTGGCCCCAGCAGGCCACAGGGGATTGGTGTAGAGTCCCCGCCCCAAAGAGGCCGCACTAGGAACTAACGCGACATGTCATGATCACCGAGACGACGGCACTAAAGTGGGCAGCACGTCCCCATCTGGAGATGGGCGTTATGTTGAATTAACATGCAATTTTGGTCAGGCCCATCTAGGTGCCAAACCATTTCCCACAATGCACTTGGTGCTCGGTTAAACGGAATCACAGCGTTAATGCGCAGAGTTGTTATGGGGAGCGTTTTTCTAATGGCAGGCGCTACGCTGGGAAAACGGAACAATATGTCGCACCAAATGTTTTAATTTGCGAGCACGTTGGCGAGGATGAGGGGGCAAGTGAGTCTGCTCATTAGTGGGTGTAAAAGAGGCACAGCGGGCAGAAAGTGGGGGACAGTGACGCAGGCGAAGCCACCCTCGGTGTAGCCCACCTGCGTGGGTACACCAGATTTGGCAGCGGCCTGCCCCCGTCTGCCCCCCTCCCCGTGGCTCTGACGGCAGCCCCGCGTTCATTTTCCGCCACACTCATGGCATTCCTCTCCTGCACAAACACTCCCTGGCCGCGTTTGCCCGTCGTCAGGCTTCCTCCTGCCGCTGGAATGCGGGAGCGGCTGGCGCTGCTCGCCGGGGAGGAGGCCGCTCTGCCGCAGTCGCTCTCATCGCCCTCGCCAGCCGCTGTCGCAATGGAGCCCCTCCGTCCCAGGCCCAGGAAGTGCCATGCTGCGTATCGCAGGAAACACTTATCAGCTACTGTCCATGGGCCGTTCACTTTATGATGCCACCAAGAAAAACAACAATTTTATTTGCGTTATAAACAGTTTTAAGATATATTTTTTACGGTTCCCCTTTTAATTCACTTGCCTGCCTTGAAATGTTGTACTGGAACGTTTAGATAATAAACTGAAATCTACAAACTCCATCCAGGGTATCCCAGCCTTGTGCTCTGGGCGCCTGGGACAGGCTCCAGACTCCCCCGTGTTCCTGTCCAGAATAAACGGTTAGGATATGGATGGATGCTCCCTAGATCCCACACGGCCCAGACCCTGGAGAATGAGGATGCATTCAGCAGAGGCACCGTAAACGTGCAGACAGTGCTGATGCGATGGATTTACTCAGGTGACAGAGGACGTGTCAGCTGGACCAGAGACAGGCGGCTTCAGGGGGGGAACTAGTTTCTCTCTCCATCATGACAGCACTCTCTCTCCACTGGCCAACACTGCGGAAGGTAATCCTCCCTAATTCTGAAGATTACACACTGGCCTGCCATGTTTACCCTCTAATCTGACATGCCCCTGTACAATCTACACAGCAGCAATCAGACACGGGGGCAGTTTGGCGCCCCCTAAGGTGTGGGTTTTATAGTATTATTTGACTGCGATGTACAGCCTTAAACCTGAGAATTAATTCTTAAGTTAATTATAAATACTTATTAATGCATTTAAGTATATTTATAATAATTGCCAATCCAGGCACCCTTTTTAAGTAAAAGCGCAATCCATCTACTTATTATGTCTGTGGTAATTGGCCATCAGGGAAACCTAGCACAATGGGGAATAGCCCAGTAGAAAATGTGGATAGAATAAATATTGGTAGTGTTGGAAAAAAAGATTAATGCTTACTTCCACATACAGTGTATAAGTTGGTTTCGGCAGTGTAATCGATGGACCTTCCGTCGTGTGACAATTAAGTTCCTTATTTCGTGATTTATTAAGACACTATGCAATAAAAAGTTTCCACCTGTACATGAAAAGAGCATTACTGTTTAATAATCTTTAGAGATTATTAGAGGATTCTTTAGAGGAGCGATGGCGCAGTGGGACCCTCGTGGGGATGTGCCCCCGGGGGCCACGCCGCGGAGAGGACACCAGATCGCGCTGTCATCCTCGCTAATCGCCCGCTACCGTCTCACTTTCCGCTTGCGGAATACCGAGTGAGGCCACGGTGGCTGGTCAAAGCTACCATGTGCCTTCATGCCCATTAAAACATAATTACGGCAAAATGATATCCGTTCTCCCCCGAGGGCTGATGTTTCCATTATTATATCATTATAAAACAATCTGACGGATGCGTTTCGCCCCTGTAACTGCCGGAGGCAGCAGTACTTCTGACGCCCGTTTTATTAACGGCGCTCATACTTGTATGGATTGTTTGGGAGCGGCTCCGTGGGCCGCGGCGCGGCTCGCACGTCCCCTTACTCGGGAAAAAACGTGTTTTTCTCACGGAGGATTTTTGGAAATCGGGACGGGCCGCTTGGAACCTTAATCGCGCCGTGGGCTCGCGTCTCCGGGAGAAGCAGAACTTTTGGCCACCCAGTGCGCCGACTTTAAAAAGCGTGGAAAAAAATAAGAAAACTTTCCGCCAGCCGCGGGCTCGCCCCCCTTTCCCCGAATGGGCGTGCTGGGATGCAGGCAGCGCTCGCCCCGAGATCCCGCGGGCGGCGTCACGCCTTTCCCCGGCCGCCTCCGCCGCGCACCCGGCGCTCCGCCAGCCGCAGAATGCCGCCGCTCCGTCTCCCATCGCCTTTTATTTCCCCCCAAGTCCGCGAAGCGATCGCGGCTTCTCTCCTCCTCCAGACATCACATCCGGGTCAGTTGCCTGGGAGTGTGTGTGCGGAGCAGCTCCTCCAGCGCGGTCAGAGTAACGCAGCCCCAGCCAGCCGCCGAGCTCGCCGACATGGACGCGGCTGAATCCGGCCGCCGCTCCACCAAGTAGCGGGAGCAGAGACGGGACAGGCAACTTGATGCCCGGACGCCCCGGCCTGATGGTATTTTCCTCCCAGCCATGTCCAAAAGCCTAAAAAAGCAGAACCACTGGACCAACAAAGTCCATGAGATCGTCCTCGGAAGGAGCAAAGACGGGGAGCTGGGGTTCGAGCTGAAGGGCGGCGCCGAGGGCGGCCAGTTCCCGCACGTCGGGGAGCTCCGGCACGCCAAAGTGGCCATCCAGAGCGGCAAGCTGTCCCAGGACGAGCTGCTGCTGGAGGTCAATGACACGCCGGTGGCCGGGCTGACCACCCGGGATGTGCTGGCTGTGGTCAGGCACTGCAAGGACCCCATCAGGCTCAAGTGCGTCAAACAAGGTGAGGCGGGGTGCGGCGTGGTGCCGGGCGTCCGTGCGCGCCGCCGGGGGGACCCAACTCTGTGCGCGCGCCCGCCGGGGGACCCAACTCCGTGCGCGCCGCCGGGGGACCCCCAACTTCGTGCGCGCGCGCGCCGGGGGACCCAACTTCGTGCGCGCGCACGCCGGGGGGACCCAACTCCTGCTGCTGTCCCGGACCCGTACGGGACGCCGCGCCATTGGCCTCTCCCCAGGAAGGCGGCCAGCCGCAGAAGTTTCGCCGATGCCCGGAGCCGTAGGGACGGGCAAACTTTCGTTTGGCTCCGGGGGGGCGGAGGCGCTACAAAGTAGCCGGGGCGCGATCGGATGAAGTCGGGCTCCGAGTCGCTCACTGTCGCAGAGTAGCGGATCTGATGCCATGACAGAAGGGGGTGTGTTCGCCCTGGGAAGGAGTAACCGGAGCCGGGCGCGATCCCGGGCTTCCCCCGCGTCCTGCGCGCATCTTTCCTCGCGTTACCGTAACCCAACGGCCGCGGCGTTTCCCTCCATCCGCGCTCCCCGAAGTTACGCCGCCGAAACGTGCCTGCCAGCTTCCCGGTGGGAACAAAGCGGCTGCCGATGGACTAATTCATAATGTATCACTTTCAATAATGTATCAGAAAAAACACGTCGGCAGCGGCGCTGGAAAGTGTCAGGCGCAAAGACCGGCGCTGCGCGGCGTGGAGCAGAACCCCGAGCCGCTCCCCGGTGTCACGGTGCCCTTTCCGGGATTAATATGCCACGGGCAATCAGGGACATATATGATCATTTTATTTCATGGCGAGTCTTTTTAATTATTATTATTGCCTACTAATTAACTTTATTATAAGCTTATACCTAAGTATGCCCGAAGATCCCCCCCATCTCTCTCATATATGTGTGTGTGTGTGTGTGTGTGTATATATATATATATATATATGTATGTATATGTGTGTGTGTGTGTGTGTGTGTGTGTGTGTGTGTGATCGGTGTGTGTGTGCTTCAGTAAAACGAAAACATCCACCAGATCGCTTATTTGTCCCATTTTCTATGTAACTTACTGAGGCAGGGATTCTCAGTAATGTCAGAGTGAGGGGGTATATATGTAACCGTCTCCATCGCCCTTATCTCTGGGTGACAAGCCTGCCTGACACCGGCTTTGGATTAAAGGCGCCGATTCCTGCCCTAAGCGGCCCGAAAACTGATCCTCCTTAGATCGGTACACGGCCGTGTTTGCAGGCAGAGGCGCTCCGAGGGCGACACCTACGCTCCCGATCGCTGCCGATGCGCGCTTAGCTCCCGCCCGGCGCCTCTTCCAGGCACCGAACCGGCTCCTGCCTCGCTGCCAAGCCTTCATTTTTCGCTCAGTCGCGCTGGCTTTTATATTTAGAGTTCACACTATAAACACTCTTCAGTTGGAACACCACAGGCAAAGTGATACACCCCCCCCCCCAAACACATGCAGGCACACACACCTATTCAAGTTGATTTTTTTTGTCATGGTACAATACTCCCTATTTTTAGTAGCAGTAACGATGTCTGATCCAGGGGCTCTGTTAGAGGCCCGCTTGCTGTCTCACCGTCTTCCTTGAAGGAGGGGGCCTGGCATGCAGGTGCACACAGGGGATTTGACCCCATTACCCACTCTGAGATCCAATACGGTCAGCTGGTGCCTTTTTAAAACAATTTTTTTTGTACTCTGGAGAACTTTAAACCTTATTACCTGTTATTGTTGAACAGGGAGTTTTATTTTTGCAGGCAGCACAAGACATCTCCCCCAGCACGAAGATTCTGTGGGGGTTTTTACTTTAACCACGTCACTGTCATTATAATCTGATGAGACAGATTTGTTATGCCTAAACCCCCACTGGTGATGAACATGCCTGTGAAAGGCAGGACACACACACAGATACACTGTAGAGAGTTTTTTGCGTGCCGGGCGCCGTGTGGGGATCTGGGATATTTCTCGATGGGGATTTGTCCATCTGAGCAGCCAAGCAAGTTTGATTAATTGTTTCATTAGTGTCTTCGGGGAACAAAGGACAAATAGTCATATTTGGGGCTAAAGAGTGTCCACAGAGGGCCTGATGAAAATTGTGAAATTCTAAAAATGTCATTATGACTTGGGGGAAGCCGTGGAGTTTCGTGTGGTGTTGTACTAGTAATGTGATCCACAATTTTACATTGATGTTCTTTTTTTTTTTTTCTTTGAATGTGATGGGACATCACTTAAGAAATTGTGCTCTCTTTTACCCGCGTGGCAAAAACAAGGCTTTCGGAAGACAGTCCTTTCTCCACCTAATGTGGCTCTTTAGGAACAGTGTTCTCCCTCCAGGGGCCACAAGAAACGTGGGAATCGGATTCCCGCCAGGCAGCACCATATACGTCTGATCCAACAAGGCCCAGAGTTCCTTCCTCACGAATATCACCCTGGGACCTCCACAGCCGAAGCAACACCTACACATGGATCATGGCTCAAAGAAAAACTCCTCCGCGCTCGCCTCAGAAATGGCCTTAGATCACCTCTCGGCTTAGTCCTTGAAGTCGCAGGGTGTTCAATCAGTATGCGAGACTGCCCTATTTACCGTGTTTGGGGAGGTACTTTTGCCGTGATAATGGCTAATATGGCCAAAGGTCACGTCCCCTGCAGCTGTGGTTGATTTCCTTAGTTTGAGCGTGTTTTCCTTGTGTGGGATGCTCCGGAAAGACTTATTTGGGTGACTGATGGAGTGAAATGAGTTTTCCTTAGTGCTGAGTCAGCAGATCAGCCCCCTTACCGTTTCTTTTTTATTTCGGGCCAGCCAAGGCACCTCCTAGAGTTGAACTCCAGCTCTGTAATCTCCAGAGTGATGCTGACTTTGGGGAGCCATGGCGCCTTCCGAAAGTAAGCGATGGCGTCACTGGCCTACAGGACTCATGCGCCACGCAAACGCACCCATTTACGCAATCAGCCGTCTCTCCTTGTGTGATCTAATGGACCGCATGCTCCTGGCCTGGAGTCCCGCCGCAGCAACAGTACCCTATGTTGCAGAGAGGCTATAGCCTGCTAAGAGCCTGGGGACAGAACAGAAACTGTCTGCTCTTGGGTCTCCGGTCAATGTTAATGACACAGGAAACATTTGCACTGTTTCTTCTGTTTGCCTGGGGTTATGTGTTCCCTGCATTTGTGCTACGATGCTATCTGAAGGTCTTTCTGGAGTGATGTAACCCGTGTTCTGTTTGCATGTGTGGGCTCGGGCATGTTTAACGGCGAGTGAGAGTCTGACTCTCCATCAGGTTAGTCTGATCTGGGTTTTTACATCTGATATCTCATTCGTTTAGTTTTGAAATGGCGCTCGTCGTGATTGTTTACTCGCGCTGTGTGAGCTGTACTCATAGAAATGTAGCGGG
>JAODKN010000063.1:24853167-24866547 GCA_026774425.1 Petrocephalus zakoni
CTCCCACATTCCCCCCCCGGCCTTCGTGTTTTTCCAATTCCCCCACCCCCCGCCCCGGCGCGCCGCCCCCGCCGCGGGGGGCGCGCCGCCCCCGGGCGCCCTTCCAGGGGCGGGTGTGCTTGGTGGCTCCCGGGACGCCCCCCTGGTCCCCCCCCTGGCGGGGCCCCCTCGGGGTGCGCGGGTGGTCCAGGCTCCGGGCTCTATCTGTGCCTGCGTGGCCCACCCTCGGGGGGGGGGGGGGGGGCGGCCCCCGGCCCCCGCCCCCGGCGAGAAGCGCCCGGCTTCGCTACAGCGGCTTTCTCCGTCTTTCTCCGGCTTTTAACTGATGCCGTGAGAAGCGGCAGACTGTTGATGTAATGCGGCGCGCGCTCGGCTCGCGGGGGCGCGCGCGCGTGCATGCTTGCTTGCATTCTGCCACATGCTTCCCATTAACGCCGCTGTGTGTCTTTGCCATCGCGTGATACATTTCTATAGCGTGACCCCTTACCTTGCTTTCTGAAACACTTACTTTTACTGTCGTGAAGCTTCTTTAAAGCCACTTTACGCCGTCGAGCCGACACGCCGGGTCTTTTGAAACATAAAATCCGGGCGCCGCTGCTGGTAGCTGGCTAAGAGATTTGTCCCGTCGCCAGGTACCGTTTCAAACGAATGTCCTTTATTAGAAGACGGCGGCTGGCAGCTCCGTGTTCATCGCATCAGTGTTTCTCTGCGGTGTTTTAAAATTTTAATCCGAAAGGTTGAGCGGTTATCCTGCGTTGCTCCTGTACATCTCAGGGTGGAGAGCTGGCCAGGCGTCTTATAACTGTCTTTCATCTAACAGTAAAATACAGTTTGTTTGTGAATAAAATAAGACATGGCTATTCTATCATCTCCCCTCCCCCCAGACAGATATATGCCCTTGTCACACCTCTGGTGCTGAAGTAGCATTCCGAGATATCTCTAGTCTGTAGCATGTTTTAATCACTGGAGTGTAATGGGGAGGAGTAGTGGGAGAGGCCGGGGAGGAGAGTGCCCCCCCACCTCGGGGATTGGCTCTCGGACGTGTATGGTACCCAAGCACATCCTTAGTAAACACACTCCTGGCTTGCTATGTGCATACCTGTATTTACTCACTAGGAGAAGAGTGCATTATGATCCCTCCTCTCCAAGCACCTCTTCCTGGACAGAACAGGACAACAGCTGGCTATTTACCACACGTGCGTACTGTGAAGGGCTGCTGGTTCTACACTACGGACGTGTTTGTTCTGTCGCCGGTCTCGGGTCTGACAGTTGTCAAGGCGCTGAACGAAGGAGGAAAGTAAACAGCAATTAGCAAAGCCTGCGTGTGCCCCGCTGAGACTATCTTGTTATCCATCTCCGCAGGAGGCATCGTTGACAAAGACCTCCGGCACTACCTCAACCTTCGCTTCCAGAAGGGCTCCGTGGACCACGAGCTCCAGCAGACCATCCGGGACAACCTCTACCTCCGGACTGTGCCCTGTGAGTGTTCCTCGAGGTGACCCGGCATCTCTGACGTGATCTTCTGGGGTTGATGAATTGATGAACTCGCATAGTAGAGGTTGCTTTCTGAGCTGCATGAAATTTTGATTTGCTGTGGTAACAAAATCAGTGGATAATTGAAGCCTTCCCTGGGCTATGAAGGATTGTTATTTGCTGCTGGTACATGAATGTGGTGCCGGTGTTTCCTTCCTCCATGCTGCCTGGACAGTAGTGATAGCTTTTAGAGATCGTCTGTGTTGGAGTAGAGACTCATTCTGTAGTATGTCGCAAATCAACAGGCATTGGCTTAGCCCGTGTTGAGTGTGAACGTGAATCAGCTGTTCTTTATATGGAGCCAGAATTCCCATGTTAGGGTGCATGAACGTCGGGCCAACATCCTTGGGCAGTCAAGCGAAAAGCTGCCCCTTGAGAAACAAAACGACAAACCTGTTTTTTGGACAGTCTGCTCACCCCATTTTAGGCGTTGTTGGAAAAGAATGACATCACTCGTTGACCTTTTTCTTGTGCTTGTACCACGCTGGGTGCTTTCTGGGACGCATTGAGTGCTCTTTGTGCTGAGTGCCCCATTTCAGGCTGGTGGTACCAGGAAACATGAGAGCACAAAGTGAATGTTTATAGTTTGCGCCCACAGTGTTGGGGAACCTGTGTGTAACAGGGGCAGATGTGTCTGAATGTCCCAGTAGGCTTAAAAGAGGCTGTGCCTGAGTGGTCTTGCTGAGCAGGTGAAGGCTGTCACCACCCAGGCCTCTCTGCAGTCAGGAGGAGGAGAGGGTGGGTGCAGCTGGGAGATTACTTTCATTTGTTGTTGGTGACACTGGTATGTGACGATGGATGGCTTGTACTGTGATGATTTATGACCCAGTTTGGCTTTTAAGGTTATGTAGAATGCAATGATGGGGTGCTATGGATTACACTATAACAATGCACTGGCTGTATACCAAGCATGATGAAGGGTATGTCTGTCCTGTCCCAGTACCTGCTGACTTTGATAATGGCCTCCATATAATCTTATTTAAAAAAGAACAAAATGCAGGTGGAAAGGGGTATGATGAAAGACTTTGAAAGTATCATAATATTTAAGTGCCTTAACAGTAAATGTGGCATGATAATAAAGGACACTAACAGGTGGTTTGAAAGTGTCTGAAAATGTCATGATATTAAAGGATAGTAACAGGTGGTCTACTTCTCCCAGCATGTGGAATATGGAGTCTAATATACAATTACGTGTCTTATAAAAATAATGCTTCCTTTAGATACATAATAATAGTTTGTAAGATATAAGCAGAGCCATTAGAAGTATTTCTTTTTCTTCTTTTACCTTAATGAAAGGAAGACATTTCATTAGGGCCTCATATACATTACTAAAGTAGCCTATGTATTTAATAGTGTGTCCTTTACAAGTCTCTCCTGTAGTGTGGACGCTGTGGATAAAAGATGTAAATAAAGCCCTTTTGGAGTGGAACTTCAAGTAGCCGTTTGAAGTGTCGGTACAGAGAAGAAATATCTTAACTTGAGGGTTTAATGATGCCTTTATAATCAGGTTCCACCTAAGCATGAATTGTGGCCGCACATGCCGGTGATTTACTGGGTGTGACTGCGGGTTAAAGGATGCTGGGCCTGGGCAGGGGATTTGGGCTGGGGAATGTTGGGCTGATCTTTGGTTGTGGGGCTGGTATGCTGCTGTTTTTGTTTGGCTTTTGGGGGCTTTGGTACGTGAAAGTGAGATCATTTGAGTGCCTTAAATCAGGAGTGCCATTTGTCAACCTAGGGAGTGTGGTGTCTTGGAGTCTTCCTCTAGTGAGGAAGGCAGTGTTACACTCAAACATCCCAAAAAGGATCTTCACCTTAACCAGGCACCTGACTCCTACAGTGCCTCTGATCATCTTAGTGGAGGAGAGATATTGGTTACAGGCCCTGGTACAGTACAGGAGGTACTGTGCCAGGTGTTGGCTGAGGTTTAGCCTTTGTGTGGAAGGGCATAATTTGGTCAAGTATGTGACGTCCCTTGAGTAGTAAAGCTCTTGGTTTGTATGGATGCAGTGAACATTTGCCAAGGAAAATAGTTATTGTATGAACCAGAGCAAGGCGAACAGTAATTGTGGTATCAAATGAAGCCTTAATGGTATTTCTGATGGCACAGTCTAGTGCTTGGTCTGAATATTTGCCCTGGGAGTTTGCCAACACCAGGCTGTGTGTGCTGTTGTGTCCAAGTCCTGTGGTAGAATATGGTTCTTTAAAAACCAGTGGGTTATGAGTGACCTCTGGCTTGTCCTGCTCAACAGCAAATGCTAAATTCTGTGCTTTGGTGAGTTCTGTGTTCGCTTGTGTACCTCCTATTCTCATGGAGTGTCAAGGGGCCAATCACAGAGTTTGGCATGGAGAGTGTGACCTGATCTCCAGGTCCTGGGTGAAAATGGCTACCTAAATCACTCATCTTGGCTCATCATGGCTCTTTGTGGCGGTACTGGTGATTGCCTGAAATAACATAAATAGAACAGCATTTAAACTCCCCACCACTACAACACATAGGGGCGGACATGCTAAGGCTTCAAGTTCTCCCCTTGAAAACGTGTAGGTCACATGCTTGTTCAGAACCAACAACAGCATATGCACAGGAGCGTGGAAAACCTCAGCTGTGATGACACACTGTCGATGACCAATCCTGTTCAATTTGTATACCTGTAAAAGTATATGGCCAATCAATGGGAGATGCGGAGCGGAGAGGCCTTTCTTTCTGTTCCGTAGCAAAGCTTATGGGATGCAAAATCCTGCCCCAGTTGCTATCTTCCTTTCCGTGTAAATGTAGCCTTGATGCAGTGGCTTTCATATTAACTCTGTAGAAAGGCCGGCACTGTGGAAGGTGGGAGGTGAGGTGACAGATCTAGTGAGGTGTGTCTTAGCGGAGAGTGTGACATGATCTACGAGAAGGGAAGGTGGTGAGGGCAAGCTAATGGGGAGCTTGCCTGCGCTCTCTTTCTGAGTGGTGCTGATGGGGATTTCACTCCCAAGCAGAGATTGGGTTTCCTGCGCTGCCTGTGTGTATCCTCTCTGCGTGGGCATCAGTCTCATTCTGCCTCCCAGACATATCTTGTTCCTCGTCCCTGTTTACGGGTGTCAGATTGACTGATGGCATTGATGATGCTGATAATCGTCCTCACCCAGTTTCTAAATTATTCATGGGAGCTGTATTGGATCAAGGCCACCCGGTGTTATGAAGATAGCACCACGGCGTACAGGGCCGACCTTTGCAGGAAAGCTTTTTATTCAATTTGAATTAAGGGAAACGAAGCCAAGCTCAAGGCCTTCTTGTTTCCTTCTGTCGCGCCCAACCTCTTCTTTCCCGTCTTCTTGTGGGGATATCCAATGGCCAGCAGCCACACATTCCTATCAACTCCATCCAAATTCCAGGCTCCCATCCCACCCTTCCTCTTCCGATAGCCCGAGGACAGCGCCCACCAATTCGCTCCCTCATGTTGCTCCAAGTCTTGCTCAGGGTTGCCATGGAAACCACTGTCCCCACTCCCCCTTACATACGTCAGAAGGATCCCCCCAGTTACCCCCCCAACACACTTCTCGCCTGTTCCTGCCATAGATGTGAAAGGCACAACATGTGGACCGTAGTGCGCTGGATGCCTCCTACTGCTTCTTGTGAAGTACAGTGACCGTTATTGGTTATTTTTATCACCCCATGAAATATTCTGGAACGTTCTTTGAGGTCGGCAGTGTCCAAGGGGAAGCTCTCTGCCATGATTTGTGGGGGGAGGCGGGTGGGGGGGAACGCAGATGTGGTAAATGCGCCGAGGGAGTCCGAGTATGACCAGACCTCCCTCAGCAGATGTGCACCTGGAGCAGCAGGCTAACCAAGATGGGTTACTGAGGCTAACCGAGATAAAATCCTGCTAAGCTCAGGCTGCAGGCTTATCTCAAATTCCTGTGTTGGGCCAGTGCGGGGCATATGAGGGTCATGGAATATCTGGATCAGACGGCTTTCACCTGAAGGAGTTGTAGCTTCACTCGCTATCACTGGGTAACAAATTAGCATTCGGGAACAGTGCTATTTGCATTTTTCTGCCATAACTTGTTTGCTGTCAGGACCAGATTTCCAGGTGAGGTCACACAGATACGGAACTGAGAAGGTTGCTGAACTAAGTGCTTAAGATGGTGCTGAAACATTGCCCCTTCTTCATTTTGTCCTCTGATACTGCTATACTGGTGTTGCGTAACAAGTCCTGCCATGCCCCATTTGTTTGAGAGATCCAACCTACTGGAAAAGGGTCTCAATTATGCATTTATCCCGGAGAATTAAAGCCCGCTTGCGGTTCCTGTGGTCATTCTCGGCATGGGGCAGAGCTCCCCTGTTCCTCCCATCTGGCTCAGTTTAGACAGTTATACCAGCTTTTAGAAGGTTCCATATTGCTGATATTGTGTTGGCCAGGTGTATAAAACGCATAATTTTATAAATACTCTGTTTTCAGCCTTTGTATGTGGCCTTGCTGAAATGGAAAAGATTTTTTTTGCGTGGGAAAAGAGGAACAGGTGGGCTGCCTGTTTGTTCTGTAGCAGAACAACGATGGGGTACTGTAGGCTGTGACGATGCTAGATCATATCGACATGGTTTTGTTTACTGCTTGATTGCCGTGTAGGTGATGCTCGGCCCACGACCCAGCCCTGGTCCTGGGAGCGATACCGAACCCCTGGGAGTGTACAGTGGCAGGCTGTTTCCCAGATCAGCCTTCTCAATGGGGCCTTATTCCCACCCAGAACTGGGGGGGACAGCTGGGGTCCGGAGAAGAGGGGCTGAATAAGCCTTTGAGACCGCCCCCCGGCTCGGCCCCGGGGCCCTAAGTCGCACGCGGAAAAGGAAGGACGCTGCCGGGCAAGAGAGAGCCGAGATTGTTCCCCCCTCCCATCAATATTCATGTGCTGGGCTGTGAGACGGGCGAGGCTGCGGGGCCACAGGGCTGAGGGTGGAGGAGAGAGGAGGGGAGTGGGGGGTCTCAGTGCGGACACTGCCCCGGGGAGATGCACAGTGTGAAACAAACATTTGGGACATCCATTATGCAATTCCATTGGGTCTGCTCCCACACACACCCGGAAACGCACCACCTTTGTATTCCTGTAAAAGTGTACGTCCATACAAGTAAACGCACCGTAGCATGCCCCGTTCTCAGACAAAAATCACCCATACTTCAGAGGGTCTCGCTTAATCTTATTTCATTGCTTTTCATCCTCTCTCATTTCCCTTGTCTGGTAGTTATGGTTAACCCTACTCCCATAATCCCTCAAGGCTGGAGAAAGTGGTCAGCTTTGGGCTGTCATTACACTCACCTACCACCATGCTGGCTTTTGGTTGTCCTTGTGCACCTACTGGTTATGCATCACCATACTGTACCAGTCACTGGGAGATTCCCATTAGCATGGTTCACAATTTTTAGCCCATACTGTTGGAAAGTGTATCCATCCAAACCTAATGATGGGAAATTCTTGGGGCAACTGAGGTCTTGCTTTCACAACGTTTTTTACTGCTGTAATTACCGTGTTGTCATTATCTTCCAGCAGGGGGCGCCGTCCACATTGGCATTACCATCTATGAACCTTCTATGAACACATAGACAGTTATCAAAGTGGGATTGTAGAAATGGAGCAATATCTCCATTTTGACCATAGATATTCCCACTCAGACATCCTTGAATTCCATAATACAAATCTTGCTTCTCTAATATTGATGATAAAAAAAAGATTGTTTTGGATATTACAAACAAACCAACCTCATAGCAGGGTTATTCTCCATCTTATCATAGTTTGATAACCTCCCCTGTGGCTCCTTCCTTGCAGACAGAAATATCAGAACGGTGCACTGAGTTGTGCCAATATCAGCTTCAGTCTCTTTCTTACATCAGTCTTGTCATAATTCAGCAAAGTGCTTCATTTAGGAGTTGTGGCTTCACTTGTTACACATGTGAGTGTTACTACCTAAGGTCTGTGATGTTTTCCTGAATTAAAAAAAGGAATAATTCAGGTCAAAATGCGGCCTGGTGTTCTCGGGAAGGAGTGTACGGTCCCTCAAGATTCCGACGCGCCTGTCATTTCTGATATCACTCCTGTGTGGGCCCCCGTTGTCAAAGGCGCTCAGCAAAATCAAGCCTTCTGGCTCTGCCCGCTTCTGCCAGTGTGAATAATTGTGCCCTCGCCCTCCCTGCCACTTCTACCCCCCACTCCTTGATCTCTGTGGGAGGACAGTTGTACTCTTGAAGCTGCTCTGTGTATCGCTGCCTATTAATATAGAGATCAGCAGGAACTCAGGACTCATCAGTGGCGCTCAGAGGGATGCCTCTTGTACCCATTTGCGGTAGCCATCACATGACCGTGTTTTTGGCTCGTGGGAGGTCATTTTCAGTGGGTAGCACTGTCGCATCACACCTTCTGGGTTGGAAGTTGAATTCCAACCTTATGCATTTTGTATGGAGAGATATTCCTCACTCCAAAGAATTGCCTGTAGTGTGTGCTTATACATGCATGTGCCCTGTGATGGATTGGCATCTTGTCCCCTGCTTTGTGCCCTGTGTTTCCTGAGATAGGCTCCAGATGCCCTGTGGTCCTGTACTGAATAACCAGTAGGAAGATGGATGGATTGGGGGAGGGGTCATTTTCTTAAGGTTTTTCTTTTTGCCCAATTTAAGAAGAATCCTTGCAAGTCTGTATTTCAGGACGTCTGATCTTTGGCTCCTTGTCGTAGCTATATTGGGAAAATAAATTGAATTGAATTGAACTGAATTCATTGAGTCGTTGCCTCACAGGACCTGTCGCTTAGATTTGTCTTCTGCAAAACGAGAACTTAATTTGTTGAATTAAAAAATGACACAGGATTATTTTCTTTCTCTGTTAATTACTGGAGTTTCAATATCAAATCTTTGTTTTATGCGCACATGCATATACATCTACAATATTCCTCAGAATATTTCCCATCTCAGTCTGTAAGGGAATGTGACAGTTTCATTGGGGAAGCTGTGTTTGGGTGTCACACACTGTCCTGCTGTCATGTCAGTCGAGGCTATAACCAGTGAAGTGTAAAAAGCTGCCTTACCCAGAATACACTGCTCCCCTTCCTATCACAGTTTTTTTTTGTCAGCACCAGTGACTTTCCTCTGCTAACTTTTTGGCCTGGTTCTGCAATGGGGCCTGGTGTCAATAGTCACCATGTAAATATGAGTTCAGCAGGTGGCTGATATTTTTTTAATTTAGGTCTATAACCTAAATTATATATAGTCGCTTTGTACCGGGAAAGGCTCCATGTGAGGCCTTGTCTACCCTTAATGGCACAATCCCCCTCTTTAGGTGTCTGCTTGTCTGTCAGTCAGTCCCTGTGGGCTGAGCCCCCTAGTGAATGACAGCTGCCAGGGCTTAGCTGCAGGCCATGTAGCGGTATGCTGGTGGATTAACTGGGATCAGACAGCAGAAAGCTCAGTGTAAACAAAGCGCTGATGCAGAGAGCCGTGCAAAAAAGCAGGGTCATGTGAGTTGTGGCCAGAGGACGGTTAACGTCATGAGAATGGGACGTTCATGAGCAGAATACACAAGGATGACTTCAACAGTGCCTCCCGCTGGCTAGTCTAGTAGAATTGGAATTCCAGATGCTATTACTCCTTCAAATACTCTTCTTCCCAACAGGAATGTAGGTCTAAATCCTCCCTTGAATACAAAGGAAATCGAATAAAACCCAGTGTGTCTCTCTGGACAAGGGTATGTGCCAAATAGTCGTAGTGCATTGCTGTGTGCTGTTACACACTCTCTCCCCTTCTGCACTTCAAAGCCCTGGCCTGCAACATTGCTGCAGGTGACTCACAGTGAAGTATTTACTTACACAAGTGGCTCTTATCTCATTGGCTGGCTGAAAGCAGCACACAGGTACATATGCTCCACGCATACATGGTATGCAGGGGGCCGTTGCAGGAGTTTGCAGAAGGCCCTGGGAGAAAGCGGGGGCCTGCCGTCTGATCCTAGGGTGAGGACAGCAATTTAGAGCTGGGTGAAAAGTTTAAATTAATCACGTTATCTCAGCCTTTCAATGCAATTTACATTTAGAGCAGCAATAGGATTAGGGTTGGGGAACTCGGTTCTAGTGTATAACTGGTGCCAACATGAACAGTGAATGACACCGTGAATTTTGGTGCCACTGAAATATGTAGTGTTCACCGTTAGCAGCGCATGTGACACATACGGCACAATGCTGGTGCGGAAACCCGCGTTTTAAAAGTGTATTTTCATCCATTATTATTGAGAAATCGTTTACTTTTAGCTTGATGACACAATAGACATTATTGGTGTATATTTAGCTCGGTAGCGTCATGTCTTGTTGGTTATAACCGTATATTTAGCTAGAAAGCAACATGTTTTATTGGGTATATAAAATACGTATACAAATAACGTATTTAGCTCCATAGTAAAATGTCTGCTGAGCCAGCATGAACTGAATAATTACCGTGAGAAATCTACAATGTTAGGAATTTTACTTTACCGATATGCATCTAATCGCAGTCTTAGTTAGATAACCTGAATGTGCATCAATAATGTAATAAATCGAATCTATTGTACATATGATTAATCTAATAAAATGTCAGTTATAATCGATAAAGCCATGGCTCTAAATATACATTCATAATGTAATGAAACGTCTGCTGTGTGTTTTTCCTAAAGTACCGTTTTAAGTACTGTTTAGGAACCGGCACCGTTTTAAAATTATTGATTTGGCACTGGTATCGAATGAAACCCAAATGGTACCTACGGGTTTCCCCATCTATCGCGCACACGAGAGAGTGCTCTAGATTAACGTTTTAATCAATAACATTTACATTTTACGGCTTTTAGCTGATACCCTTATCCAGAGTGACTTACAGTACATTACATAATAATCTCTCTGGAGAAACTTGGGATTAAGGGTCTTGCTCAGGTACCCACTGGTGGTGGGTGGGAATTGAACTGGCGACCTCTTGGTCCATAACCAGAGCCTCATACCACGAGGCTACCACCACCCCATGATGATAAACAGAGATTATGTTTATATACAAAAAAAATCTGATTGATTAATTTCTCCAGTACTGAAAGCAATACCGTTAACGTCAGAGCTTATGGATACTCCGGTCTCTAAAAATGTAGCCCCGGGGCCCGTTTAGTACCGGGTTTCGGTACCCATGCCTAGTCAGAAGCATGGAACACTCTGGATGGGATGCCAGTAGTTAGAGGTATTAAAAAAGAGTGTGTGGTTTTTCTGGATTTGGATGGCACCAAATGGTGTCAGGAAGCCGAAGCCCATTTCTGCTGTGATCTCTCCAGGCAGGGTGGATTCTTGGTGAGCTGTCACTCTGAGAGTGGCTCACAGACATCCTTTTTGATGAATTGTCCCTTGGGGTTTGTGCGATGCTCATTTTTCTGGGGTACAGTCGCCACACGCATTTGTCAGAGGGCTCTAGAACACGTGGTCGCCAGGTACTACCATTAGTGCCCCGAACGCTGCTTTATGGAAGGTGACACCTGCTGCTGTGAGAGCTTCCCGGAGACTGTGTCTGTGTCCCTCAAAGGTGGATGAAGAATCACAGGGTTGAGCAGAAGTGGGAGCTTCTGAACGCCATCTCTGTCCTTAACTGCGGGCAATGCTAATTTTATTTTGATACAGCAAACCATTTGAGTTTAAAGTGATGGCCTCTGTCTAGTGTTGACGAAAGCCAATTATAGCACAATCATGCAAAGTAAATGCAATTACAGATGACGAGCCTTTCAACTGATGCACTCTTGCATTTATTTTTAGTATATAAGTTCAGTGGAAACCGCTTTTAGTGATCATGTCTGTCTGGCTGAAATAGATCATTATAAGTGGTTGCTCATTATAACAGATTTTTTTTTCCATTTTCTTTGTCTCAGGCAGATTATCATCTAATTGACGTATAACTATGCATATGACAAATAAAGAATTCTTGAATCTTGAATCATTTGTATATTTAATACATGAACATAAGAATAAAATGGACAGCGTCGCTATTCACTGAAGTTTATTGACTCTTTCAAAATACAGTTGTTTCAAACATTTTTCAAATTACAGTATTATACAAATTAAATTACTGAACTGTGTGTAATTCAAATATGCCAGAAAATTACCCTAGTTTTAAATTTCATTTTATGTTGTCATATATAAAACCATCTAAATGGATACTGTAAGTGGACTACTTAACTACTATAAATAATGATTAATTATGAAGGTGAATAATTGTCATTGTTGACACACCACAGCACAGCACGAAATATGTCCTCTGCTTTTAACCCATGTGACATTGTGACACAGCAGGGGGCAGCTATGTGAGCGCTTGGGGAGCAGTGCTTGGGGAGAGTACTTTGCTCAGTGGTACTTGCGGGTCGGGGACTCGAACTGGCGATCTTTCGATTATGTGGTTGCATCCGTAACCACTACACTACCTGCCTGCCCCTTTTATTGAAACGGTATTTGTACAGAAATCATTCTGTCCCATGTGGTAGATCAACCGTGATCATTATATGAGGCTTCGTTACACTGCTGTGGGTCATGTGACAGGGTGAAGCTAGGAAACGTGTGTGCGTGTGCATCTGTGTATCTCTATACAGACGTGGATACAGTTCAGTTGTAGACATAATCTATTTATATAGCCAGATAGTTTATAGTGAGACTTCATGCATAATGGTACAGCAGCTTGGCCCCCATACAGATACTTCAGCACCAACGCCCTTTAACCTGAGTTTTTTTTTTTTATATTCCACAGTAACCCCTTGCTTGTGTCTTCATTCCATGTTGGTAGGGGTGGGTGTGTCAGGTGCTTTGTGGGCCTGACCAATGGCTGGTGTGCGCTTGGGCTGGTGCGGCCCGTGGGTCGCTCGGCCAGCCTCTTAATCTGCCACTTCAGCATGGCCCTCCCACTTGAGCGTCCTCTTGGGGATGTGTCTCTGTGAGAAGTCTGTGTCCTTCTGTACTGCTGTCATTCTGAACTGGCCAGCTAACCCTGTAAATACCCAAATCATACAGCTGTATAAATGGCCGAAGAGTTAATCTGTGTAAGAAAGTGATGAATAATAATAATTGTATTGATGAATGTTAGATTCATTATTAATATTCTTTTGTTCTATAGAAATCAGAGCGTCTCTCTAGGTCTGTTAATTCTTGAGGTTGGTTGAAATTGTTTTGTCAGCCCCAACCCTATAATGAAAGTTAACTTCAGCGTTAACTTCAAGGGAGGATTAATTTAAAAAGGGACTTATAGTGCATGGAGACACTTTCCAACAGTGCAAGGTCGACTTAGGGAATGCCATTCAGGGAAATGCCCCTCTCACTCTAGAATGAGTGTGTGATTGTGTCGATGGTCTGAATACTGTCTTTTTTAAATAAATAAAAAAAAGACTAGAAGCTGAACAAATTCTGACTGGTCTGGAGAAGACCAATGTGTTTAAGGGGCAGCTGTTTCCTTCTCATCTTGGCTGTTCTCCTGATACAGGTTATAACATATAACCAACCAGTTTTCATTTACTAACAGCATTTTGATTTGGTTGCCCTGTAATGTTTGCATTAGAGTTTAACATGGAGTTATATTTGTGACATGTTCACCTCTGTAATTCCGGTCGCATCCTCTGTTCGGCCAACAGAAGAGTTAGGATTCCAGGCTCTTTCCAAAATCAACTTTTCCCTGGCCTAAATATAGAAGCTTGACTTTTTCCCCGCAAATGGGTCTCAGTGGGTGAAAGTAAAAGCTGCCACTTGGGCTTATATACAGTCGATGGGAGGCAGTGTGGGGGGGGGGGGGGGGGGGGGGGGGGGGGGGGGGGGGGGGGGGGGGGGGGGGGGGGCGCGGGGGGGGGGGGGGGGGG
>JAODKN010000063.1:24872677-24892365 GCA_026774425.1 Petrocephalus zakoni
TCTCTGGGCAGCCACTCCCCAGGCTCTCTCTCTCTCTGGGCAGCCACTCCCCAGGCTCTCTCTCTCTCTGGGCAGCCTCTCCCCAGGCTCTCTCTCTCTCTGGGCAGCCTCTCCCCAGGCTCTCTCTCTCTGGGCAGCCTCTCCCCAGGCTCTCTCTCTCTGGGCAGCCTCTCCCCAGGCTCTCTCTCTGGGCAGACTCTCCCCAGGCTCTCTCTCTCAGGCTCCATTGCATTATATATTAAACATTTGGCACTAGGATATAGAGAGTCATTTACTGGTAATGTATTTGTAGAGGCTCCGCTCAGTGACACAAATGAATCTCGATAGTTTGTTGGCCGTGGGAAAAGTAACAAAAAGTCAGACCAAAGGTTGCTGACTGAGGAAAGTTGGGGAATACTGGCATTTATATGATTCCTTGTTACAGAATTATAAGATTCCTAGACAAACTAAAATAAAATGTGTTTTTGCATCAGTATTATTGTAGTTTAGATTTTTTAATTTTGCTCTTATATTTTTAATTTTTATTTGATCATTGTAAATCTATTTAGTTGTTATGTATTTTACTTTACGTTTTAGTAATTTTATTTCCTGTGACAAACGGAAGGTTATGCGGCTTTGCTGGGTACTACAGCGTTGCAGTGAGGTGCCATTGGCAGTTTCTGTGGTTCAAGTTCATTGAATTTAAAAATAATAAATAAAAATAATGGGAAAATTAGTTGTTTCTACCTTCCTTGATTCTGGAACCAATGTTTATAATTGTTGTTGTAGTTTTTATTTTATTTTCGTATCTTATTGTATTTCACTTTGTTTTCATTAATGATTAATAACCCTGCCTTGTGTACTGTAAGTACATAGTGCATGGTTAGATTTAGTAAATAAGATTTAATATCTTATTTATTCTTATAATATTCATACTACACTAGAACATTCAGCGCTGTGGACGATCTAGCACTGCACCACGCTTTCACGTGAGGTATGAATCAGCCCTGAACTATGCCTGCGACACAGGACAGATGATAGGGCAGGAGGAGCGTGACTGGCTAGAATGTTGGGGGCATTCATTCTTACGTAAACATAATTTGGCAGTATTAAGGTAAAAAAAATTATCAAGGGTACGTCAAGTCAAGTCAAAGTCATCTCTGCTATATACTGTATATGTCTCTGGATGGTCTCTCTCCATGAAGCCTTTCTCAAAGCCTCTGCCCACAAATGCAAATGTTTAATGAGTGGCAATACTGTTGGCTCATTACGGTAGTCTGCATTAATGTGAGATGACACTTTGTAACGAGTATAAACACGCATCCCAGTGCACCGATCCAGCTCTCTGGCTGAAAAGCCAAGCGGACCTTCCCAGGCCATCCCCCTGTCTCCCCAGCAATCATATCATTTAGCTGTCATTTACGTCTTGGTCTTGGTACTGGAGCACATTCGGTGGTTATTTGAACATGTTTCTGCTGATGCACACAAGTAAAGGACAGCTTTGATGCTTGTGGCATTGGGAGGTTAACAGTGTAATAGGTGGCTTAGAGCTGGGTCATGTGACCCTGTGCCAGTGCATGTTGGCTGTTGCCCCCCCCCCCCCCAACAGGTCCCCTCAGTAATCACATTCATCCCAGTCAATTTGTGATTTGGTGGCTTATTTTATGCAGCTGATTTGCTGAGTAGTTCAGGTTTGGCATGATCATTATTACCATCATTATAATGATCCATCCAAATGACCCCTAAATCAAAGGGTCCAGCAGTGATTCCCACTACAACCTTAACCTCTGAACAAACTGCAAATTTGGCTGATGTTAGATATGCCCTTCTCAGTGACATGGATTTTCCAGAGGAAGGGGTATCCTGGTGCCGTACCGCATGACTTGTGTGCCTCAGCAATGCCCAGCGTTTTTCCCGCTCTGCCCTTCTAAGCTTCTTTTTAACACAACTCTCTGCAGTGCCCCATCCCTCTAAGCCATCGCATGCAGCACATTTAAAACTGACTGAAGAAATGTAGCACCTCCAATGTGTCTGACACAGTGTTGGTGAAACAGAAGGTCACTGACAAGCACAGAGAACATCTCAATTAGCGCTGTGATAACGCGTCATCTTGAGGCTTTGTGTATTCCAGACTATTGCAGGTTGATGATGATGAGTCGGGCTGTCAGGGAGTGCTGTTGGAACAAGATATGACTTGGAGTAGTTATTTTTCTGACCTGTATTAACTGTTCCAGTGGCTTTAACTTGGTGACAAGTAACGAGTCATTTTTCTGTTGGGTTTTTTCTGAATTCCTAATCTTCCAAGTTCCACCTTTTGCCATGTAGCATTTCCATTGTTGTTTTTACAGTTTACAGGAAATGGCTTTATAGTTGCGCAGGTTGCATATGACTTGTGCTATATCATGGAACTCTTCTGTTTGCTAAGTAGTGCAGGCTTGCAGTAATCTTTACAGCTCCCCATGCTATGAAATGTTGTTTCTCTTGAAGGGGTGTGTGATGTGCATGTATCTGGCAGATATATATAGCATTGAGTGTGGTTGATGGGTTATAAGGGGATCTGGAAAGGGTAGCTGGGTCTCCCCATATTATGTTGGTATGACTACCAGTGAGAATGGTCTGGTCAAAACTGTAATAAGGATTTTACAATCATTTATATGGGGGTACAGACCAGTCAAAAATTTTATACATTTTATTTATATCCCAGTTATGTAAGAAATCCTGACTAAAAACATGCCATTGGGCAGCCTGAAAACCTAGACAGAAAAGTTCTGGAGGTTTGCTGCCTATATGGCTGATAGTAGTCAGTTTCAAGTTAATAATTACTTGATAGTTACCTCTTAATAATACCTATGACATACCATCTGGATAAGCAGAGTGGAAAACCTGCCAGGCTGCTGGCAGCCAATCCCTGGGCTGTAATTAGTGCGGCACATAACTGATTGGTTTATTTAGCCACGCAGCACGATGACTCAATTGGTCATGCATCATGATTAGAATGGCCATTATAGTCAAGTGCAGAGTCACACCAGTGCAGAGCTTTTGCTACACATATGTGGCACAGTGAGGGACGTCCTTAAATGCAGGTCCTGAAGCAGTCAGTTGGGGGAAAACGCCTTGCTTTGGAGACATTCATCCTGCTTGTAGAGCTGTTTTCCTTGTTAGGCTGGAACCAGAGGTAATTCATCGGTGCTGCTAAAAAAGGAGGCCTCTCGGAGAGAGCAAGTGACATCAAAGGGAGCCTTGTTCTTTCATATTTCCCTCTCCGTGGTCATTTGCGCTGGCATTTAATGTTGACAGGGAGATGGTCCCGCATCTGAGTCATTTAAAGGGCCCTGGTAGGTCTCGTCCTTTGCCTGTCCCAGGCCACTGTTCTGCACACCTCATTTTGCATGCTCTTCCCTTGCCCATGTGCTTTTTCCATGCCTACTTGTCCCTTGAAAGTGGAAGGCTAGCTTGATTTTACATACGGATGGGAGTCTAAGTGATGGAGATGCCAGCTGTCTGTCTGTGCCTTTCTCATCCCTGCAGAAGTCGCTGTTCACCTGGTCAACAGCTCACCGAGTACCGCAGAGCTAATGGAAAATGAACTGTCCTGACAAACTAGTGGTCAGCATGGCTGTGAATTGTGTCTGTGGCCTCCTTATAGAAATCAGGGCATGGGAAGTGTAGGACAGGGAACTCTGCTCTTCAGATAGCTCTGTGCCACTTTGCACCCCTGCTCATTAATGCACACAGCTTGCTACTTTAAACAGGAAATCATGTGGATGCTACTAAATAAAGTGGATATAAAAAGTGTACATTCCCCTGTTAAAATGCCAGGTTTTTGTGATGTAAAAAATGAGACCATGATAAATCATTTCAGTACTTTTTCCACCTTTAAATTGACCTGTAACCTGTCCAGTTTGATTTAAAAACCAACAAATCTGTTAGGGGGGAAAATATAATAAATAAAAAAATGTACAATAAACTTATTGCTTAAGTGTCCATACCCTTAAACTAACACTCTGTTGAAGCACCGTTTACATTTACCTTTACATTGACGACATTTGGCAGACTCTCTTAGCCAGAGTGACTTACATAAGTGATCAGAAGTCTCCATCAGTGAATAAATTCTGATACTGGTTCAGTAGAACTCAGGCTAAGAATACCATCTGTCAAAAACCTATTGGCAAATTAATGTACTGTTTTTTTTGTGCACAGCCCTCTTCAGGTCACCCCACAGATTTTCAATTGGATTTAAGTCTGGGCTTTGGCTGGGCCATTCCAAAACTTTAATTTTCTTCTGGTGAAGCCATTCTTTTGTTGATTTGGATGTATGCTTGGGGTCATTGTCATGCTGAAAGGTGAAATTCATCTCCATCTTCAGCTTTGTAGCAGACACCTGAAGCTTTTGGGCTAAAATTGACTGGTATTTGGAACTGCTCATAATTCCCTCCACCCTGACTAAAGCCCCAGATCCAACTGAAGAAAAACGAACCCAGAGCATGATGCTGCCACCACCATGCTTCACCGTGGTGATGCACAGTGTTGTTTTTGTGCCAAAAACACATGTTTTTTTATATTTTATATTTTTCCCTCTAACAGATTTCTTTTTCTGCTGAATTTCACAGGTTGTAGGTCACATTAAAGGTGGGAAATATTTTGAAATGAAATTTGAAATGAAATCTACTGTAGGAGGTCATACAGAGTGATTGGCTACATCCTCACAGGTATTTACTGTAGGGGGTCATACAAAGTGATTGGCTACATTCTCACAGGTATTTACTGTAGGGGGTCATACAAAGTGATTGGCTACATTCTCACAGGTATTTAGTGTAGGGGGTCATACAGAGTGATTGGCTACATCCTCACAGGTATTTACTGTAGGAGGTCATACAGAGTGATTGGCTACATCCTCACAGGTATTTACTGTAGGGGGTCATACAAAGTGATTGGCTACATTCTCACAGGTATTTAGTGTAGGGGGTCATACAGAGTGATTGGCTACATTCTCATGAGTATTTACTGTAGGAGGTCATACAGAGTGATTGGCTACATCCTCACAGGTATTTACTGTAGGGGGTCATACAGAGTGATTGGCTACATCCTCACAGGTATTTACTGTAGGGGGTCATACAGAGTGATTGGCTACATACTCACAGGTATTTACTGTAGGGGGTCATACAGTGGTACTGGCTACGTTGTCAGGGGTATTTACTTTAGTGGGTCATTCAGAGTTACTGGATACATCCTCATAGGTATTTACTGTAGGAGGTCATTCAGAGTGATTGGCTGTGTTCTTGCTGGTATTTATGTACAGGTCAGGTACATAAGAGTTTATTCAATAGGCACAGATGAACAGACATAAAAATCACTTGAATCTTCTTCCATCATCACATCATCATGCCTAACTGGAAGGAAAAAGATTCAATTGTGGATTCGCAGGCCATCTCCACTTCATCGGGGTGGGGGAAATACTGACATCTCTGAATGCTCAGTGTTGGGCTGTTACCAGATGCCCCAGAAGGGTTCTGTCTTGGCTTTGGAGGAGTAAAGGTAACCGTTCAGATTGGCTTGATCGTGTTTACCACTTGATTTCTGTGATGACTGAGTAGGTCTCATTGGAAGGGTTTATTTTCCTTGGCTTGGCTGAGCCTATTGCTCCTAGCAACCAATTTCCAAACCAACACTAGCTGGCCTAACATCAGAAATAGGTGTGTAGATATATGCAAGGACACACACACTCATATTCACTTATATGCGTCTTGAGGGTGGGTAAATAATTCAGTTAATGATGATACAATATTAATGAAAAAGCAGTTATACAGGTTTGTGGGAAAGTCTAGAACCTAAAGTCGATGCTGTACAAAGAAAATAAAATTTACTGAAAATGTTACAAATATTCATATTTGCTTTTCTTGCAAGATAATTGTTTTGGTGGCATTTTTACTTTCATCAATACTCTGTCATTACTACTGTGTAAAGCATCATTAGGGTTTTGTGCTAGCTTTATTTAGGGTATACTCCCCTGTTGGGGGTGGGGGTCTACATAGACTTCTCTAACAAAGACGTTTCTGACAGGAGACACTTAGATCAGATAACACAATGGGGCTCAGTCGCATGCGCATATCCCCGCCGCCCTGTGCGATAACCGTAACTTCTTTGCACTTCATTCTTCTCTACTGTTCTTCTGGTAGGAAGCTGCTCTAAGACCCCCTCCCTGCTGTGGCAGTCGGCACGCTTAGCAGACACACCCGGGTGCTGGGCAGAGCTGCCACTCCCTGGCAGTAGTGCTTCTTGGTCTGAGGGCTTGCTGGGGAGTGGAATGTGGCGACTCAAAAGGCACGTCATTAGAAGCATTCAAAGGTGGCTCCATGGCAGGCTTTGATTGCCACCAACAGACTCTAAGCCCTGTCTGGTATGCGAAACACGACCACAGCCTTTTTTATTTTAGGAAAAGAAAAAAATAAAGAATTGAGAGCCTGGTGAATCTTCAGTGGCTGGATGCTGTGAAGTTTTCCACCTGTGTGATGAGTTCATAAATATACATCTGCCCATATTTTTTTGGAGCAAGCTGGATTTCAGTGTCTATGCAGGTGTGCTTTCTCCTTCATTACCTCATCTACACTAGCCATGAAAAAGCACCCCACACACACACACACACACGACGATACTCCCACAAGGGGTGTACAAAAAGCACAGGCGTATAATCATATCTCTCACATGCCTCTTCAGGAAAATAACAGGGATTCTGAGGAGCTCACTGGGTTTGGGAGAATGATGGTCTTGTTGTGCCTCTTTTTGTGTTGCTAGTTGGTCCTCTCTCATGTTATCATTAGAACAGAGCAGTGACAATGACCAGGGCTCTCTTCTCCGTTTCTTTCTCACGTGAGTGAGTAAATATATGGGGACCCACAACAAACATGACAAATGTTGTGCGAATTCCCAGGGAATAAACTGAGGTAACCGTTGAATGATCTGCACTAGAAATTTTTATGTAATTTGTGTAATTCTTCAGGCTAATC
The DNA here is from genome assembly GCA_026774425.1 of Petrocephalus zakoni. NCBI lineage: Eukaryota > Metazoa > Chordata > Actinopteri > Osteoglossiformes > Mormyridae > Petrocephalus > Petrocephalus zakoni. Next base: position 24,879,661 of record JAODKN010000063.1, read on the forward strand.
ATTGCTTAAAATGAATCTCACTTAAAGGTACAAGGGGAGTCTCTCTGGGCATGGCTGCCAGGGGGAATCAGAGAGTTGTGGCCAGACACAATCCGAGCTGCTAACTGCAGCCGGGTAATAGGAGGGTGTGCGGATCAAAGACGCAGAACCGATGATCCAGAAAATGTCCAAGCCTTTTCTTAGAATCACTTAAAGCCACGGGGGAAATCTGGTTGGACGTGGCTGGTGTGAGGAAATAGGCTGTGTCCAGTTGCAGCAGTCCGAAATGCTAAGTGCAGCTCATTTCTGGGAGTGTCGAGTGGATCAGGGACACGGAGGTGATCATCAGAAAAGCTACCGTCTCCTCCTCTCAGGAATGTCCCTGAAACAAAACTGAAAATCAACATTCCCTACACAGCACACAGCTGAATCCGTATTCTTGGTCAAGCATCATCAGCTATTTTTATTTCTGGTCCCTTTTTGTATGTGTTTAATATTTTTAATGGGCGTTTACAGAAACACAAATGACTGTGTTCCAAGTGTCTCTTGTAGGGGGCTGCAGTGAAGGAATGCACCCATGCTGGATGTTTGTCCCGGGGAAGAGCATCACATGCTAGTTTACATCGTAGCCTCTGCACGTCACTGTAATGGCGCTCTCTGTTCAGTCTTTGTTTGCCTATGGTGGGACCTGATCAGTTTTCGGAAGCCGGCCGTAGCATTGATGCATCTTTCTCCTTCTACGTATCATAACCTCTAGCGGGCGTCTGACGGCATGCACTCTCATTACTCCCATGGCTGCTGCCAACCCTGCTGTGCCGTTTGATTAATGAGCTTGTTATGCAAGCATAGCAACCAACCGGCCACAGCAACCATATGCAATGAATGGAACTCATCACCTGGTCAACAGGACACAATTTTTCGGTCATTATATTTCAGGCTTTAAGGTCTTTATCACCATAGTTATGGGTTCTTTATTTATGTAATAATATAGTAATACAATATTTATATAATAAAAGCCAAGGGTCTATATTCAGACTATACAGTATACAGAAGATGGTTCTTATCTGAATCTCAAGTATGATCCAGTGCTGAGCAGTAATACTTTTATTTTGTGCAGGAATGCAGACTTTCTGCGTACTTTACTTGGGTATCTGTCACTGGCGGAAGTGGAGACACTGTCATTTTTTGTTAAGGTCTAAAATTTGATTTAATGCTCTGGTTTGGGCAGAAGATCTAAAAATGATCTGTATGCAATTATATGTACGGATCACATGCTTTTATGAAAAATGACCTGCATTACTGTTTTAACCATTTGACCCATCTGATGAGGGCTGCATCAGTGGGACCCATTTCTGGAAAGTTTCAGGGTAAAAATTCTATTTTGGAAAGATCTCTTACCATCTGTGACTGCAGGACCTTCTACCCTGCAGAACAGAGGAATTGCTCAACTTTTCCATACCGTGATTATCTCCAGGAGCACCTGAACACCAGACACACACCCATTCAGATCCCATAATGCAAAGACTTGTTGTGGGTGTTTCTGGGCATTCCAAAATTTTTGCATTTCCCCTGTCAGTAAATGCATTTTAGCATTTCAACATTTGATTTGAAGTGGAGTCTGCCGTTTGCTTTTAACCCAATATGCAGAGTTATTCAATTTGAGCAAAAAATGCTGTCTCAGCCTTGTGGTTCAAGATGACCCTTATTGCAGTCTTGTCTACATGCATTGTAGGACTGCCACCATGGGCCCAACACCAGACCTCCAACACTAACCTACCCATAAAAATAATTAAAGCAAAACTGAACAGCTGACCTGAATGAGTAGCTCTGGGCAGGGGAAGAGGTTCTCTGGGCTACATGAATGTGGAGATGAAGAGAAGTTTAATGTGCTCCCCCTGTTTGCCTGGGATGCAAACCAGAACTTAAAATGCAGCTCCAGCATGAGAAACATGGGAGAACATGAATGAAGGACAACTTATTGACATTTATAGCTTATGGCCTTAAGTTTGCATTTTTTCTGTGCATTGTCTGTAAATGTAGAGACCTGTAGCAACTTTACCGTGAGGGGGGGAAATCTTCTGTCATTACTCCTCTATGGACAAGGACATAGTTGTCTGGGACATCGCTCCTCCATCACACCATGTCCGTTGCTTAGGCTCAGGCGAATGGTTTTTATTTACAGCCATTAATCTTGTCATTGGACGCCTCCGTCACCAAGTTTCACGCTTACTGGACGGTCTGATGGCAAACGCCGTTCATGTGATTGGCTCTCCATCATCATTCCCGCAATGCCACAGCATATCATTGGGCAAAGCATTTGTATTTGAATTCTGTTACACGGTTTTAGCAGTGATTTAGGGACAGTAAATATAAAGGACAGGACGCATGAGAGAGCGGGTCGGGCATGCAATTTCAGCACATGTGCTCAGTGAGGCTGGACACTGACCATCACTGAAAGGGTTTTTTATAGTTCTACATAAAAGGAGTTTACTGAGAAAAAAGTAAGTGTGTGTGTATATAGCAGTTCATGATTTCTTTGTGGGTGAAATTGGATTAGCCCCGCTGTAAGACCGAGGGGTCTAACTCTCCGAAGGAGTCTCTGCGAGCTCCCAAGGTGGCAGCTCCCATAGTCACTTAACAGAAAAAAATCATTACATGCCAGAAAGGAGACACCGGTGTGCAACTTTAAAAGATCCAATTACGCTTTCTGCCGAGCCGACGGGCCGTTTGCGACGGCGGATTATTCATGGGGTCCGGTAGTTCCTGTCCCCGGGGTAGCGAGGACGGCACACCGGGGGTGGAACAAGCATCAGGCAGGAGCCAGGATGGGCCAGTTCCTGAAGGGGAACTTCCAGGAGTCAGGCAGCACGTGTCTAGCCATCTGAGGGCAGTGGGTGTGGTTTGAAGAACCTGGGCTTGTCACCTAAAAGTAGCTTACTCAAGGTTCACCACTGAAAGATCTCCTATACTGTAGGTGATGGGGGGGCCTTGAGCTGTGTAAGGTGCAGGGTCTATGACTAAAAGTTTTCAGGATCTCACAACATCACATTACTGATGTGTCATTTGCTGATGTGCTTTAGGTCCATCTAACAGACTCATTAAAATGGTTAAAGCCCATGGTAATTGGGTAAAAATGGAGGAAAGAAAGGGATTTGGAAAAAAAAATATTGCATTTTACTGTGAGCTTGCAGTGGGTGTGTGCAATAGTGCTAAAAGGAATTCATTATAAGAAACGGGCATGATTGAAAGGGACCTATCTTAACTCACTGAAATATTCATCAGGGGAGATGTACTTACCTGGCTGGTTTTTTGTAATAAAAGGAATTGAGGCAATGGGGGGAGACGTGTCACATGGTAGGCTGTGACATTATTTTCTGCTCATTTGAGGAGACATTTGAAATGAAAGTGTAAAACTGCAGTGAATCAGGCTAAGGGAGAATGGCAGAGAGCTTATGAGCACTGGCTTGGGGCAGATAAATGCATGTTCGCAGAATGCATGCCTGTGCTTCAAATATGTATTATTGTGGCCCAAAAATGTGCTTATACATCCTAGACCTAAGCCCAAAAGAGTAAATTGGGGAAAATAGGAAGAAAATAGACGATAGATGGCATTTCACAGAAAACGCACAAAGAATTGCAGTCTGTTTCAAAGGCACAAAAAAGGTATTATGAAAGAGATTGTGGAGGTATGAAAAGCTGCAGAATCACGATCTTTCCTGCTGTTAGTAAGATGCCATTAAGAGCTCGGGTTAACCTGCGAGACAATAAGAGCTGCTGCCGAGACACAGTAAATAGATTTGAAGAATTGCTTGCATGTAGTGAAATGAGCCAAATGCTACCGATTATTAATGTTATTGTATCAGGTGGTGATACATGGTGTTTAGTTAATCCTGGCAAAACCTCATGATATGATTTATGAAGCAGTCACTAGAATTTAACATAAAAGATCCTTCCTAAAAGTAAAGCAGGTGAGTATTCAGGGTGCTGTACTTGCTTGGTCACAAAAACGTCTGTTGCCCAGGAAGCAGCTTATTATTTTAAGTGGCTCAGGCTCCCAGTTGATGAGGGTAATCAGCAGAGTACCGCAGGGGTCCGTATTGGGGCCCATTATGTTTATGAGCTCGATAATAAGCGTTGAAATTAATAAGATGGAATAATGGAACGGACAGGCATTTCACGGGCAGAAGGGGAAGTATTTCATATGGGGAGCGCATCACCCGTCCTGCATGAAGGAGCTGGAGATAAGAACAGCTGCTTTAGAGAAAACGATACATGCCAGATGCCAGATCACTGAGATGAAGTAGTCAGACCCAAGGTTTGGATAGATGTTTAAGGGTGCAGAATTTAAGCTCAGTGAATTGCAATGACTCTGCAACCTTCCACTGGGTAACTTTTTGGAAGGTTGAGGGTTGGATAAAGTGCAGTGATGCTTATTCTATACAGTGCCCTAGTACGCAGCATTCTAGTATGGGATCTTACAGTTATAGTAACCCCACCTGCAATCTGGGTAGTGTGCTTTTGAACACTGTATGCCCAGCAGGGGTACTGTCCCTGTCTGCTCCAAATTTTGTTTTAGGGCTCTTGTCAGTGAGAGGGCCTTGGAATTGTCCAAACCCCCCCCCCCCCCCCTTTACAGGGCCCTGGTGCCCAGTGCCAGTGACGTTCTTGGTACGTACCCTGCCATATCCTCGCTGCCTGTGTGTATCATAACCTAATCCCACACCCAGTTTTCTAAATGTACTAATTTGTTCCATTCATTGTTTTATGTGTGTATGTACGTTTTTTTTCCTCAAATAATGATTTACTCCTCATGGCCACTTAGTTCGCAGGAACACATGTTTTGCCCAGAGCAGCGAGTTGAAATCCAGAACTTGGTGAAGAAAAACATGCATGAATAATGCATCACATGTCTGTATATTATTGATGGTGTTTTTTTATTAATGTGTGGATGTTAAACATGCCGTGGAGACCTAAACTCTGGGCTGCGACCCGTGACCTTAGAGGTGAGCAGGGTGTTAATGGCTGTCGTTTGCTTGCCAGAAATTTGCTGGGAAACTTTGCAAAACAACCAGGGCAGCAGGTCACCATGCAAACCTTGAGGATTCAAGGCTCAGTATGAATTCTGCTTTTAAATCCAGGTACCTGATATGGTTTTTTGTTCAGAACCTCACTAAAATCTTACTAGATCTATCATAACATTATTAGCTGGAAGTGTCTGCTCTAGGCATCTAAATGAAGTAATATAGATTAGGTATTCAGATCATAAGCTGAAGTGCTCTGAAATATCTAAATGATAATGATTTAATGGTAAATGATAATAGGCTCACTGTTTAAGAAGCAAAAAGTCAACTCGGAACACATTTGTCAATTTCAGTCGCTATTAAATTGGTGTTGATAAAATGGTAAATATAAAGATTTAGCTAGAAGAAAAAAAGAATTAGGACTGTAGACTCCAATCTCCAGGGTTGGGATTTGCTGCTCCGAGCTTTGTATGGGGAGAGACAGCTCTGCATACATGTACTCTTTGCACTTGTGCAGGTTTTGCCTCATAATTTAGAAGCAATTGGTTTACTGAATAATCCCTAAATTGCCAATATTGTCTGTGTGTGTCTCTTGTGTTGTGCTAACATCCTCTCCAGGGTGTCCCCAGTTTCATGTCCCATGCTGTCAAACAGTGAGGCTCCAGACTTCCTGCAGTCCTGTACTGGATAATCTATCACAGAAGATGGATGAATGAATATATAGAGAGTAGCTGCTCCACCTTTTGGAGGTCCTTGCAATGAACAGTGTGGTTATTAATTCTGACTTGCATGTGAATGAGAAGGAATAAACCAGCTCAATGGTCCCCTTTCTCGTAGAACCATTTCTCAGCATTTCGTGGGTACAGTCGAGATCAGGGCCTTGCACTCGAAAGCCTACTACCTGAAGCAAAGTCTGCCAGATATTAGGAACAAACAGTCAGCTGCAGGATGTCCAGCTGTATCAGACTTACAAGTGCAAATGCAGTACTGTAATTGTTCCCTGGTGCACTCAAGTTCTGGAGATAAGGATTTTGAACCGCATTTCACTCATATAAGAGCACATGCCGCTCAGCCTTTTACCATATGCTGAGAGTACCTGCAGGGGGTGGAGTTGTGAAAGAGCTGGCCAGATCACCATGGAGCTGCTGTTCTCTGCTTCTGTATCTGTGAGTTGCTGTGTGAACAAGTAATATGTAAGTTGTGCTCAACAAGATTGTCCACTAAATAATTCAATTGAAGGCTTATCCCTTAGAATTGATCGTTTCTTGTGGCCTTGGTGGCAATGCCCCTCTGAGCCAATTGTCACATGTAAGTGTGAGGTTGGTGAGGAAGGTGGCACCATGTTTAGAGAGGTGTCAGCTGAGTGGGGTGGTAGTCCATATTGGGTTCCGACCCCGTTTAAAAAGATAGGGTAAAGTTCTGAGCCGACCACCTCGATTTGTAAACTCATAATAATAAAGCATAAAGAGGAGCCCTGTCTCCTGGCCACAGATTGTGTCATCGTGTGGCAATGTACTCATAGCCAGCTGCCCAGGAGATTAGGTTGACTGTCCGCGTGTCTGTACAGCGAAACAATCACACCGTGCAAAACGACATGCAGTAGTATCAACCCTCCCTCCCCACTTCAATGTCCCGCCCACTTTCTCCTCCGTATGCTAGCTTCACATCCGTCGTTGGCTCTCCATGGTGTGTGTGTGTGTGTGTGGGGGGGGGGGGAAATGTTGTTAATAGACCACAGTTGGGCTGAGGGACCCATGAGTTTAGAGACGGCCGCTCTGGAATGCGCTGAATACTGCAAACCATGCCCTTGGGAAGAACCCACATGCTACAGGGGCACAGAAACATCAGAGGCAGCGTTTACCGCTGTGTATGAAGAGGAGGCACCAAAGAAGGTAATTGGGAGAGTCTTCAAAATGGTGACCCATGAGCATTCTGCAAATTGGGCACCTGGTAATGCAGACAGCTTGTGAGTCTCACAGTGAGGGCTTTGAAAAAACCACAGGTAATAATCAAATGTCATTTTCTTACTCATGCTTAACTGACTGATTTTCTCAGTAATTCTCAGTAGTGTCTGCTTCCTCGAAATTATTTATTTTGAACAGAACATCAGGTTGCGAATTGCCAGTATGCCTCGCTGTAGACAAAGGCCAAAAAAATCCTCCAGACTCAAATTAAAATGCATGAAGGACACATCTCAAATGAGTAAGTTAACACTGAAATCCCACTGCCAGCAGTGTGGCTGGGCTCTGATTCACCAGGGGTGCCCTATGTGTGGTTTCTTGGGGCGAGGTAGAGACGATTCATTAAGTGAACACCTTGGAGCTCCCATTGTCTTCTCAGAGTGTCTTAGAGGGAGATCTCAATCTGGCTTTTTTCAGTGCGGTGCTGATTGATGAGTTCTGCCTCAGCAGATAAGGCTTGATTCAGATGATTGCTTTTTTTTCCTGTGTATCCAGTTAAAGCGCCATCCCAGGCTGCTTGGTGGATCACATGATAATTGCTCCTGTGTCCTGCACTCTCCTGGTAGAATTATACAGTGGGGGAAATAATTATTTGATCCCCTGCTGAATTTGTAAGTTTGCCCACTTACAAAGAAATTAACTGTAATTTTTTGGAAGGTTTATTTTAATGGAGAGAGAGAGAATATCAATAAAAAATCCAGAAAAAAAACTTTACATAAAAGTCAGAAATTGATTAGCATGTCATTGAGTGAAAAAAGTATTTTGATACCCAAACAAAACATGACTTAGTATTTAGCGGAGAAACCCTTGTTGGCAAGCACAGCAGTAAGATTTCTTAGAGTTTGCACACATTTCAGGAGGGATTATGGCCCACTCCTTTTTACAGAAGCTCTCTAAATCCTTTAGGTTTCTTGGATGCCACATGGAAACTCAAAGCTTCAGCTCTCTCCACAGATTTTCTGTAGGATTGAGGTCTGGAGACCTCCATGACCTTAATGTGCTTCTTCTTTAGATACTCCTTTTTTGCCTTGGCGGTATGTTTTGGGTCATTGTCATGCTGGAAGACCCATCCACTACCCATCTTCAGTGTTCTGGCTTAGGGAAAGAGGTTCTCAAACAAAAATTTACAGGTCATGGCCCCATCCATTGGCCCCTCAATGCAGTGAAGTCGTCCTGAACTCTCAGCAGAAAAACAGCCCCAAAGCATAATGTGTCCACCTCCGTGCTTGACTGTGGGGATGGTGTTCTTCGGGTCATACTCAGCATTTCTCCTCCAAACACAGTGGGTCGAGTTGATGCCCGAGAGCTTGTTTTTGATCTCATATGACCACAGCACTTTCTCCAAAGCCTTCTCTGAATCATTTAGATGGAAAATTTAAGACAGGCCTTCTTGAGAAAGGGAACCTTGCGGGGGTGCTGCAAGATTTCAATCCATTACGGCATAGTGTGTTACCAGTGGTGTTCTTGGTGACTGTGGTCCCAACTGCTTTCAAATCATTGACAAGCTCCTCCTGTTCCCCCACCTTTCTCATGATCATCCTCACCCCATGACCATGCATGGAGCGCCAAACTGAGGGTAATTGATGGTCAATTTATATTTCTTCCATTTCCGAATAATCACACCAACAGTTGTCACCTTCTCACCAAGCTTCTTGTTGATGGTCGTATAAACAATCTGTGGGAGCCAGAATTCTGGCTGGGTTGTACGGGGTCAAATACTTATTTTACTTAATGACATGATAATCAATTTATAACTTTTAAGTAATCTGTTTTTTGGAATTTTGGTTGATATTCCATCTCTCTCCATTGAAATCAACTTACCAAAAAATTGTAAACCATTCACTACTTTGTAATTGGGCAAACTTCAACAAACCTCAACAAATTCAGCAGGGGATCAAATAATTATTCCCCCCACTGTAAACAGCCCAGGCAGACAGACTTCTGCATTTGAAGAGCAGTGTTTGAAATATTTTTAGCTTCACATTCAGTTTTTTGCTTGTTCCTTATTTAACCAGCTCTTCCAGATGTTATGTAGAGGTATACTGTATTTATATGGTATTTTCAAAAGCAACACTACTTCACTTGGTTATATCTTGGTGATAAAATTTGCAAAAATTTCAAATGCCCAAAATACCATGGTATACCCGAAATATTATTTATTCAAGCATCGTACCACCCTGACCTGGGTTGTAGTATTCACTTGGGACATAAGGGTAGGTTGTATGCTGGATCATGTCTCCAGCGTTTTTTTTTTTTTTTTGCGGGTATGCTTGTTATTCGCAGGGTGGTGTGATTATGCTAATGCCAGCGTCCGCAGCGCACTAGTCAAAAGTCATTACTTTGAACTGAGACTCCCAAACACCGATGTTAGCGAAAGCGGATGGGTAGCGCTGAATTCCAGAAGTGATTGGTGGGGACCTGTCACCGTGCCAGCTAGTCCTGGAATGAGTTCTGCATCATAGTTGTAGGCTGCCAGATGGGACAGGATACACCTGCCTTTTCAGCTGTCCAAAGCCCACAGTGGTATAGCCTTGTGAAGAGAACTGGCCAACTCTGTTCTATAGTTGGTATTTCACAAATATTCTTTATAAATCAGCACATAATTGCTGTTTTTTTGCAAAGCTAAAGGTCAATTATTTAGCTACAGTCTCCTTCCCATTTTAACAGGAAAGTTTAGTGTTGGTTTAGCAGCTTATAGTTCCTGTAACATTTAACATTTTAGCCTGTCAGTCGCTGAATAGGCTGGGGTGCAATTGGGATCTTTTGCATCTAGCCATCCTTGGTACCTGGGCCTCTAATTATCACTTTTAAACACTGCAAATGTGTTTCTTTTTTGACCAAGCGAGCGTGCTTAGTGTCGCTGAAAAGACGGGCTTAGCGGACGTGTCGTGTTGCTCTGTGCCTCATTATTAAAATGTGCACGGGAAGCAGGTTTTCACTGTGAAGTGACCAAAGAGAACCCCATCCTATGCCTCCCCACCAGCATTTCCTGTGCTCAAGCCAGTGAATGATGCCCTAATCCAGCCTTTTAGCACACAGGCACTGGGGGGGCTGGTACTCTAATTACCTGATGTTTAGATTAGAGTCAGCAAAATGTACGTCCTTGTGCAAATACTGATCAAGAGTATGAACTGCAGCAGTGCCTTTGTGATGCCTTATCTTGGTCTGGCCCCACCTAATCACCGGTCCTCACTACTGGCATCACCAGGACATGACCGTCACCAGGATATGGGCATTGCACATTGCTGACACCAGAGAGGCTGGTTAACCATGTGATCTGCATCAAGTCAAGGGCTGAGCCTTAATAAAAACATCCTGGTGTAAAAAGTGTGTAGCCTGTCAAAAGCATGTATGCCAGTCAGCCAGAGAAAGAAAGCTGGTTAAAGCCGGATCCTTTCACTGCCCTGAAGGCAGAGAGGCCCTGGGGAGTGTGTGTGCGGAGATGAAACATAGACCAATGGCCTGTCCCCTGCTGTCTGCATGCCACATTTCCTCTGGCTGGCATCATGTCTTAGAAGACTCTCCATGCAGATCTGTCCATGTTCATGTTTTCAGCACTATTTAAAACAATAACCGTGCAGATGTGTGTGTGTGGAGATCATAACCAAAGGCTACATGAGTCCACAACTGAAGAGGTTCTGTAAACCATGAGAGGGAAGCAGACGCTTGGTTAAGTTCAAAAACTTCCTATGGCAAATGCAGCCTTTCATACATCCTATGCAGGATGGCAGACTCCGTGCCCGGAATTACAAGGCATGGAACACCCTGGACGGTCCAATAAAGGGTGCAAGCATGCACTCACAAATTTAAACACTGCGGGTTTAATTGTCACAGCACTACCTTTGCATGCGGGGGCCCTTTTGACAGGAACATGCTCCTCCAGAACAGTCCCAGCATTGCATGGAAATGAATTAAGAGGCGCTGCATGGCCCTGTAGGCAGCAAGTCAGACTGACCTGAAGCGAAGTGGTGCCTGGGGGCTCAGAACTGAAACCACCCCTGCCCAGCAAGTGAGAAAAGGCTGATTGGGGAGCGGTAATTCCCAGCAGTGACAGACATACCTGTGGGAGACCATCATCAGGTGTGATGCTGTGAGGGACAGATGAGAGAGCCGGGCACCTTTATAAATTACCCAGAATGACTTAATCATACCCCAGGAAGAGAAGACAGGATAGAAAAGCTGGTTAATAAAATGTAGCACTCCTTGCTTATGCTAATGGGTGGAGAGAGAGGGGTGTCTTACAATGCAAACTTCTTTCACCATTTCCATGGTCAACTGCCCGAGTCCTTTCATTAGCTGCTCACACGATCGCACATACACGGGCACCTGCTCACACGATGGCACATACACGTGCACACGATCACACATACACGCGCATCTGCTCACACGATGGCACATATACGTGCACACGATCACACATACACGCGCACTTGCTCACACGATGGCACATACACGTGCACACGATCACACATACACGCGCACTTGCTCACACGATCGCACATACACGCGCACCTGCTCACACGATGGCACATACACGTGCACACGATCGCACATACACGCGCACCCGCTCACACGATGGCACATACACATGCACACGATCACACATACACGCGCACCTGCTCACACGATGGCACATACACGTGCACACGATCACACATACACGCGCACCGGCGTACATGATCGGACATGCGAGATCGCTTTTGTGTATTACTGTGAATATACTGTAGAAAACAAGTGTTAATGTTGAAAAAAATTCTGTTGCCGGGTTTTTTGATTTGCATTTTTTTTGCTCCGTTAATTTAGATAATGCTTTATTTCTGAATAAACGGGTGGAAATATATTTTTTTTATCCGATTCATCGATTAATCGAAAAAATTATCGACAGATTAATCAATTAGCAAAATAATCGTTCGTTGCAGCCCTAGTGAGGCTATGCTCTCTTGAGTTTCACCCCTTACATTGAGGACAGTGCTGTCAGGGTATCGGATTGGCGCGCCTGTGCATCTGGATTGGCTCCCCCACCAGGACAGGGCAAGCAAACACGTTATGCCCCCGCTCGGCCGTGCCCCCACCTTGTCTGTGGCTGCCGGTGAAAGCAGTAACACTGTCATCTTCCAGATTTTCTTTTTTATTGAATGTTTCTTATTTCCTCACCTTTTTGCGGACCGGATGAGCAGGAAGTTGTTAAGCACTTAGAGCATTTTCCCTGGACAAGAAGCAATTGTTCTTATGATCACCTCCAAGCTACAGCTGTTTTGGGAAAAGGAGCGTCAGGCCCATAACTACAATAGGTCTTAGTCTGGTTCTTTAATTTGAAGCTGCAGTGTCCATACTTCACAGCTGAGCTGTTGCAGTAATTGTTTAATATATGTGTATGTACTGCCTCTCCAGTGTGCTACTAAGTGAGAACGCTTGACTCCATGGGGTGAATCTGTTAAATTGAAATTGTTAATCAAGCTTTGAACTGCATCAGGGCATTGATGTGGCCTGGAGGAGCTACATACTTCCGTCCCATCAGAGGATGAAGTGCTGAATCAGTTTTACTGTGTTTCGTTGTCATGGTTTGCGGTTGGAGGGGTCGGCACGGGAACGCACTCACCGGAAAAAGTCCACCCATGTGACACACCCTCGCAAAACTGGCTGGCTGGCCAATGTCTGTTTATGTTTATATTTTCCCTCCAAATCTTTAATAATTAATTACCCAGAGGGGAAGGAGGCCAGACTGTTCTAAGAAGGTTATTATT
>JAODKN010000063.1:24892465-24909768 GCA_026774425.1 Petrocephalus zakoni
CACTCACCGGAAAAAGTCCACCCATGTGACACACCCTCGCAAAACTGGCTGGCTGGCCAATGTCTGTTTATGTTTATGCTGATAAAGGTTTCTTGCATATTTTCCCTCCAAATCTTTAATAATTAATTACCCAGAGGGGAAGGAGGCCAGACTGTTCTAAGAAGGTTATTATTTATATTTTATTCTTGGGTTTGGATGGAAGGTAATCACAATACCTTGCAACAAAACCATGTGAATTTAATAGTGCTGTTTATGGAGGAAGCTTCGGGCCTGTGTAGATTCCCAGATGCCTCACATGATTGGCACTATCTAATAATGTCTCATTTAGCAACAAAAAGTACTGTTTGGCACCAAAATGTTCCACACATAGAGATCAGCCAGGAGGTCAGGTTCTGTAAAGCAATTTTCTTTTCCTATTTAAGAACTTATTAATCAACAAATGGGGCTTCAAGGCAATGTTGCCAAGCAATTTAATGGCTGTAGTGGATTCATTTTCTTTTCATTACATTATTTCATGGTCGAACAGGCAGCGGTGGGGAGAGATTATGGCGGCAGGGCCAAGAGATGGTCAGCATGGCGTATGTGGAGCGTTAGGTGGGATTATTGGTGGAATTGAGTGGAAGGATTTCATTTAGACCGGCACGGAACAGGCTGCTGCATTGCCAGTATTTCTAACAGTTTCTGGATTAGACGACAGGCACGGAGCTCTTAGCTATGATGTCGCTGAGGTCACCAGCCAAGGTCGTAGAGGTCAGCCCTCCCCAGTTACAGACTGTGTAGCAGTCTCGACGTCAAACATGTCCAGGTATGTGTGCCCTGTGCTCCACCCACAGATCACACACAGTAGGCCAGCAGCCAGGAAGCTTCACAGTACCTGTAACCTAGAGATGGTGTCTGATGGTCTCTGATGGCCAGAGTTCTCCAACATGTAGCTTTTAAACACTTGTGGGATCAGGCTTGTGGCACAGCTTTAGCTCAGTCGTACACCATTGGCGTGCCCTGGTTTCCAAGAGCAGCGTGCAGCTTTCAGGAAATCTCAGAGGGTGCGCTGGGTTCTTCAGCAGCCTACTTAGCACCTCGGCATTGAGTATCCCTGTGCTACCACCAGCAGTTGGCAGGACCTCTGGAGGTGATGATTAGCTAGTTACTGTAATATGCAGCGCTTTGATATACCTTGCAGGGTTGCGCATGTTCCATTTTCACTGTTAAATGAGATACTGTTACTTTAGCGTAGACTTTTGCTTCTTGTTTTAAACACACTGTTGATTGGTGATTTGTTTGAGGGGTGTTGCGTGGATTCTGCTTTTACCTTTATGGTGATATTGCCTCATTTTCCACCATGCTGTGAGGGATTCTTTGCTCATCCCCCACTATGGACAAGAAAAACTACAGTATGCTTACTGAGTTAGAGAGGGCATCTCCTTCAGTATTTATCCATTAACCATTTCCTGCTAAATGCAGAATCTGAAACAGTTTGGTTCAGTGTTCGAGGGCACAGCAGTATGTGCAGTTAGCAGATGTACAACACCAAGTGGTTAACAGTAAAACAAGGTGAATTTTGATGGGGTCAAAACTTAGAGATGTAGCTGAACATTGATCTTTTGGTCTGAAGTCTTACCCACAAATATGGATCTCACTCCGGTTTGTCTGTTTGGTAAATGCATTTGTGGATCCTGGCTCGCCTTGTTCAGACCTTGACCTTGGTTATTCTTATCTTAGAAGAGTTAAATCTTAGCTACTTTCTCCCTCTGTCTGCAGGTACAACGAGACAGCCCAAGGAAGGAGAGGTCCCAGGGGTGGACTACAATTTTGTGACCGTCGACAGGTTTATAGAGCTGGAGAAAAGTGGGGCCTTACTGGAGAGTGGGACATATGAAGGTAGGAGGGCCGTTTGTACTTCCTCCCGACTTCACTATTGGACGCATCAACACTGCTTGCTCCCACCATTGTGGGGACCCCGGAATCAGCAATAACGAGACGCATTTCCCTTTAGGTAGGGCACCCAGACCGAAGGAATGACCTCACTGCCACTTGTCTCTCAACACTTAAGAGAAGCCTAAAAATAAGTTTTAGCCCTCGAATGTGTAGCTTCTGGAGAGCTTCCACTGGGTCACGTTTAACCCCCTGCTGAGAGCTAGTGCCTCGATGAGTTAAGGGAGAGATGTAGCTTTCAGACGAAGGCCGAGTGAAATCACCATCCACCGTCAGTGCTCAGCAGCTCCAAGCCTCCTGTTTTTGAATTCTTCGTTCCCCTTCGTTTCAGCTGGGCTCATGATTCAATAGCACCTGGGCGTCCTGCCCCCTGTGGGTGTAGGGATCTCATTTCCCCCATGGCCAACTCCGACACATCTCCAAACAAACAGCTCTACAGCTAATAGCCCCGGCTTCCGCTTTTAATGGTTATTCACTCTTAGTTAAAACAAACAAGGAAGGGATGCAAATGATGCTTTTGGCCTGTGAGGCCCAGTGTTGCATTCCTCTGTCATTTTCTTTTTGAAAAGTAAATTGCAGATGGTCAATTTAACGGTTGGCTGCCGACATTACAGTACCCCCCTACCCCCCATGCTAGATTTGTTCCATGTATCAGTGTCTTCGGATGGGTTCTCAGGGAGCGCCGTCCTCTTTCTGGATCGCTGCTCCTCCATCATTCGCCCGTTAATTTGTGATGCAGATTAAAGGAGACGAAGGGGAAGAGGGTGAGAGAGAATATGACAGATTGACAGTGGTGAGGGGGGCACGGGTCCCCCCAGCCCCACATAAATGCCGATATCTGTCACTAAGCAGATGCTATTCCAGCTCGTGGGGTTTCGGACCGCTGCAGATGCAGTCTGTCCCATTGCATATTGGTGCTGCCCATGCACCTCCCCGAAGTGGCCCGTGTGATGCCTGAAGCCCTTTCTCAGGTTCACGCTCGCATCTGCACTGAACCCCTTCCTGTAAAACACCTCCCCTGGAGGAACGCCGCCGGCTCCTCACTGCTGTCTGAGTCAGAGACGTCCGGCGAGCAGCTGCGTGGGGGCGGTCGGGGCCCCTCGGGGATTCCGGCTCCTTCCACTCCAACTGGCGTCGGCCCGCCAGATAGAAACACTGTGCCTCACCAGCGGAGGCTGTTGTGTCTGGGATGGCTGGAGGTGGGCGGGAATGTCGCCCGTGGGTGTTTTGGGAACACTGGGTCCCTCGGTGCAGAGCCGCTGAGCCTCCATTCAAGCTGTCAGCGAGCGCATCTTGGTTTCGGGTCGTAACCACCCCTCATGTGAGCCCTGTGGCGGCCACGTGACAGTTGTATGTATACGGGGAAAACACTTGTCATGCTCACAGGGGCGTGGCACTGATGTCTCCTCCATCGGGACGCTGTTGTAGCCGGTGCAGTTACCTCTGCGTCGGCCCGGTACCCAGGATCTGGGCCTGGACCCAGCCAGGGTAAGGAGAGAGTGGGTAAGCTGTGAAACAGCCTGGGAGGTGGAGGGATGGGCTAAAAAAAACACTCTTTAGCGAAGGGCTCCTTGTCCAGCCAGCTCACCGTCTGCTAGAGAAGGGTGACATGCCAGGCTTCATGAGTGACGGTCATGTGACTGGTTGGAACACTGCTTTGGGGGGAGGTATGTAGACCCATGGGATTATTCAGGTTGCTTTAGGTCTATTTCACGAAGGGGTTTTCGTTTTGAACGCCCCCGTGCAGGTCAGCGATCCACGAAACGATGACCAACATGTGTCCCCCTTGCAGATAACTACTATGGCACACCCAAGCCCCCGGCCGAGCCCACCCCTCTGCTGCTAAATGTAACGGAGCAGATCCTGCCTGGCGCCCGACCCAGCGCAGAGGGCAAGAGGAAGCGCAACAAGTCCGTCACCAACATGGAGAAGACCGGAATCGAGCCCCCCGAGGAGGAGGAGGAAGAGAGGCCCGTTGTCAACGGCAACGGCGTCAACATCACCCCAGGTCGGTGCACAATTAATAAGGTGTCGGGGAGACACCGTGTGAGGCCCTGGGCTGCAGCATGGTAATGAGCCCTGGGTAAGAGCGGGAGCAAACCTGCTGACTGGGGAAGTGCCTTTATGCAGGGTGACTAATGCCTGTAACAGCATATCAGGCCCATGTCTGGCCTTTGCGGTCAGATCCTTCTGCTAGAGGCCATACTGCCAGATTTTACAGCCCCTGCTACAGACCATCTTCTGGGGCATTTCCTGCTCATGGCTATCTTCCACTGGCTGCTTTTATTTTTGTGAAATTCTTGCTTCCTGCACACCGTAATGCCAAAAAGGCAATTGTACAGCAGCGGTAATTCCGTTACCAAAATGCCATGCATTTGGTGAAGGGTGCAACCATTCCCATTCCATAGTTGGGATACAACAGCAGAGAACTTATGGTATTTTGAGCAAAGCGAGTCAGTTCTTTTCAAATTGTAGCCAGATTCCATGGTAATCCTGTTAACATACAACTAGCCAAATATAAACAATAAATGAGATGACAAGTGGAGCAGGCGATGAATCCAGCACAAAATTATTAAGGCAGGATACCTGTGCCTTCAGACCCCTGAGGCTCCAGGAAGAGTTTTAGTGCTGGTTCACCAGGGGGCGCTGCTCATCTGTCAGCCCCATGCAACCCGTGGATTCAGATACAGCATTTCTTCAGCTGCGGATTCGGGAACGCTGTCATCTTCAAGGCCCTGCTGTGCATCGGCTGCATGGGGAGCCAACCACTTTACCCGATCGATTTCCAGGAGTACAGAGTGATTAATCCATTATCCGTCTCATTTTTATAAATTAGCAAAAAAACTGTTTTTCTGATCCAGTAATGAGGAGAGCAAATCAAGTCTATTTGATTATGCACCTGTATCGATCCGTCAGGGTAATTGAGTTATCAGTGTCCATTTTGTAGATCCTGTGAACTTTCAAATGAAAAGCAGAAAAGAAAGAGGCTACAAACAGGCTAACCATTGCATACGCACACAAGGGACCTAAAAGAGGTGTAACATTTAAGAGAACATTGGTGACCCAGGTGGAGATGGTGACTTGAAGCCAGATTGTAGAAAAAATGTGAGTGGCACCATTCCACATATAATGATGCCTTGCGCTAGTGAGTGATAATGTTTAATTTCACCTCATAGCACGCATCACATATACATCTACTATATCACAGAAAAAAGCTATTTGTGATAGTGAGCCATAATTATTCCATAAGGACTTTTCAATTGTAAAATATATAAGCTGACTCAAATCTTAAATCAACAGCACCGCACCATGAATAAAAGTATAGTAAAATGTTATAAATGGTGCAAAGGTGAGATTAAAACAATGTTTAAAGATGGTTGACACAAACCCACCATCAGTACTATATGCTTGAAATATCGGTATGAGGCGGCTCCTCGCCATCGACGAGTCACTTAACGACCCTGTTGTAGGAGCAGAACCACTCGCTGCATTTTTGTTTGTCACCCCAGTGCTGTGGCCACCAAACAATGTTTTTTGTAGTCTCCAACTCGCCATACAAGCACCCGATTTCCATTTTCGAAAAGTTATCCTCTCGGCTGCCATGATAAGTAAACATGTATCGTGCTTATTTTGAATCCTCAAATATTCACTCACATAGCTTAAAAGTGTGCGTACGAATGGTTTTATAAATTTTTTTTTTTTTCTTTTTGCGCACGCCATTTTTGGCTTCTGTGAATACGTATACTTTTCGTATGAGTCCTACGCACTGTTTTATAAATGAGGCCCTTTGGGAGGTAGCTCTTCATGATCACTTTCTTTGTGTGTGGGCTGGCAAACTGTAAGGAATCACTGCAGATTTTTTTCTTTTCTTTGTTTTCTAATCAGCAGATCTAAAGGAAAGTGAGTCTTTGTATTAATTTTTTTCCGTAGCTCCTGTACGCCGGGCCCCAGTAAAGGGCCGGGTCGATACGCCGACTCTATGATCTCAGCAGATAGCTCAGCTTCATGGATTTTTTTCCTTCACACTGTCGTCTCTGGCCCCCACCCTCTCTCTCTCTCCCTGGGGGCCGTTAGCAATCAGAGCTGTATCGAGCACCGTGGCCTCTTTCTCTCGCTCTGTCTCTCTCTGGCTTGTCTGTCTCACACATTCATACACTTGCACACGCTTTCTTAGTTGTGATTCAGCGATGCCTTGTTGGCAGGAAAGGATTTGCATTGCCAGCACACTCGCACACAGAGATAGAAAGATGTATAGATAGATGCAATCATATATATAACAGATGTGTCGTATTAGAGGTATAAAAAAGCCTCCTTTCAATAAGGACTTTGTGCCCAGTCCGTTTACATCTCTGCCTTTTGTCGGCACTTGTTCCTCCGGCTGTGGAATTCACGCAGAGAGCCTAGAAGGACTTCTTCTTCTCCCTCCGATTTTGTCAGTTCATCCTCTGTCTTTCACTTAGCAAGGACTTTAGCTCTGACTCACCAGCTGTTCTTTCCCGTAGAATCCAGCGAGCATGAGGACAAGAGCACGGATGCGTCGGGTGACAGTGCCACCCAGAATGAGCCTGCTTCTCTCACCTCCATGGAGGCATCCAAAGAGGAGGGAGAGCCCCCCAAGTCACCCTCAAAGCTGGACGAGAATGATGAGCTGGGGCCCTTGCCTGACAACTGGGAGATGGCCTACACAGAGAAGGGGGAAGTGTACTTCATTGAGTAAGTGTAACTGCCTTCACAGAATGCAGAGGCCTGCCTCTCTCAGTCAGTGTGACTGCCCTCACAAAATGGAGAGGCCTGCCTCTCTCAGTCAGTGTGACTGCCCTCACAGAATGAAGAGGTCTGGACCACTGAGTCAGTATGACTGCCTTCACTGAGAGAATTGAGAGGCCTGTCTTTTTGTGCTGTGTGTGAGGGAGGTCTATTCCAACACGATATCCCAGTATCCCCAACAGCACATATATCCCTGGCTTTGAGCATGCTGGGAGGTATATTTACAGACAAACACATGCACTGCACTGAAATGAAGAGGAGTGGTTCACAGTGTGAACATAGTGGTGTGCTCTGTTTGTTGGGGGGAGGGGGTAGGTGAGCAGGAAGCAGCTTTTCTGTTTAAAAGGTGGTTGTGTCGCATCTCCGTAATGCGACTCGTAGTAGAGAGCTGTGGACGGACCCTTGATTAAATGGCTTCTCGCAACTGACACACAGTGTGTCAGTGCAAGCCGCTAGCTGGTAACCGACATGCTATGTGCCACATTCGACCGCTCCCTTTCCCTGAAGGCCATACCCTCTAGGGATCTGTTTGGCTTGATGAGGGATGTGGTTGAAGTAGGAAGGTGGAGGTGGTCAGATGAGAAGCTGTGCTTTGGGAGGCCACTCAGCTGAGATAATGTCATACCCCTGTCACGTTTATGGTAGCAAAAAGCAGAACAGGAGATCATAGTCGGCAGTGTAGATGGTCCCCGCTGCTCTTCGCTATGCATAGGCTGTCACGCAGATGTGGAGGTGCAGGCTCTCTGGCGCTAAACTCATTAGCCTGGCGCCTCGCTCGCGTGCGTTTTCGCAAGTATTTATCCGTTTCACACCTTTAAGTCCTGCATGGAAATCAGATCACGCTCAAACCGCAATCCTTCCCCACGCGCGACTTTTGTTACCATCGTGGCGTCGGCGTAGAGCCTGGTAGCCAGCAGGAGGCGCCGTCCGCTCTAGACCACGCCTCCTGTGGGATGGCGGAAGGGCTCTCTTTTCCAGACTACTGTAGGACACGGTCCAACCCCTCCCCCTGGCCCTCCGCTCCCCTGCGCTCCTGCCCCCGGTCCTGTCATCAACTTGAAGGGAGCGCATTGTGGCCTTAGACGAGCTCAACAGATTCATTGAAGTTTTCTTGGCTGCCGCCCTCATCTGATCTCCGTCCAGTTTGTGCCGTGGAGTCGCGGGCGTGACGTGATCGGCCAAGTGCACAGCTGTTAGTTCCCATCACTCACACGCCTCTCCTGGGATAATTGGGAGCCGTAAGCAAATTAAATGTGCCGACTTTGGTTTTGAAGAGCGTCGTTTTCCCTTTTTTCTGCCCGTCGGAGGGGGTAAAAGCAAAGGTTCTCTTCTTTTCTTTTTTTTTCGTTTTTGTGCTTCCTGTTGGAGAGAGCTTCGTCCATACCGCTGAGGCTCTTTCTCTCTCTCTCTTTCTCTATCGCTGAAGCCACAACACCAAGACCACATCGTGGCTGGATCCACGACTCGCCAAGAAGGCTAAGCCACCGGAGGAATGCAGAGAGGATGGTGAGTCTGTCTGGCTGCTGTAGGTCTGTGTTGTGATGCTGCTTCCCATTTCGACATATTTCTCTTTTGCATTTTTGGATCTGTTCTTGATCAGGGTTGTCGGGGTTTGGGACATGGAGCCAAATGTGTTAGGAAAAGGCTTAAGGGTTACGCAGGGTGTACCAGCTGATGGGAGCGTTCAGGGGGACACAGAGGGAACGGGGCTCGCACACCTCTATCGCAAGGAGGTGTTCTTGCTGAGTGTTTGCTGACCGGCCCACCAGTCATTAGCGGAACAGCCCGCCTCTAAAACAGAGTGGTCTTTATGTCCCCACCACCCTGAGTGCACGCTGGGAGAGAGTCCCATTGCTTTGTGTGTGTGTGTGTGTGTTTGTGTGTGTGCGTGCATGAGTGTGGTGGGGGGGGGGGGGTTGGGGGCTCCTCCTCAGGATCGTGTACGAGCTTGGGAATCGAAAACCCAGCTCCTCAATTGGTCACCATTAGGCCCCATCGATCTGCGGTTCGACTCTCCTGAGAAATTGAAAAGCAATATCTCTCTCGGAAGATTTCAGTGCTCTGTTGTGACGTGAATTTCAATGCTGCTACCCCACAGCACACCAGGGCCCAGATTCATTTCTGCATTTAAGGAATGGGTACTGCAGGCTGACCACTGAAGATGCTTGGAGGACCCCCTTCTACAGGGGTTGAGAGGGGTCAGTTTAGAACCACGCTGCCTCGCATGTTACTGGTAATGACTGCTGCAGTGTTTGGCTGACGTGCATGCATCATAATGCAGTCCGCGGCTTTGCCTCGGGGCTGACAGATGCCCGGTCCCGGTACCATGTGGAACTGGGACCTGCCAGCCTCCCCATTCCACTCTGGAGGGGATCAGGACTCTGCTTTAAAGGTTCTTACAGGATTGCCTTGGCTGGCCTTGTCGGACCATTAGCCTGTATAGCCCCAGGAGAGGGTGTGTGCAGCGTGGTTAGGCAGACATACTCACGCTCACACACACCTCGCCATTAACAGCCGTCTGATTCACTGCTCCAGCTTGGACTGGCAGTGCATAAGATCTAGACAAGTATCCAGCTGTGTGTGACTAGATCAGATGTGCTGGTGAGGGGAAAGTTGTGAGCATGCCAGGGGGGTGTATCTGATTTCAGGAGTCAGCGTTAGGTGATTGCATATTTCCTGCTGTGGGTATGGATCTGACAGCTCTGCATTTCTGGCCCTCGTATCGCAGCTCGCGTTTTATTGGTCCGGTTCATCCCTCTGGTTTCCTTTAGGTTTGGGCGGTATGATGCTATTACAGCATTTTACAGATGCTCGTCTTTCTATGATGGTATGGAGATGCTATATTAAGGCGATGTATTGCATTGTGAACCAAGTCAAAGAATAATGTATGGGTTAATGCCACAAAAACAAAAAATGTGTTGAATGAATTTCTCATGTTCTCTGTGCTGTGCTTGCTGCCCCTACCACACTACCCTTGAATGGGACATGGATTTTGTCATGATAAGGATCCCATCCATTGCCTACCTGGCCCGTGGTCTCTGGGTATTTGGCACTGTTTTTCAACCCCTTTAGTGGTTGGTCCAGAAGGGTCCTCCTTCTGTGGCCCCATGTAGCTTTCTGTGGGAGTCCCCTGGTGCGACGCACCCTTCCGCTTCTGCACCACACGTCTCGTCATCGCCGACCGCCTGAACGTGGCCTTTCTTGTTTTTAAGCAGCATCAAACTTGGCAGGGAGCCAGGGAGGATGTAGTGACTAGAAATATCTGTTTACTATTTGTGTGATCGCTGTCAGCGCCCCCCCCCACCCCCCAACCGTGCGTGTGCGGCAACTGTCTTTGTGTGTGCGCGGGTGCACGCGTGTAGCATGTCTGCCAGCAGGTTCCCGCTCTTCAAAGGCACGTGGGGACCAATCTGCCATCAGCATGAAGTTCTCCGGTGCGTAATCTGGCCTGCTGCTTCCACGGGCAAACGAAGTAACAAAAAAGTCGCAGTCGAACTAAGGCACCCTCTCTTCCAGCTTCCATATTTTAAAAGCATTATTGCATGTTTACCAGTTGGGTTTCTTCCTCTCCACTCCGATACATTTTTCAGCCCTCTGCGCCTCACTGTCTTCTATGTCGGCTCCCTCGTCCCATCTCAGCAAAACCACAACCTTCTCTGTTTGTTGTCAGATTTGTGTTTTTCATTCATGTGTTTGCCCTCATTGAACTATTTTGATTCAGCTTATTTCTATTTTTATTTTATTTTTAGGGCCACAGTTGGCTGACTATACTGGACACTGGTGTAGTGAGAGCAGCATTGATTATAATCTTACATCATGCTCAGTACAGAGGGTAAATCGATGCCTTTAATAAGCACAGAGATGCTGTTTATGTTGCTGTATCCATAAGCCCTTGGCTCAGAGGCCCGGTTTGGATCGGAACACACATCCCACCCGGGGGGGTTCCAGGTCAGCAGATGGCAGGAATACCGGTGCAGTGACATTTTCTTGGATGCTGGGGGTGCAGAGTGTCCTCCCCACCTTCCCTGTTTCTCCTCAGTGCCCCCCCTGGCTTTGACATGTCCCATTTATACGGAGAAGGTAGAGTCTGGCTCTCCATTGTCACATTATCTGTCAATAGGTTGTTCCGGTTTTCCAAACGCTGACCTCCAAGCTTCCATGCTGTCCTGAACACTGGCATACTCCTTCACCTTTTGGTTTTATAAATCATTCTTTTTTTTTCTTCTTATTTTGGTCTTCGCTGGTTTTCTCTGGGTCTGTATATATCTAGGGTGTGTGAAGCTCTTCTGAGCCCATAGAAAAGCGGGAAAACACTGCACCCTCTGTAATTCCAAGGGGGCGGGAGTTATCTCCGTTTTGTGATTGACAGGTGTGTTTTGACAACCAACGAGCAGCCAGCCTGCCGGCTCTCAGAACAGACCACCTTGCGTAATATCGAGTTTTTCGCGTCTCATTTTTGACACAGAGGAGTCAGTCTTTATACTGATTGACAGGGTGGTTTTGACAACCAACAACCTGTGAGTCTGTTTAGCCCTCCAGAGGTAAAAATGCAGAACTGAAAACAGTCTTCATGACTTTTTCTTTTTAATTTGTGTTGTCTTTGACAAGGGGGCGGAGCCTGTCCCAGTATAGACTGGACTTTTTTTTTATTTGGGATGCCAATAAAAGGGCTTTGATCAAGATGACAGGAGAGAAGCAGGTCACAGAGGGACCGCAGAGAGGTGGGGCAGGGAGGGTCAGCATCTGCAGGTCTTTCAGAGGCATCGATTCACACCTTGGAGGCCCTCAGACCCGGGTTCTGCATTCCAGTCACGTCGGGGATCGTTCGGGGAGCCGTTAAAGATTGATGATGCTCCTTGTTTTTCCCCCCTCTAAAACACAGGCCTTTTCCAATCTCCATGGCCCAAAAGAACACTTCAGCCCCGGCATGGACAGTTGACACATCAGGGGCCAGAAGGATGGACTGGCAGGTCTGTGCTTGTGCTGATGGCAGTGACGGTCCCGTTAAAGGCCACAGCCATCTATCCTGGGGAAAAAATGACCCCGCTTTAGCACAAACAGCAAATGTGTAATTGATTATATTTTCCGCTGGCCCGGATGTTCGAGGTCGGACCGGACCCGAATGGGAACAGGAAGGCGATTCCTTTGTGCCAGGCTCCTACTGTGAATTGTTAAGCCCAAATAAACCGGGCCGATACTCCGCCGTGCTCCGGCTTCATAATAGCATATAACTCCGTGCAATTAGCAGGCGGAAATATAGGGATGTGAAAGAGCCTTCAGTGCTAACAAAAAAGGCTTCCTCCCGAGGTTGCCATGGAAGCCGTCTCCCCTTGCAACCAGAACGGGGCTAGCGTTTTAAGGTGGCACTGCATTAAAAAGGTGGGGATTTAAGGTGGCCAAAAAGTCAATGCCGTCTTAGTTCGGGTGGCTGGGTGGGACGCTGTGGCCTGAGCTGACGTATTATTAAAATTACTGTATTTTTTGGAGTGGGGGGAAGGGTGGCTAAAGGGAGCTTGGCAGGCTTCTTCCTCAGCACATAACCTCGGTCACGGTCCGGGGGGGTGGGGGATAGATTCCTTCACTGCCCAGCCACCCGCAGCCCCTTCAGTTATAGAAAGGGGTGCAATCAGGCCAAGCACCTGCCAGCCAACCCCAGCAACCAGGATTGTAGCTCAGCAGGTACAGCCTACCACTAACAACGCAAGGGTTTGATTCCCAGGCAGCACACAGATCCCTCTACTATAAGACTCTTTAGATAAATATAAAGCTTTGTTTTATTAATGACTTGGATCTGGACAAGAAGCTTTCTGACAAAATGACAAGATGGGACGGTGATTTTCTGTCATATGCATTTCGGAAGAAGATTTATGTGGGGGGGGGGACACAGTCCCCTAACATCCATTTGCCTGGTTTGGCCTCAACATGATTGCAGCTTGTGGTGTTTTTATCGGATAAAATTAGAAAATATCTGAAATATTAATGAAGCTCAGAGAGAAATTTGTGTTTGAAAAGGTCCCACTTTGAGATGGCAGAAGAGCTTTTACTGTTGGAAC
Source organism: Petrocephalus zakoni (assembly GCA_026774425.1). NCBI lineage: Eukaryota > Metazoa > Chordata > Actinopteri > Osteoglossiformes > Mormyridae > Petrocephalus > Petrocephalus zakoni. The sequence continues at coordinate 24,905,218 of JAODKN010000063.1, forward strand.
GAAGACCTAAAAGAAGAGTGCATGGATACACAGGTCGTATGCTTTGGCTGGATGAATTGAATAATGCAACAGTTTGGCGGTGTATGAATGCCCACTGACGCCCCCTGCTGGCACTGAGGTGTGATGTGGGCAACATGGGGACCATGCTGATGCCATAGACCATGCCAGACTACTGCTCTACATTTATTAACACTTACATTTATTTCTTTAGCAGATCCATTTGTCCAGAGTGACTTACAAGTGCGGCAGATTGCGGTACATTACAAAAATACAGCTGTTAAGGATTCAACTAGGCATAAGTTCAGCTTGGCTGAGCTTCCAATGAATGCCCAAGTACAAGTGTAAGTAGTATTGGAGCAAGAGCCATACAACATCTATCAAACATTGCAAGAATATAATAAGGCAACTATTCACATAGACAAAGTGCAGCATTAAGTGCATTCAGGGAACATAGAGTGCTGTAGGCTAATAGAGGTGTTCCTGGAACAAATGGGGCCTGTGTGATTTAGCAGCTCATTCCATCAGGGAACCATGAGAAAAATCTCGCGTAATATGGGAGGGATCTCTGAGTGACACTTGCTGAAGATGAGATTGATTGTACGTGTGGAGGGGCATCTCGGTGAAGATGGGTGCCTGTCTTTTAATGGCTCTGAAAGCCAGCACCAAGGACGTAAACTTGATTTGAGCACCTGTAGGGAGCAGAGACATGTAGGGGTGTAATATGCTCTAAAGTAGGGTTTCCTAATCCGGTCCTCACAGATGGGTCTACATTTTTGCTCCCTCCCAGCTCCCTACTGGCAAAAACATGGACCAACTGTGGGTCCCCATGGACCAGATTGGGAAACATTTCTCTATGGCTGCAGCCCTTACGGATTTTGGTCATGGTGGGGGTGGGGGGGGAGAATTGGGGCAAGAGGTGTATGGCAGAGTTTTGGGGTGAGCTGGAGGACTTAGGGTATACTGGGGAAGTGCTTTGGGTCCTTGGACATTCGCAGTGAAATATGTGCTGAACCTGGGCCACTTCTGAGGTGTTTGACAAGGATGCAGATGATTAGGGGGCCGCGTCTTTGACTTAACGTGCATGTGTGTTCACATGTGTGTGGGGGGTTTTGTCTTGTCCAGCCGCATTACAAAAACAAATCCCAGCACAATGTTTCTCCCAGATAAATTAATAAATAATGTATTTATAGCCCCGCTGGTACAAGTGAGGTAAAAATTTGCTTGTCAACATGAAGGTGAGTAATTAGTGCAGGTGGATCGGTAACATTATTAGTCGGAGAAAGCGGGATCTCAGCTGGCTGGGGTGTGGGTATGTATGGGGTATATATGGGGTATGTATGGGGTATATATGGAGTATGTATGGGGTATATATGGGGTATGTATGGGGTATCTACCACCGAGACCCCTGAGTCTGTCACTGTTGTCCTAGGATAGAAGGGAGTATGGAGGTGTGTGTGTGTGAATGAGTGTATGAATGTGTGTGTGTCAATATGCATTTGTATCTGCTGTTAGTGATGGACAGGCTGCTCCAGGGACATACTGTTTTCCTTCCTTCTAAGGTGAGCAGCTTGGAGGTCGGTGCGTCTTACGCTTGGGACACCTGGGGGCTGCATGATCATCCGGCAGGCATGTCAGCATGGCCGAGCGTCACAGAGCACAGCATTATGGGGGCTGCGGCCACTGCGGTCCCTCTAACCTCTGCACACTGATTAGTGTGGTTGAGCCGATGCTATGATGCCAAGTGCAGGAAACATCCCTGCTAGTGCCGGCTGGAAAATCCGAGCCGGACCACTTTCTTTTTGTGGGGCGTTTGTTTTCAGACACGGGGCTGGAGTCTGATGCCATAGCGTCACTCTTTGGAAATTCTCTCCTTCGGCATGAAAATCAGTTTTGGCCTTGTTTTCTATTTTCTCCAAATGAAGGCGCCCTTTGATCTGAAAGAGCAAACAAGTCAGAAACTCATGGCCTTGCTCTCCTGAGCAGATTGGGGAGGGGCTAGTGGAGTGGGGTCGGTACCTGGATGCAAGTGGATGTTAGCTGCAGTTCAGACAGTGCAGTTCAGTTTAGGGGAGGGGGGAGTATTTTCTGTGATAGTCATGGAAGCCGTCTTGCCACCAGAACGGGACTTTGTGTCAGTTCTCTACCCCCACCACTGGTAGTCTCATGGCTGGAAAAGCTGTGACGTTGACGTCTGCCGAGCCAAGTCATTCTAGCGCTTCCGGGGGGGGGGGGGAATATGGCCGACTTTCGACCTGCCGCGACCCACTTACTAATCCGGCCTCGAGTGTCACAGAAACAAGTGCTTGAGTGCCTCGTGGATGTCATTAAGGAAAGGAGCAAATTGCAAGATGTCAACCCCCCCTGCAAGTGGCACCGTGTGGACTGTACATGCGCCGATGAGGTGGGAGTGAAGGGAAGGACGCCCCCACCCACCTCCCACTGCAGCTCTTCATACAACTTACAACGTGTGGGAACGCAGCCGACATGGTGTCCTCTCTTGCTTTGCTGACGAGAGAGAGAGAGAGACAGAGCCGTACCTCACCCACCCGGAGCGTCATGTCGGGGTGGGATGCCATTCTCACATTCATTCACTCAACGTTCTGCTGATCTTAATTAACCACGTCACTGTTAAGCATTAATGCCTCTAGCTGGACCCACTGTAGCTAATGGGGAAATCCCTGACAGCACTGCAGCGCTTGCCGGGCGGGATGACAGGCGCCAGAGAATCTCTCTCACAGTCTTGCCACACACATCAGTTTGTTGGCAGGACCCAGTAAAATCAGCTCACCCCAGGTGCTCCTGCAGACCATAGCTTGGTCTAATAGTACTGTCCTTGACTCCAGAAAGCGTGTTGTCTTGACCCTTGTCCCCTGACTTTGAAAAGGCTGTTCGAGGTTGCATGGGACCCTCATGAAAAAAGCAAAATATTCCCATCGATTCAGTTATGCTTCTGACCCTGTCTGTGAAAATGATACATGGGACGTGCCATTAGAAACTTCTGATTTCCGGTTCAAAATGAGGGATACTGAATTATGTGTAAGCATTGTTCCATCCAGACTCAAGTGCATCTCCCCAGTTGTCATCTTCGTCAAATCAGAATATGAAACACTGCTGTGTGTGACCTGGGGTGTTTCTCAATACCAAGAATGCAAAGATCACACTTGTGGTCTAGACAAGAGTGGTCATTTAATTTTCTTCCTAAGAATGAACATGGGGAGTAGTGAATCAAGCAAGGTTGCAACCAGTGTATCCTTGATATTTGGGGAGGGGGAGGCGTAAGTATGACATTCAAGGATTTTTACCGTCATCTGTACTTCTGTCGTTAGTATTAGAACTGGTCATTGGCAGTGGAAGATGATGTAAAACTGGGCACACTACTGTGGCAGGGTACAGTGATTTAAAGTGCTGCTATGGATCTGTTTCCTTATCAGTGATACATTTCGGCCAGTTGATATTACCATAAAATAGCAGTAACTAAATTTGCTTCGCATTACGGACTTCTGAAAATTGATTAATCTCTCTTACTCTGTTTCTCAGGACAGTTGAACATTTACTTTAGTAATTGTTTTTGCAGAACTTCCATACGGCTGGGAGAAAATCGATGACCCGATGTATGGCAGTTACTATGTTGAGTAAGTTTTTTGTTCTTTATGAATTGTTGTTTCTCTCCCGGCATACTGCTCTGTCGAGAATTAATCAGGGTATTCTGCTGCCTGCTTTGTCGGCCCCAGAAACTGTAAACTGTATCTGTATTTTTAATATTTTTATCCTGTGCCTAAAAGCAAAGCTGTTAAGCGAAAGTCAGCTATGAGATTGTATTTGCTTCTGGGCATCTGTCTTCTCTAATGCTGCTTCCTGAGTCGTTTGTTTTATGGAGGATCTGGTCCCGACCTGAGATGTGACTATGGCTCATTCTGGATGCAGTGGCATTTTCATGCCACATGGGGCAATAGACCAGCCCTTCTGCCTCATCAGCCTTGGAAGAGCAGGGTTTTTGGAGATACTATAAAGAGGCATAGTCACATAGCACTTCTGAAATTATTTTTGCATTAAAAGCATATCTACTGGTTGACCTTCTATTTCACACCAAGAAATCGTCATTGGCCACTAAAAGTTGAGCAGAAATCCAAGAATCATTTTGTTTTTCCATCTCTCCAAGTTGGCACACAGTTAATTACAGCCCAGATTACCTGACTTGAGCCTAGTTCAGCGCTGCATGATATTACCTGTACTGGGCTGAGCAGAAGAGGGTAGGCTGTCGGTATTCGGCACTCAAGGCCTGCCTTTTCCTTTGCTTGCAGCCACATAAACCGACGGACACAATTTGAGAACCCGGTTGTGGAGGCCAGGCGGCGGCTCCAGCAGCAGCAGCAAATGCAAAGCCAAGGCCTGCCCTCGCTGCCCCTCTCGACTGTCTACAGAGGTACCTCCCTGCTCCGGCGCGCGGGGGGCGCCCCCCCCCCGGGGGGGGGGGGGGGGGGGGGGGGGGGGGCGGGGGGGGGGGGGGGGGGGGGGGGTGGGGGGGGGTTGGGGTGGGGGGGGGGTTGGGGT